>WOXC01006275.1:77500-392758 GCA_011680675.1 Gymnobelideus leadbeateri | reverse complement strand
TTTTCAGCAATGCAGTGATATAAGTTAATCCCGAATGACTCAAGAAAGTGAGAAATGTGCCATACAGAGATATAACTAGAAAGAACTGAGCCTGAATCCTGATGGAAGCAAACTAAATGATCTTGTTCTTCTCATTGTTTGGTTGTACTTCTTCCTTACCATCTTTCATCCCACCTAGTACAATATGCCTTTGTAATTGGAGTAATGTTTAATATGAATGCATTTGCAGACCCTATACTGTACTATATGATGTCATGAGGGGAGGGGGGAGGGAAGTAAAGGAAATTTGAAAATCAAGGAACTAAGGAATTGAATCTTGTCAACTGAAACTAAACTAATAAATTAATTAAAAAAAAAAACTTACTGAAGACCATAATTCACTAAAAATTAGATACAACCAAACTGAAACTCAGAACTCTATGATGCAGCAGGAGTCAATCGAAAAAAACAAGATGATCGAAAAATTGCAAGAAAATGTAAAATATCTCACTGGAAAAATAACTGACCTAGAGAACAGATCCAGGAGAGACAACCTAAGAATTATTGGTCTACCAGAAAGCCATGATGAGAAAAGCAGTCTAGACAACATCCTCCAAGAGACTGTCAAAGAAAACTGTCCTGAGGTCCTGGAATCAGAAGATAAAATAGCTATTGATAGAATTCACCGGACTCCTCCTGAAAGAGATCCCAAACTGAAAACTCCAAGAAATATAGTAGCCAAATTCCAGAATTATAAGATTAAAGAAAAAATTCTACAAGCAGCCAAAAAGAAACAATTCAAATATCGAGGAACTACAGTTAGGATCACACAGGACCTAGCAGCTTCTACATTAAAAGAGCGGAGGGACTGGAATTTGATATTTCGTAGGGCAAGAGAGCTAGGACTACAACCAAGGATTAACTACCCGGCAAAACTGAGCATAATCTTTCAGGCAAGGAGATGGACGTTTAATGAAGTAAGGGACTTCCAGACTTTCCTAATGAAAAAGCCAGAGCTCAATGGAAAATTTGATCTCCAATTACAAGACTCCAGAAGAACATAAAAAGGTAAACAAGGGTAACATAGACTCACACATGCAGAAGTGCACATACCCACACCCACAAACACAAGCTCATTACCTGGGATGCAACAAGAGCAAAATGTTCACATCCCTATATGTGGAGCTGATAACTGTCAATATTTGAAATCTCTATGATTATCATGACCTGCAAAAGGGTTATACTTAGAGGGTGTGGGTATGAATGCACTAACATGGAGTCTAAAAAAAAAAAGACTATTAAGGGGATCAATGGTACTGTAATGGGAAAAAGGAAAGGATGAGCTAGGAAAAGGTAAAATATGCCATCTGAAGAGGCATCAAAATACACTATAGAAGAAGGGAAAGTAAGAGGGAGAGGAACATCATTTAAACACTATTCTCACTGGTTCTGGTTCAAAGAAGGATCAAATTAATCAGTGAAGTTTAAGAATCTAACGTGAATAGACACATAAATTCATTAAATAGAGGAATTGGAGGGAGGGAGAGGAGCATTGTTTGAAATTTACTCTCATTGGTTTGGAATCAAACGGGGAGTAATTTACTCTGATAAGTATAAAAATTTGTTGTGTCCTATAGATAGTGGGAGGGTAAGGGGGGGGTGAAAAGGAGGAGACTAAAGGGAGGGATTATAAGGGAGGGAAATAGTAGTAAGGGGAGAGGGTAGGTTAAGAAGGGGGGTCACTGGGTGGGAACACTGAGGGAGGGGGCAGTCAAAAGGGAAAACTTCAAGGAGGGGAAGGGAGAAGGAAGAAACAAAAACATAAACAGGGGAGGGAATAGGATGGAAGGGAAGAGACAGATAGTCATCATTACTGTGAATGTGAATGGGATGAACTCTCCCATAAAACAGAGGCGGATAGCAGAATGGATTAAAAACCATAATCCTACAATATGCTGTCTACAAGAAACACATTTGAAACAAAGGGATACCCACAGGGTAAAGGTAAAAGGTTGGAGTAAAATTTATTATGCCTCAGCTAAAGTAAAAAAAGCAGGGGTAGCAATACTTATCTCAGATAAAGCAAAAGCAAAAATAGATCTAATTAAAAGAGATAAGGAAGGAAACTATATCCTACTAAAAGGCACCATTGAGAATGAAGCAATATCACTACTTAATATATATGCACCAAGTGGTATAGCATCCAAATTCCTAGAGGAGAAGTTAAAGGAATTAGAGGAAGAAATAGATAGCAAAACTATACTAGTGGGGGACCTTAATCTCCCCCTCTCTGAACTCGATAAATCTAACCTCAAAATAAACAAGAAAGAAGTTAAGGAGGTGAATAGAATCTTAGAGACTAGATATGATGGATCTCTGGAGAAAACTGAATGGGGATAAAAAGGAATTTACTTTCTTCTCAGCAGTGCATGGTACATACTCAAAAATAGACCATGTACTAGGGCATAAAAACCTCACAATCCAGTGCAGAAAGGCAGAAATAGTAAGCGCATCATTCTCAGATCATGATGCAATAAAAATTATATGCAATAAAGGGCCATGGAAAGATAGACTAAAAACTAATTGGAAACTAAACAATTTAATCCTAAAAAATTGGTGGGTCAAAGAAGAAATTATAGAAACAATCAATAATTTCATTCAAGAGAATGATAATAATGAAACAACATACCAAAATTTGTGGGATGCACTAAAGGCAGTTCTCAGGGGAAGTTTTATATCCCTGAGTGCATACTTAATTAAAGCAGAGAGAAGGGAGGTCAGTGAATTGGACATGCAATTGAAAAAGCTAGAAAAAGAACAAATTGAAAATCCCCAATTTAGTACTAAATTAGAAATACTGAAAACCAAAGGTGAGATTAATAAAATTGAAATTAAGAAAACCATTGAATTAATAAATAAAACCAAGAGCTGGTTTTATGAAAAAATCAACAAAATTGATAGACCCTTAGTCAATATGATAAAAAAAAAGAAAGAAGAAAACCAAATTATGAGTATCAAAAATAAAAAGGGTGAATCTACCTCCAATGAAGAGGAAATCAAAAAAATAATGAGGAATTATTTTTCCCAATTGTATGCACATAAATATGACAATCTTAGTGAAATGGATGAATATTTACAAAATCACAAGTTGCCCAGATTAACTGAAGAGGAAGTGAATTACCTAAATAACCCCATCTCAGAAAAGAAATCAAACAAGCCATCAATGAACTCCCTAGGAAAAAATCTCCAGGGCCAGATGGGTTTACTAGTGAATTCTATCAAACATTTAAAGAACAATTGATTCCAATACTCTACAAACTATTTGGGAAAATTAGTGAAGAAGGAGTCCTACCAAACTCTTTCTATGACACAAATATGGTACTGATTCCTAAATCAGGAAGAGATAAAACAGAAAAAGAAAATTATAAACCAATCTCCCTCATGAATTTAGACGCAAAAATTCTAAATGAAATATTAGCCAAAAGACTACAACAACTTATCACAAAAATAATACACCCTGATCAGGTAGGATTCATTCCAGGAATGCAAGGATGGTTTAATATTAGGAAAACCATCAATATAATTGAGCATATCAACAACAAAACTAGCAAAAACCACATGATCATCTCAATAGATGCAGAAAAGGCTTTTGACAAAGTACAACATCCATTCCTATTAAAAACACTAGAAAGTATAGGAATAAATGGAGCCTTCCTTAAAATAGTTGCTAGCATCTATCTAAAACCATCAGCAAGTATTATATGCAATGGGGATAAACTAGAAGCCTTTCCAATAAGATCAGGAGTGAAACAAGGGTGTCCACTATCACCCCTCTTATTCAATCTGGTACTTGAAACGTTAGCAGTAGCAATTAGAGAAGAAAAAGAAATCAAAGGAATCAAATTAGGCAAAGAAGTGACCAAGCTGTCACTCTTTGCAGATGATATGATGATATACTTAGAGAATCCTAGAGAATCAAGTAAAAAATTACTTGAGACAATAAATAAATTTGGCAAAGTTGCAGGATATAAAATAAACCCACATAAATCCTCAGCATTCCTGTACATCTCTAATAAAACTCAACAGCAAGAGATAGAAAGAGAAATCCCATTTAAAGTCACTGTAGACATTATAAAATATTTGGGAATCTACTTGCCAAAACAAACCCAGAATCTATATGATCACAACTACAAAACACTTCTCACAGAAATAAAATCAGATCTAAATAGTTGGAAAAATATCAATTGCTCGTGGCTGGGTCGAGCTAATATAATAAAAATGACAATTTTACCCAAACTAAATTATATATTTAGTGCCATACCAATCAATTTACCAAAAAACTACTTTGTAGAGTTAGACAAAATAATAACAAAATTTATTTGGAAAAACAAACGGTCTAGAATATCAAGGGAATTAATGAAAAGAAATGCTAGGGAAGGTGGACTAGCTATGCCAGATCTTCATCTGTATTATACAGCAGCAGTCATCAAAACTGCTTGGTACTGGCAGAGGTGTAGAGTAGTGGATCAATGGAATAGATTAGGTGCAGGAGACCCAGCAGTTAATGAATATAGCAATCTATTGTTCGATAAACCCAAAGACCCCAGTTTTTGGGACAAGAATGCACTATTTGACAAAAACTGCTGGGAAAACTGGAATACAGTATGGCAGAAACTGGGCATAGATCACTATCTAACACCATATACCAAAATCAAGTCTAAATGGGTGCATGATCTAGGTGTAAAGGATGATACTGTAAGCAATTTGGGAAAGCAAGGAATAGTTTACCTGACAGATCTGTGGAGAGGGGAAGATTTTAGGACCAAACAAGAATTAGAGAGCATTATAAAATGCAAAATGGATAATTTTGATTACATTAAATTGAAAAGCTTCTGCACAAACAAAGCCAATGTAACCAAGATCAAGAGGGAGGTGGGAAATTGGGAAAGAATTTTTACAACCTGTGTCTCTGATAAAGGACTCATTTCTAAAATTTATAGAGAATTGAGCCAAATCTATATGAATACAAGTCATTCCCCAATTGAGAAATGGTCAAAGGATATGAATAGGAAGTTTTCAGAGAAAGAAATTAAAGATATCTATAAGCATATGAAGAAATGCTCTAAATCACTATTAATTAGAGAAATGCAAATCAAAACAACTCTGAGATACCACATCTCTCCAGTCAGATTGGCTAAGATGACAAAACAAGAAAGTGACAAATGCTGGAGAGGATGTGGGCAAATTGGAACGCTAATACATTGCTGGTGGAGTTGTGAACTTATCCAACCATTCTGGAGAGCAATCTGGAATTATGCCCAAAGGATTATAAATAATTTCATACCCTTTGACCCAGCCATACCACTCCTAGGGTTATATCCCAAAGAGATCATAGTAGTGGGAGGAAGAACCATATGTACAAAAATATTTTTAGCAGCCCTTTTTGTGGTTGCAAAGAATTGGAAACTAAAGGAGTGCCCATCAATTGGGGAATGGCTAAACAAGTTGTGGTATATGAATGTAATGGAATTTTATTGTGCTATAAGAAACGAGGAGGTGACGGATTTCATAATTACCTGGAGAGACTTATACAAACTGATGCTGAGCGAGAAGAGTAGAATCAGAAGAAATTTGTATACAATCACAGACATACCATATCTGTGACGACCAACTATGACAGACTGGACTCTTTTCAGCAATGCAGTGATATAAGTTAATCCCGAATGACTCAAGAAAGTGAGAAATGTGCCATCCAGAGATATAACTAGAAAGAACTGAGCCTGAATCCTGATGGAAGCAAACTAAATGATCTTGTTCTTCTCATTGTTTGGTTGTACTTCTTCCTTACCATCTTTCATCCCACCTAGTACAATATGCCTTTGTAATTGGAATAATGTTTAATATGAATGCATTTGCAGACCCTATACTGTACTATATGATGTCATGAGGGGAGGGGGGAGGGAAGTAAAGGAAATTTGAAAATCAAGGAACTATGGAATTGAATCTTGTTAACTGAAACTAAACTAATAAATTAATTTAAAAAAAAAGAAAAACAAAAACAAAAACAAAAAAAAACCTAAAAAAAAAAAATAAAAAAAAAATAAGATATAGATAGACTAATATAGAGTGAAGTGAACACGACCAGGAGAATGATTTAAACAACAATGATAATATTACAAAGACAAACAAATTTGAAATGGCAAACAAAATCCTGCAAGAAGAGATAGTAAGAGACATCCCATTTAAAATAACTCTAGAATACCTGGGAGCACACCTACCAAAACAAACCTAGTAGCTATATAAGCAAAATTATAACTTTTTATACATATAAAATAAGATTTAAATAATTGGAGAAATATCAATTGTTCAAGGGTAGGGAGGATCAATATAATAAAAACAATTTTACCAAAAGTAATTTACATATTCAATACCATCCCAAATTACAAAAAAAAATATTTTACTAAACTGGAAAACAACAATAACAAAATTCATCAAAATGTCAAGAAAATCAAAGGAACTAATAGAATATGTAAAGAAAAAGTTTAGCAGTACTAGATCTTAAACTATATTATAAGGCTGTAATAATTAAATCTACATGATATTGGCTAAGAAATAGAAAGGCAGATCAGTGGAACAGACATACAATTTATAGTAGCAAATAAATATAATAACCTTGTATCTGACAAGTGTGAAGACTTAAGTTTAGGGGTGGCTAGGTGGCACAAGTGAATAGAGTACTGGCCCTAGAGTCAGGAGGACCTGAGTTCAAATTCAGCCTCAGACACTTAACACACTTACTAGCCCTGTGACTTTGGGTAAGTCACTTAACCCCAATTGCCCTCCAAAAAAAAGCAAGCAAACAAAAAAATGACTTAAGTTTGGGGGATGAGAATTCATTATTTGGTAAAAATTGTTGGGAAAACTGGAAAGCAGTCCAGCAGAAATTGGGCATAGACCAATATCTTACACTATTTACCAGGATAAGATCAAAATGGATATCTAGACATAAAGAGAGATATTACAAGAAAATTTAAAGAACATGGCATATCAGATTTATGAATAAGTGAACAATTTATTAATAAGCAAGAGAGGAATGTGAGGTATAAAATAGAAAATTTCAATTACCTTAAGAAGGTTTTATACAAATAAAAGAAAAGTAGCCAAATTGGAAGGAAAGCAGAAAACTGGGGGCGGGGAGGGGATTTATAGGTAGATTCTCGGATGAAGGTGTAATATCTCAAACATATAAAGAACTTTGTAAAATCGATAAGAATACAAGTTCATTCCCCAATTCATAGATGATGAAAGGATATGAACAGGCAATTTTCTTTCTTTTTATTAAAATTAATTTGTTTCTTTTTAGTTTACAAGATTCAATTCCATAGTTCCTTGAGCTTCATATTTCCCTTCCCTCACTCCCCCAATCCCCTACGACAGCATATAGTCCAGTATAGGATTTGCAGATACTTTCACATTAGACATTAGTCAGGTTACAAAGGCGTATTGTACTAGATGGAATGAAAAATGGTAAAGAAGAAATAAAACCAAACAATGAAAAGAAAAAGATCAATTAGTTTGCTTCAATCAGGATTCAAACTCAGTTCTTTCTAGTTCTTTCTCTGGGTGTAGGTATATCTCTCCATTATGAGTCACTGCATTGCTGAGAAGAGTCCAGTCTGTAATAGTTGGTCATCACACATATGTTGTGTCTGTGATTATATACAAATTTCTCCTGGTTCTACTCTTCTCACTCAGCATCAGTTTGCATAAGCTTCTCCAGGTAAATGTGAAGTCCGTCTGCTCCTTGTTTCTCATAACACAATAGTATTCCATTACATGCATATACCACAACTTGTTTATCCATTCCCCAATTGATGGGCACCCCCTTAATTTCCAATTCTTTGCAATCACAAAAAGAGCTGCTATAAATATTTTTGTACACATGGGTCTTCCTCCCACTTCTATGATCTCTTTGGGATATAATCCTAGAAGTGATATTGATGGGCCAAAGGGTATGAAGTTATTTATAGCCTTTTGGGCATAATTCCAGATTGCTCCCCAGAATGGTTAGATAAGTTCACAACTCCACCAGCAATGCATTAGTGTTCCAATTTGCCCACACCCTCTCCAGCATTTGTCATTTTCCTGTTTTGTCATCTTAGCCAATCTGACTGGTGAGATGTGGTACCTCAGAGTTGTTTTGATTTTCATTTCTCTAATCAATAGTGATTTAGAGCATTTCTTCATATGCTTATAGATATATTTAATTTCTTTCTCTGAAAACTGCCTTGAACAGGCAATTTTCCAATGAAGCAATCAAAACAATTTATAGTCATATAAAATGCTCTAAATAATTACTGATTAGAGAAATGCAAATTAAAATAACCTTGAGATATTATTTCATACCTATCAGATTGACTAGAATGACTGAAGGAGAAAGTAACAAAGGTTGGAGGGAATATGGAAAAATTGGGACACTCACTACTGGTACAACTGTGAACTGATTCAACCATTTTAGATAGCAATATGGAATTATGCCCAAGGAATTATTAAACTGTGTATAATACCCTTTGACCCAGCAATACTACTACTAAGTCTGTTTCCCAAGATGATTAGGGAAAAGAAGAAACTATATGTTCTAAAACTATTTATAGGTGCTCTCTTTGTAGTAGCAAAGAATTGGAAATTGCAGGGACATTTGTCAATTGGGGAATGGCTGAACAAGTTGTGGAATATGATAGTGATGGAATAATACTGTGCTGTTAAAAAATGATGAGTTCGATAATCTTAGAAAAACACAGACAGACTTGCACAAAATAATGAAGAGCAAAATGAACAGACCAAGAAAATGTTGTACAAAGTAACAATAATATTTTTTTTTAGAACAACGTTGAGAGAGGATTCTGGGAAGATGTGGAGTATGTCAGAAAATTTAAAGCTTTCGAGATTTTCTCCCACAAAAGAGATGAAATAGCATAGCACCTCAGGGTGAATACTGAGCAGTAAAAAGAAATAAGGGGGGGGGCGGAGCCAAGATGGCGGAGTAGAAACAGCTCGTCCAAGCCTCTCTGCCCCCAGATTCTCCACAAACTATGTAAAAAAGGACTCTGAAAAATTTCTGGAGCCCCAGCACCCACAGAACGACACAGAGAAGCTAACCTCCCGCTGAGGACAGCCCAGCACCCTGCAGGAAGGACCAGCGCAGTGGTCTGGGAGCCGGCAGCACGCAGAGCGCAGGAGCCGACCCGAGCCCAGGTCCACGTGAGCCGAGGTTTTAGCCCCAGGGCGGCAGGGCCAGCAGCCGGCTGGAGGAACCCCAGAACACCAGGAACTGTGGAGATTCCAGAATTATCAACATAGACTTGCCTAGGACAAAGTAAGAGGTTAGTGTCCTATGGACTTTGGGACCTGTATTTGGGGAATGCGTCAGCTCCCTCCCCTGGGGGCTAGAAGCCGCTGAGGAGACACGCCATTTTGTAGTTTTCAGAGGCATTTCCGGCTCCCAGCCTACAAATCGTGGGGAGATCCAGCGATCAGTCTTGGGGGGTAATCGCTCTTGCTTTAACCTCCCTGGATCTGGATTGTGATCTAGGGTGGAAGTTGTGGGTGGGTTTACAGCTTGCCAGAAACGGAAGTTGCCCCCCACACGTTCGGGACGAAAATTCCTCTATCTGGCCTTAAAGCCATAGTGTGGCAACAAGCCCAAAAGTCAAGCAATTAAGTGGCAACATGCCAAGGCAAAGGAAACAGAAAAATGCAACCCTAGACTCCTATTTTGGGGGCATAGAGCGGGAAAAGGACTGTGAGGTCAGAAGTCCTGCTCCAAAAGCCCCAGGGGAAAACATGAGTGGGTTGCAGGCCATAGAGGACCTTAAGAAGGACTTTAAAAATCAAATAAGAGAAGTGGAGGAAAAATTGGAAAGAGAAATGAGAAGGATGCAGGAAAAGTATGAAATGAGGGTCAACAGCCTGACTGAGGAAAACAACACCTTAAAAAATAGACTAACTCAAATGGCAAAGGAGGCCCAAAAGGGCAGTGAGGAGAAGAATGCCTTAAAAAGTCGAATTTGCCAGATGGAAAGAGAATCTCAAAAGTTCACTGAGGAGATTCATTCCTTCAGAGTTAGACTGGAGCAAATGGAAGCTAATGACTTTATGAGAAATCAAGATGCTGTTAAGCAGATCCAAACAAATGAAAGATTAGAAGGCAATGTGAAATATCTCATGGGAAAAACCACTGACCTGGAAAATAGATCCAGGAGAGACAATTTAAAAATTATTGGACTACCTGAAAGCCATGATCAAGGAAAGAACCTAGAAATCACCCTCCAAGAAATTCTCAAGGAAAATTGCCCTGATGTTTTAGATCCAGAGGGCAAAATAGAGGTTGAAAGAATCCACAGATCACCTCCTGAAAAAGATCCCAAAAGAAAACTCCCAGGAATATTATAGCCAGGTTCCAGAATCCCCAGATCAAGGAGAAAATACTACAAGCAGCCAGGAAGAAACAATTTCAATATTGTGGAAACACAATCAGAATAGCCCAGGACCTGACAGCTTCTACACTGAGGGATTGAAGGGCATGGAATATGATATTCCAGAGGGCAAAAGAGCTGGGAATGAACCCAAGGGTCACCTACCCAGCAAAACTGAGTATTTTGTTTCAGGGGAAAATATGGTCATTCAGTGGAATAGAGGACTTTCAAGCATTCTTGAGGAAAAAACCAGAATTGAATAGAAAATTTGACATCCAGACACAAGAAGTAAGAGATGCCTGAGAAGGTAATCAGGGAAAAGAAATCAAAAGGAACTTATCAAAGTTGAACTATTTACATTCCTATATGGAAAAGCAATAACTGTGACTGATGATATCTTTCTCACTATGAAAATAATGGAAGAAGGGGGTGTGGTCATATGAATACATATGTGAATGTGTGTGTATATGGTTACAGTTATATATGGATAGAGGGCATAGGTTGAATTTGTTGGGAAGGGAGAATACTCAAGGGATGAAATTATGAGGTGAGAGAGGAAAGTGGCAAGAGGAGATGGGGAGAGACAGGGTAGGGTAAACTATCTCATGTAGAAGAAGCAAGGGGAAGTGGTTGCAAAGGAGGGGGAGAATAAGGAAGGCTAAAAAGGCAAAACCACATTCACATTGAATTTGGTTCAGGGAGAAAATGACATACATACTAAATGGGATATCTCAACCTGCAGCAGGATAGGGGAAGGGGGATGAGAGGATGATGGATGGGAGGGCATCCTTGGGGTGAGGAGGTTGGAAGTACCCACTATAGAAGAGGGACAGGATCATGTAGGGAATGGACCAGGTGGGGGTGGGATGAGTGGGAGGGAATTATAAGCAGCCTTGTACAATATATCTACTATGATAATGTTTTGCATAGCTAGACATGTACAACATATACTGAATTACTTATATCCCAAGAAGGAATGGGTGACAAGGGAGGAAGGAAATGGATCTGAAATTCGAGGTCGTAACATTAAATGTTTCAAATATATATATAAATACTATTATTAATACTCTTTTGCCTATAATTGGGAGATAAGATGTGCAGGCATTGGGACACAAAGATTCATCTTCCTCTAATGGAAAAGTCGATGGGGGTATGGGAGAAGGTATGGAAGAGAGCAGATTGGAGGAAGCGCTATCTTGTGGGACTGCTATTCTGGGAGGGTGGGTAGGGGAATAATGGGGGGAAAATGATTGTAACTCAAAATCTGGTGGAAATGAATGATGTAAAACAGAAGTTAATAAAGTATTTGTTTAAAAAAAAAAAAAAAAAAAGAAATAAGGGTACAAGAGTTAGAGAGCATTATAAAATGCAAAATGGATAATTTTGATTATATTAAATTGAAAAGTTTCTGTACAAACAAAGCCAATATAACCAAGATTAAGAGGGAAGTGGAAAATTGGGAAAGAATTTTTTTTTTTGCTTTTTGGACGGCAATTGGGGGTAAGTAACTTACCTAAGGTCACATGGCTAGGTTTTTTTTTGTTTGTTTGTTTATGTTTGTTAAGTGTCTGAGGCGGGATCTGTACTCAGGTCCTTCTGACTCCAGGGCCGATGCTCTACTTACTGTGCCACCTAGCCGCCCCGGGAAAGAATTTTTACAACCAGTATCTCTGATAAAGGCCTTATTTCTAAAATATACAAGGAACTGTGTCAAATCCATAAGAATACAAGTCATTCCCCAATTGATAAATGGTTAAAGGATATGAAGTTAGTTTTCAGAGGCAGAAATTAAAAATATCTATAAGGCTATGAAAAAAATGTTCTAAATCACTATTGATTGGAGAAATGTAAATCAAAACAACTCTGAGGTACCACATCTCATCAGTCAGATTGGCTAAGATAACAAAACAGGAAAATGACAAATGCCAGAGAGGATGTGGATACATTCATTGTTGATAGAGTTGTGAACTGATTCAGCCATTCTGGAGAGCAATCTGGAACTATGCCCAAAGGGCTATAAATAATTTCATACCCTTTGACCCAGGAATACCACTTCGAGGGTGGTATCCCAAAGAGATCATAGAAGTGGAAGACCCATATGTACAAAAATATTTATAGCATCTCTTTTTGTGGTGGCAAAGAATTAAAAATTAAGGGGATGGGGGCGGCTAGGTGACACAGTGAGTAAGAGTGCCGACCTCGGAGTTGGGATGACCTGAGATTGGATCCTCAGAAAATGAGCACCCACACACAAATAATGACTGGCTGTGTAACCTTGAGCAAGTTACTTAACCCCAATTGCTTTAAAAAAAATTAAGGGGATGCCCATCAATTGGAGAGTGGCTAAAAGTTGTGGTATATGAATGTAATGGAATACTATTGTGCTATAATAAATGAGGAGCAGATGGACTTCATATTTACCTGGAGAAGCTTATACAGACCGATGTTAAGTAAGAAGAGCAGAACCAGGAGAAATTTGTACACAATTACACACAGAACGTATGTGTGACAACCAACTTTGATTGACTGGACTCTTCACAGCAATGCAAGGTTATAAGACAACTCCAAAAGACTCATGACGGAAAGAGATGTCTATGTTCAGAAAAAGAACTACAGAGTTTGAATGCAGATTGAAGCAAACTGCCTGCTCTCTTCCTTTTTCTTTTTTGGTTTTGTTTCCTCTTTCCCACTGTTAATTCTATCAGTAATGATCCTTCTTTACAACCTGACTAATATCTTATGTGAAAGTATTTGCAGATTCTTTACTTGATTGAATGCTGCCATGGGGGAGGGGAAAAATTTGAAACTCAAGGGACTGTAGAACTGAATCATGTAAACTAAAAATAAACAAACAAATTAATAAAGACCAAAAAAAAGAAATAAGAGCAGGGGCACAACAGGGGTCCTCCTGGGACAAATGAAGATCTGAAGAAAAATCCCAGGACAAGGTTTGGTCCCTGTGAAGAGTAAACACCTCCAGGCTAGGTCCTAGATCCACTTAGACAACAAAAGCAGCAAGTCCTGGGGTTAGCTAGCTGGGGAGGCTGCCTTAGTCCTAACCACAGTAACTTTTACCCCCTGGACAGTGGAGGTTGTTGGGTGCCTGAGTCAGGGAAGATCAAGGGAACCTCTGCTGACAAGGAATGCCAGACAAAGCTTTGCTGTGGAGATATTCCAGAGGGAAGAAGGAACCAGAACATGCCTGGTAAGTTCTGAAGCAGTTTGGCAGGAATGCTGCTAGCTGTGAGCACTTATAGGACATTAGAGGTCTTGGTTCCAGTTTCAGGTCACAGGAAGAACTAAAGGAGGATTTAAGGCTTGAAGCAACATACCCCAGGACTAGAGATGATTATAAAACTAAGCTACTACAAATTTTTAAAATGCACTCATAAAAGAGAAAGTATCCAACCATAGAGAGCTACTATGGGAATAGAGAAGACAGAGGTTTATCTTCAGAAGAGGATACTGAAACAAAGAAACCCACTCCTACCTCAAAAAGTAATGTTACATGGTCACCTGCTCAAAAAGAATTCATAGAATTTTAAAAAGACTTTAAAAATCAAATGAGTGAGATTGCAGAATAAAAAAAATACAACCAAGCAAATAAGAACAATCCAAGAACAATAAGGAGATTATGAAAAGAAAACCAACCAATTAGGAAAGGTTACTTAGAATGTTAAGGAAGAAAAATGACTCCTTGAAAATCAGAACTGGGAAAGGGGAAGTCAGTGAAGTCATAAGAGATCAAAGAAATAATAAAACAAAATATAGAGAATGAAAAAATAGAAGAGAATGTGAAACATCTCATAAGAATAACAACTGATAGGAAGAACAGAACGAGAAGAGGAAACATAAGAATAATTAGGCTACGTGAAAGCTATGACCAGAAAAGAATTTTGAAAATATATCCACACCTCATTGTAGCCTTCAGGGTGGGGAAGGAGTGGTGAGGGGTGTATGTGAAAAAAATACAAAGTAAAAAGTGCAAACAGATAACAAAAGAAAATTAACAAGTTGGGGTGGCTAGATGGCACAATGAATAGATCACCAGCCCTGGAGTCAGGAGGACCTGAGTTCAAATCTGACCTCAGACACTTACCACAAAAAACTAGCTGTGTGACCCTGGGCAAGCCACTTAACCCTAATTGCCCTACCCCTCCCCTCCAAAAAAGCAAGAAAAATAAAAAAGAAAACTAACAAGGAAGCAAAGAAAAAATGGACAGCTCTCAACACAACACATAGTATTCATTTTGTAGGCTTTCTTGAAATGGAAATTTAGTTATATATTTTGAATCCTCTCTTATGTTCTACTGTGAATATGACATGTTTTTTACCTTTTCTATTTTATATTTGTATAAATATTTAAGTTTATAATATATTTCTTTTCTTATTGTGTATTTGTTTCAGTAATAAAATAAAAAAATTTAAATTAAAAAGAACAACTTTGAGCAACTATGTCATTTTAACTCTTACAAACATCAAAATTAACTACAAAACACATATGAAGAAAGAAGCTATCTGCATCCAGAGAAAGAACTAATATATATATATGTGTGTGTGTGTGTGTGTGTGTGTGTGCGTCTGTATATATATATAGAATATTCATTACACATACACATACATACACACATACACACATACATATATGCATATGCACATATTTGTGTGTTATGCTAGCCATCTCTTGGGTTGGAGTGGGAGGGAAGAAAAAAGAGGAAAAAAGAAAATTGCACAATAATTTTATTATACATTCAAAAGGAACAGCAAGTTGTTAATAATAGATTTACAGCTTCACATACTATCATCTTTTGTTCTATTCTACTACATTATGGAAATGCTTGTATTAGTTAAGTTCAAAATAAAATAAATAAATTAGTAGATTTTTAAAAAAGAAATACTTAAGAACTCTGGTTATTGCTATAATCAACCATAAATTACCTATCTCCTAACAGAAGGTTGAAGGACTCAGGATACAGACTGAGAAAACTAATTTTTGGACATGGCTTATGAGGCCATTTGTTTGCCTTGCTTTTGAATAACTGTTATAACATTGTTTTTCTTTCTCTTTCAATGGGCAGATTTGGTAGATGGGAGAGAAAATAGATTTTTTGCTAATTATTTTATTTTGCTATTTCTATTATCAAACCAAATAGAGTAAGAGGAAGCAACTTAGAATTCTCTTTGTGTAACTATCTTTAACACTATTCTGTCCTAACCTTGCCAAAACAAACACATTAGCAAGTCAACAAGCACTTATTAAATACTACCATTTACCAAGCACTACATGAAGTGCCAGAGAAAGCCCCTGTTCTCATGGAATTCAACATGCAAACAACTTTATACAAACAAGACATATACAGTTATATATCACTTTGAAATACTGACACCACAATACCCAAAAGAGAAAAAAGGAAAAGACCCATAGGTACCCAGAGGTATTTGGAGATAATCAACAGAGAAAAGGCACTGGCATAAAGGGGGAATGGAAAGGTTATTAAAGAGCTAAGTGGAAATTTCACTGATATGAAAGAATATAGGGAGGCCAGAAGTTAGAGATGATGAGGGACAGAATTCTAGGCATGGTGGAAAAAAATTTAAATTCCTGGCATCAAGAACTGTGTCTTGTGCAATAAATGCAAGCAGAAAAATGTTACTGTATCACAGACTTTGTTGGCGGGGGGGGGGGGGGGGCGGAGGAAGGAAAGATAGGAATGGAAAGGTAGGAGGGTGGCAGGTTATGAAGGGCTTTAAAGATAAACAGGATTTTACATTTGATCTGGAAGTGAGAGGGAGCCATTGGAATTGACTGAATCAGGGAGTGATGTGGTCAAAAACTGCACATTAGAAAGATTAGTATGACAACTGAGGGGATGATGGGCGTGGATAGTATTGTAGAAAGGAGATGAACCAGAAGGTCCTTGGAATAGTCTAGGCATGAGGTGATAAGGGCATGGACCAGTATGGTGGCAGTGTCAAAGGAAAGAAGGTAGTATATATGAGAAATATTATAAAGATAAAATCTACAAGATTTGGCAACAGATTGGATTTGGAAGATGAGAGAGAGTGAAGAATAGAAGTTGTAAACCTGGGTGAATGGGAGGACGGTTTCCTTCACAGTAATAGGAAAGTTTGGAAGATAGGGCTTGGGGGAAGGAGAAGGAGAAGACAATGAGATCAGTTTATGGGAAATCTAGTTCAAAGTGTCTAACAGGCAGTTGCAGATGGGATTTAGGAGAGAAGTCAAGTCTGGTTCAAGATATCTCCTTTTTGATACTCTTCTCTCTAGGGTTTAGGATACTACCCTCTCCTGGTTTTCCTCCTACCTGACTGTTCCTTCTCTTCTAAATCTAGTATAATGAACATTTATTAAGAGCCTACTATGTGCTGGGTACTATGCTAATCCCCCCTCCTACATAATACTTCCCCAACTCCCCTTAATTCTAGTGTCTTCCTTTTGTTAATTACTTCCTATTTATCCCATACATAGCTTATTTTGTATATAGTTGCTTGTATGTTGTGCCCCACACTGGATTATAAATTCCTTGAGGACAAGTGCTGTCTTTAGTCCCTTTTTTGTATGCCCAGCATTTAGCACAGTGTCTGGCTCATAGTAGGTTCTTAATAAATGTTGATCAATTGATAGGAGTCATGGGAGGTTAAAGAAAAGATGGAAAGGTTTCGTCATGCGATGGCCTATATTCTCTCCCATCTTCATCCTTCTTTCACCATTATTTTCCTTTTCTTTATCTGGAAACCCCCTCTCTAATTTTCACTAATTTAGTCAATATAGCACTATACTTATTTTGTTCTTTTAAGCAGATTCTTGATTTTAAAAAAGCATATGTTAATATAGTGGTTTTGTAGTTCAAATTTACTTTATATACATTATTTCACTTGAATTTAAAATCCTGTGAGGTTTTAAACCAAATAAATGAGGAAACTGGGTCTCAGGAAGATGAAGTGTGTGGTTATATGAAGAAGCAGTTCATGATGACAAAACCATTAAATCAGGGTCAGCAACTGAACAGCCTTTCCTATTTGAAATACATCTTTCCAGTACATCATATTTCATGCCTACTTTCATTTAGAAAGTTTTTCTATATAATTTGATAATTCTGAAAAAGGTTTCTTTAAGCAATTACCTAAAGTACAATCATCAGATTTTTTTTTCCTCTTCAGCGTATAATAAGGATGTCTCACTTGTCCTCCAAATTCATTATTTTCAATGTCATTGCTTCAAAATGCTTTGCTATTTTTATTATGAACTTGTTTTCCTATTTCCAAGGTCCCATTGGCCATCCTATTTTCAATTTATTACTGTACTAGGGTATTATTGCAACTGTATAATTTTGCATTTTCAACTGTATAATTTCAACTATATTATTACTCTTCAATTGTATTATATTTCAATTCTGCTTTTAAATCCACTAACTGATATTTTCCAGTTTTCTATCATATTAACTATTTTCCAAAATTTGCCATAGAATAATGGATATAGTGTGGGATTTGAAATCAGGACTAGGATTCTTAATGGAATTTTATTTCCAGGTCCAGACTACTAGAAAGTGAGGACAAAATGAAATTCAAATGTTTTGTGAAACATTACCAAAGCAAGAACTAAAAGAGGTATTATAATACCCCTTCCCACATGAGGAGGAAGATTATGTTTCCTCTTTCTAACTGAGACAAAAATTTAAAGTCTGTTCTATGCCTCATTTCAAAAGACAATGAAATTTAAGGTTGTTTGGAGAAAATAGAAAGTTCAGGAAATTGGCAAAACAGTCTAGGTTTATAAAAAGAAACATTATCTACATTGAGTGTGAGAAGTCTAATAGTACAACTGTCCATGAGGGCATTAAGCCCAGCAAGGTGCTTATCAGAAGGCTAAAACTGGACAAAGATCATAAAAAGATCTTTGAACAAAAACCAAATCTGACCAATAGGAAAAGGATAAATGTAAGAAAGAAAAATTTGAGAAGGTGCAAGAGTAAAAATTACATGTCTGTAATTAAATTACTGGAATGAAAAAAGCAGTGTGCTATAAAGAATACAGGTTGAGAATCAGAAAAGCTACCTCACTCTGACACTGACTATTTGTACAGTCAGAGCTACACATGGTCAGACAGGTCACAATCTCATTATGATGCTTTACTTGGAAATCTAAGACTATGATAGTTTACTTAGACACTAGAGAGTCAAATTAAAATTGAGCTGTGTAACATGAGCAACAAGATGGAAGACTAAACATTTTCTCTAATCCTCATAATCTATCAAATTTCTCCAAACTAATAACTATGTGGCAAAGACAAAACAACTTTAGCTGTCTCCACAGTTTAGGACACCTAGAATCAAAAAGAACATTAAAAAATCACCACCACAAACTGATGATGATCAAGGGAGAAAACGGAAATTATCAATCTCAGGAAGAAGATGACTCAAAGACCTTGAAGATAAGCAAATAAATCATGAAGGGAAAACATTGACAGAAAGAAATATGCCCTCTAGATCTAGCAAACGTGTTCAGTCATCTATGAATAACTATTACAGAACACAGTGATGCATTATTTCATGTCATAGAGGACTCTGTGGAAAGTGAGAAGAACATGCAACTGTCAAAGCTAACCCATTAAAGGTCCCTCTCCCCATATCAGAGTATGCATCCCATCACTGATCTATACCTTCCTCTATTGCCAAGGTAATAACCAAAGCACCAACAGCAACTATGAAAATGCTGTTATAGTTCTGAATGGCAAAATATAACAGACTCTCTACATAAAAGACAGGAACAAAACATTTATTTAGACACCAGAAAGCTGGATCCCAACATGAGAAAGCCAAATCCCAACACCAGAAAACTGAATTCATCACAGCAGCAAAGAAGTTAATATACCTTATCACTACAGGAAGCAACACCATCTCAAAGCCTTCCCCCTCCTCAGACCTTCCCACAAATGGACACTCACAATCCTAGCTGTCTGCTTGCCTGTATATTCTCCTCCCTCTGTACTAAATTCTCTGACTTATTTCCTGCTCCACCCCTTCAGTAAACTACTCCCACCATAGGTTACAAGTGATTATTTGGCCTATTAAGGGGCAGGGAAGATCTTCAAATTCTCATTACCATTACACTTCCCCTGGTTACCTTCCCAACCTTTGCATTTTGTGGGAGACTTGCCATTGAAGATTCCAGTTTTTCTGTTCTGCCCATAATTTTTCCTGTTCAGGCCATAAATTCTAATCCCATAATTTTCATTTCTCTTTTGATCTATTTAGGAAGGGTAATAAATAAAAACAGGGGATTAGGGATAAAGAGAAGAGAGCCTATGTATGGGATCAAGGTCAACTTAATCAATCAATAAAAAACTTATCAAGTACCAATTTAGTCAGACATTGTGCTAAGCACTTGTTTAGTGAAAAAGCAAACACTTCCCTAGAGATATAAACAGTCCCTGACCTCAAGGAATTTGTAGTCTAATGG
The DNA here is from genome assembly GCA_011680675.1 of Gymnobelideus leadbeateri. Lineage (NCBI taxonomy): Eukaryota > Metazoa > Chordata > Mammalia > Diprotodontia > Petauridae > Gymnobelideus > Gymnobelideus leadbeateri. Next base: position 372,826 of record WOXC01006275.1, on the reverse strand, counting down.
AAGTGACAACAAACAAATATATAAACTCTATACAAGATAAACAGGAAATAACTAACAGAGATAAGGTATTAGAATTAGGAAGGTTTAGAAACCTTAAGCCTAACTCTCACAAATTTAAATGTCGATGGATAAAAACAGCCAATAAAATGAAGAGTAACACTGGATGAGTAAACAAATCCCCACAATCTATTACTTTCAAGAAACACATTAAAAGACAAAACATAAACAAAATAAAATAAATGGAATGGAAAAAAAATTACTATACATCAAGTGAATCTTAAAAAGGACTTGTTCCAGCCATTCTGACAAACTGAAAACAAATACTAATACCTAAAGTTACCCTAATACTGAAATGGGTTTCATGAGCTACAAATATTATTTTTCCATGTAGGAATATAAACAGGTGATGCGACAAGGTGGTGCAGTGAATAGAGCACCAGCCCTGGAGTCAGTAGGACCTGAGTTCAAATCTGGCCTCAGACACTTAACACTTACTAGCCCTATGACCTTGGGCTTAGTCACTTAGTCACTTAGCCCCAATTGCCCTGGATTTCCCCCATCCAAAAAAAAGTGAACTTTAAAGAATTCCCTTATGATTTCTCTTTCCTGCTTTCCTTTTCACATTCTTTTTGTGTCTTGTATTTGAAAGTCAAATTTTCTATTCAGCTCTGGTCTCTGCATCAAGAATGCTTAAAGTTATCTACTTCAGTGAATTTCCATCTTTCCCCTGAAGTATTATACTCAGTTTTGCTGGGTAGATGATTCTTGGCTTTAAACCTAGCTCCTTTGACCTCTGGAATATTGTATTCCAAGTACTCTGATCCTTTAATGTAGTTTTGATATCTTATGTTATCCTTATTGTGTTTCCACAATACTTGAATTGTTTCTTTTTACATGCTTGTAATATTTTCTCCTTGATCTACAAACTCTGGAATTTGGTGACAATATTCCTAGGAGTTTTCCTTTTGGAATCTCTTTCAGGAAATGATTGATAGATTATTTTAATTTCTATTTTCCCCTCTGGTTTTAGAATATGAAGGAAGTTTTCCTAGATAATTTCTTGAAAGATGATGCCATGCTCTTTTTATCATGGCTTTCAGGTAGTCCAATAAGTTTTAAATTATCTATCCTGGATCTATTTTCCAGGTCAGTTGTTTTTCCAATGAGATATCGAATCTTGTCTTCTATCTTTTCATTCTTTTGGCTTTGTTTTACAATTATTTGATTATTCATAAAGTCATTAGCTTCCATTTGCTCCATTATAATTTTTAAGGAATTACTTTCTTCAGTGACTATTTGGATCTCCTTTCCCTTTCAGCCAATTCTGCTTTTTATGGCATTCTTATCTTCACTGGCTTTTTGGACCTCTTTTGCCATTTGGGTTAATATAATTTTTTTTTTTAAGCAATTGGGGTTAAGTAACTTGCTCAAGATTACACGGCTAGTCATTATTTATGTGTGGGTGCTCATTTTCTGAGGCTGAATTTGATCTCGGGTCATCCCAACTCCGAGGCCGGCGGTCTTACTCACTGCGCCGCCTAGCCCCCCCTTTTAGGGCAATTGGGGTTAAGTAACTTGCCCAAGGTCACACGGCTAGGTTTTTGTTTGTGTGGGTTGTCTGAGGCCGGATCCGAACTCAGGTCCTTCTGACTCCAGGGCCAGCACTCTACTCACTGCACCACCTAGCTGCCCCTAATATAATTTTTAAAGTGCTATTTTTCTTCAGTATTTTTTGGGTCTCCATTACAAGCTGTTGACTCCAACTGACTTTCCAATTTTTCCTCTATTTCTCTTACTTGATTTCCAACGTCCTTTTTGAGCTCTTCCATGACCTGCAACCAATTCATATTTTTCTTGGAGACTTTGGATATAGGAGCTTGGACTTTGGTGTCTTTTCTGGTTGTATGTTTTGATCTTCCTTGTCACAAAAGAAAGATTCTAGAGTTTGACTTTTCCCACTGTTTGCTCATTTTCCCAGCTAAATATTGATTTTTTAACTCTTTGTTAAGGTAGGACTCCTTCCAGTGAGAATGGTGTGCTGTACCAAGCTTCAGGAGTTTTGTGCATTTGTTTTTAAATATATTTCTAGGGGCCTGTAAATTTTCAGTTCTTACAAGGTGGTATAATCAAAGGAGAAGTGTTTAGTCCTCTCCAGGCCTGTGCTCTTATCTCTGAGTGACCACAAGCACTCTTTTCTGCCTTGGAACTGTGAATAGTATTCCCGCTTCACCTCTACCACAAGCACTGCCATGCCATGCTCCTCCTTGCCCCAGGACTGCCACCCAGGCTATGCAAACCAGACTGAAGTACAGCAAAGCAATAGAATCCTGCCTCAGTGTCAAGAAAGAGATCCCTGGAATCCCCCTCTTTTCAACTGCTTGATCCCACACCATCTGTGGGTTGAGAGCTCTGGAACCCAACACACTGGAACTAGGACCAGACTACACTCCTTTCTCACCCAGGTCCCACACACCTCTCCTACTGATATTAATTTTTTTTTTTTTGGCTTTTTGGAGGGCAATTGGGGTTAAGTAACTTGCCTAAGGTCACACAGCTATGTTTTTTTGTTTGTGTGTGAGTTAAGTGTCTGAGGCTGGATCGGAACTCAGGTCCTTCTGACTCTAGGGCCGACACTCTACTCATTGCGCCACCTAGCCCCTCTCCTACTGATATTCTAAGCTATTGACGTCTGTAGGTTGAGAAGTCTAGAAAGTGCCGCAGGTGCAAATTATTCAGTCCCCTGATGCCTGCTTGAGTTATGCTAAGGTCCAGCCTGTGCTGTGCAGCCTGCCGTGGACTGCTCTTTTCTCTTGGACTGGTGAAACAGCCCTTTCCTGTTGACCTTCCAGGTTGTCTTAGGCTGGAAATTTGTTTCATGCTGTCATTTTGTGAGTTGTACTGCTCTAGAATTTGTTTAGAGTAATTTTTTTACAGGTATTTAGGGAGGTTTCAGAGAAATCTCAAGCAAATCCCTGCTTTTACTCCATCATCTTTATGACAGAACTTTTATAAAAACTAACCATTTACTAGGGAACAGAGATACTGCAAATAAAGTTGTTTAAAAAAGGTAGAAGATTACTATATTCATTAACTGCTGGGTCTCCTGCACCCAATCTATTCCATTGATCCACTACTCTACTCCTCTGCCAATACCAAGCAGTTTTGATGACTGCTGCTGTATAATACAGATTAAGATCTGGAATAGCTAGTCTACCTTCCCTAGGATTTCTTTTCATTAATTCCCTTGATATTCTAGACCACTCGTTTTTCCAAATAAATTTTGTTGTTATTTTGTCAAACTCTAAAAAGTAGTTTTGGGTAAACTGATTGGTATGGCACTAAATATATAGTTTAGTTTGGGTAAAATTGTCATTTTTATTATATTAGCTTGACCCAGCCACGAGCAATTGATATTTTTCCAACTATTTAGATCTGATTTTATTGTGTGAGAAGTGTTTTATAGTTGTGATCATATAGGTTCTGGGTTTGTTTTGGCAGGTAGATTCCCAAATATTTTATAATGTCTATAATGACTTTAAATGGGATTTCTCTTTCTATCTCTTGCTGTTGAGTTTCATTAGAGATATACAGGAACGCCGAGGATTTATGTGGGTTTATTTTATATCCTGCAACTTTGCCAAATTTATTTATTGTCTCAAGTAGTTTTTTACTTGATTCTCTGGGATTCTCTAAGTATATCATCATATCATCTGCAAAGAGTGATAGCTTGGTCTCTTCTTTGCCTAATTTAATTTCTTTTTCTTCTCTAATTGCTACTGTTAACATTTCTAGTACCAGAGTGAATAAGAGGGGTGATAGTGGACACCCTTGTTTCACTCCTGATCTTATAGGAAATGCTTCTAGTTTATCCCCATTGCAAATAATACTTGCTGATGGTTTTAAATAGATGCTATCAACTATTTTAAGGAAGGCTCCATTTATTCCTATACTTTCTAGTGTTTTTAATAGGAATGGATGTTGTACTTTGTCAAAAGTCTTTTCTACATCTATTGAGATAATCATGTGGTTCTTGCTAGTTTTATTGTTGATATGCTCAATTATACTGATGGTTTTCCTAATATTAAACCATCCTTGCATTCCTGGAATAAATCCTACCTTATCAGAGTGTATTATTTTTATGATAAGTTGTTGGAGTCTTTTGGCTGATATTTTATTTAGAATTTTTGCGTCTAAATTCATGAGGGAAATTGGTCTATAATTTTCTTTCTCTGTTTTATCTCTTCCTGATTTAGGAATCAGTATCATATTTGTATCATAGAAAGAATTTGGTAGGACTCCTTCTTCACTAATTTTCCCAAATAGTTTGTAGAGTATTGGAATCAATTGTTCTTTAAATGTTTGATAGAATTCACTCGTAAACCCATCTGACCCTGGAGATTTTTTCCTAGGGAGTTCATTGATGGCTTGTTTGATTTCTTTTTCTGAGATGGGGTTATTTAGGTAATTCACTTCCTCTTCAGTTAATCTGGGAAACTTGTAATTTTGCACCATTTGACAAAAACTGCTGGAAAAACTGGAATATGGTGTGGCAGAAACTGGGCATAGATCATTATCTAACACCATATACCAAAATCAAGTCTAAATGGGTGCATGATCTAGGTACAAAGGATGATACTGTAAACAATCTGGGAAAGCAAGAAATAGTTTACCTGACAGATTTGTGGAGAGGGGAAGACTTTAGGACCAAACAAGAATTAGAGAGCATTATAAAATGCAAAATGGATGATTGTGATTACATTAAATTGAAAAGCTTCTGTACAAACAAAGCCAATGTAACCAAGATCAAGACGGAGGTGGAAATTGGGAAAGAATTTTTACAACCTACATCTCTGATAAAGGACTCATTTCTAAAATTTACAGAGAATTGAATCAAATCTACAAGAATACAAGTCATTCCCCAATTGATAAATGGTCAAAGGATATGAACAGGCAGTTTTCAGAGAAAGAAATTAAAGATATCTATAAGCATATGAACAAATGCTCTAAATCACTATTGATTAGAGAAATGCAAATCAAAACAGCTCTGAGATACCACATCTCTCCAGTCAGATTGGCTAAGATGACAAAACAAGAAAATGACAAATGCTAAGGAGCATGTGGGCAAACTGGAACACTGATGCATTGCTGGTGGAGTTGTGAACTTATCCAACCATTCTGGAGAGCAACCTGGAATTATGCCCAAAGGACTATAAATAATTTCATACCCTTTGACCCAACAATACCACTTCTAGGGTTATATCCCAAAGAGATCATAGAAGAGGGAGAAAGACCCAAATGTATAAAAATATTTATAGAAGCTCTTTTCATGGTTGCAAAGAATTGGAAATTAAAGGGGTACCTATCAACTGGGGAATGGTTAAACAAGTTGTGGTATATGAATGTAATGGAATATTATTGTGCTATAAGAAACGAAGAGGAGATGGATTTTATATTTACCTGGAGAGGCTTATACAAACTGATGCTGAGTGAGAAGAGTAGAATCAGAAGAAATTTATATACAATCACAGACACATCATATGTGTGATGACCAACTATGACAGACTGGACTCTTTTCAGCAATGCAGTGATATAAGTCAATCCCAAAAGACTCATGAAGGAGAGAAATGCGACTTCCAGAGATATAACTAGAAAGGGCTGACCTTGAATCCTGATGGAAGCAAACTAATTGATCTTTTTCTTTTCATTGTTTGGTTTTATTTCTTCTTTACCATTTTTCATCCCACCTAGTACTATATGCCTTTGTAACTGGAGTAATATCTAATATGAATGTATTTGTAGATCCTATACTGGACTATATGCTGTCATGGAGGGTGGGGGGAGGGAGGTAAAGGAAATTTGAAAATCAAGAAACTATGGAATTGAATCTTGTTAACTGAAACTAAACTAATAAATTAATTTTTAAAAAGGTAGAAGAGTTAATATATCCTTCACAAATTATAACATAATGAAAATACTTGGTTTAGGGAGTACAAACAAAAGATACAGATCCTAATGGAGATATAACAATGAAATACTGAATGAATGAGTTAAAGAACAAATCACAAAAATAATTAATAACTGTGTAAAAAAAATTATAATAATGAAACAACATACCAAAATTTCTGGGATGCAGCAAAGGAGACCTCAGGGGAGAAAAGCATATCATTTTACTAACAAAGTTTTAAAAATGATTAATAAGCTAAACATCTATTTTAAAAATTAGACAGCCAGGGCGGCTAGGTGGCGCAGTGAATAGAGCACCGGCCCTGGAATCAGAAGGACCTGAGTTCAGAGCTGGCCTCAGACACTTAATCCACACAAACAAAAACATAGCCGTGTAACCTTGGGCAAGTTACTTAACCCCAATTGCCCTAAGGGGCGGCTAGGTGGCGCAGTGAGTAAGAGCGCTGGCCTCGGAGTTGGGATGACCCGAGATCAGATCCGGCCTCAGAAAATGAGCACCCACACATAAATAATGACTAGCCGTGTAACCTTGAGCAAGTTACTTAACCCCAATTGCTTTAAAAAAAAATTAGACAGCCACAAATAAACAAACTTAAGCAGAAAAGCAGAGATATTGAAAATTAAAAAGTAAATAGATTGGAAACCAAAAATCACAGTAATAATAAATAAAACTAAAAGCTGGTTCTTTGAAAATACTAATAAATGTGATAAATACTTATCCAATCTAATTAAAAAGAAGAAAGAAAAACAAATCAATAAAACTATATGAGTCAGGTAAAATCACAGAAAAACTGGAAGAAATAAAAAGGATTAAAATGTGTAATGCAAAATAAAATGTGAACAAAATTAAGAACACAAAAGTAACAAATAAATAAATAAATACCTTGAAAAATATGAAATAACTCAAACTATCAGAAAACTAGATACAGATATTAAATAACCCAATCATGGCAAAAGGAAATAGGTTCAGCAAAGTTTCAGACTACAAAATAAATCCTCAAAAATCAATAGCATTTTAAAATAATAACAAAAAGAAGCAGTAATACCGAAGGAAATCCCATTACAAACAATTATGAAATACATAAAATATCAGGGGATTGACCTATTAAAGCACACAAAGGACCTGCAGAGATTTAATTTTAAAATGCTCCTTAAAGAAATGAAGAACAAATAAAAAACCTAGAAAAACACTAAATGCTCATGGCTAGGCAATGCCAATAAAATAAAAATGACAACAATATGAAAATTTACACCTTTAATGCTATACCAATCAAAATATTGATAAAATACTTTATATAGCTTGATAAAATAATAACAAAATTCTTCTGGAAAAACAAAAGATCCAAAATATCAAGGGAAGTAATGAAAATGATGTGATAAAAAGGAGAATTGACAATCAGAAATAAAATAATTCAATAGGCAATAATTTGACAAAATTGAAAAATAATTACCCATGAAAAAAATTCCTTATTTGATAGAAACTTCTGGGAACATAGTATCTATCATTTGAATCCCCACCAATTGAGGAATGGCTAAAGAAATTGTAGTACATGAATGTAATGGAATATTATTGGGCTATGAGAAATTATATATAGGATAAACTGAAAAATAGGAAAAGATCTATATGAAGTGATGCAGAATAAAGTAGGTAAAGACTGGAAAACAATATGCATAGTAACTACAACAATGTAAGTGTAAAGAACAACTACAAAATAAAAAATTAATATAACAAAATTACAAAGACCAAGCAGAATTCTAATGAAGAGATATGAGAGGACATCCCCACCCCCCATTGGTGGATGTGAGAGTTCCAAAGGAGTTAAACATTGTACCTGTTTCCAGACGTTCTTCAATGTATTGATCAATAGCATCAATTTTTCCCCCTCTAAAAATTCTATTTGATATTACCAGATAGATCTATGGGAGAGAGAATATGAGGGACACTTGTGATAATTACGATAATATAAGAAACAAATGATAACACGGGAATGATTAAATACTTCAACAGTGATGAAGGATTAAAAAAATCTACTAATATAATAAGCATTTCTATAAATTACCAACTAAACCCAGGACAAGATACAGAAATTCCATTTAATATGACTACAGAACTTCAAAATACTTGAAAGTATAACTACAAAGACAAACATTTACTGTATGAATACAACTACAAAACATACTTTACAGAAATAAAGTGGTTTATTACGGGAAAAGATCAGGTACAGAACATACAGAAGAAAAAAAATTTAGTAGTAAAATGTTTGAAAAATCAAAACATCTTGAATACTGGGGTAAGGCCTTACTATTTGATAAAAAAAACTAGGGAAGAAAGAAATTTTGCAGAAAATATGTTTAAACAAACACCACATTACATATAGCAAGGCTGCTTCCAAATGGATACATTACATATTTTAAAAATCATACAAAAGGGGAGGTGAGATGGTGCAATGAATAGAGCACCGGCCCTGGCATCAGGAGGACCTGAGGTCAAATCCGGCCTCAGACGCAACACACACACACACACGCACGCACGCATGCACGCACACACACACACACACACACACACACACACACACACACACAACTAGCTGTGTGACCTTGGGCAAGTCACTTAACCCAAATTGCCCTCCAAAAAGCAAAAAAAAAGGGGGAGTGAAAGAAAAAGAAAAGAAAATCACAGAAAATACAATTTAAAGGAAGAAGGAAAAATATATTTTCAGATCTAGGTTTTATGATCAAAAAGGGATTAGAAGAACAACAGGAGACAAATAAATCAATTATTTTAAATTTGAAAGGTTTTCATAAAATTAATACAATTAAAAAGAAAAGATAAAAATTTAACAGTTTCTCTGACAAAAAAATTTACTTATAAAATATATAATCAACTGATTCAAATTTAAAGAATAAGAGTCATTCCTTAATTGAGAAATTGTCAATGTATATTAATAGGCTGTTTTCTAAGAGAGAAATAAAAGCTATTGTTAACAAATTTTTTTCTAAAGTTCTAAATCAGTAATAATTGGAGAAATGCAAGTTAAATTCTGATGTTTCACTTCACACATACCCATCAAATTTTCAATGTTGACAAAAACTGGAAAAAATGACATCATCAAGGGACATGAGGAAAACAAACACTTTAATGAACTACTGTTGAGGTTGAGAGTTGGTCCAGTCACTCTGGAAAGCAATTTAGAATCACTTCCAAAAAAATTTAACAGTATACAAAAATACATACATATGTGTGTGTATGTGTGTATGAGTATATGCATATGCAGGACCAGGTGAGTCAGAGGTTTTAGCCCTAGGGCGGCCAGTCCGGCAGCCAGCTGGAGGGACCCCAGAACACCAGCAGCTGTAGCTTTTCCAGAATTTCCAAAACAATGTGAGAGGTTGTGCCCTATGGACTTTGGGACCAGTATTTGGGAGCATGTCAGCTTCTTCCCCTCGGGGCTAGAAGCAGCTGAGGAGACAAGGTGCATAAGTTATTTTGCAGCTTCAGTTGCAGCTTCAGCTTCTGCCTGCAGACTGTAGGAGGATCTGGCGATCAGTCTGGGGGTAATCACTTTAACTTCCTTGGATCTGGATTGTGGTCTGAGATGGAGGTCGTAGGGTGTGAGTCCAGCTTGCCAGAGTATATGGGAGCTTCAGGGAGGGCACCCAACTAATACCCCTGGCAGTTGAGAAGACCCCAATGTTTGGGACAGAAGCTCCCTGTTTGGTGGCAGAGTCCTACTATGGCAACAAGCCCAAAAGTCAAGTAATTGAGTGGCAACATGCCTAGGCAAAGGAAACAAAATAAACAGAAAAATACAACATTAGACTCCTATTTGGGGGGCAAAGAGGACCAAAGCATGGAACAGGAGGAGGATTGGTAGGTCAGAACTCCTGCACCAAAACCCCAGATGAAAAAGTGAGCAGGTTACAGGCCATAGAGTACCTTAAGAAAGATTAAAAAAAAAAAAACAAATAAGAGAAGAGGGGGAAAAACTGGGAAGAGAAATGAGAAGGATGCAGGAAAAGTATGAAATGAGAGTCAACAGCCTGACTGAGGAAAATAACATCTTAAAAAATATACTAACTCAGGTAGCAAAAGAGGCACAAAAAGGCAATGAGGAGAAGAATGCCTTAAAAAGCTGAATTTGCCAGATGGAAAAAGAATCTCAAAAGCTCACTGAGGAGAATCATTCCTTCAGAGTTAGACTGGAGCAAATGGAAGCTAATGACTTTATGAGAAATCAAGATGCTGTTAAGCAGATCCAAACAAACAAAAGAGTAGGAGGCAATGTGAAATATCTCATGGGAAAAATCACTGACCTGGAAAATAGATCCAGGAGAGACAATTTAAAAATTATTGGACTACCTGAAAGCCATGATCAAAGAAAGAACCTAGAAATCACCCTTCAAGAAATTCTCAAGGAAAACTGCCCTGATGTTTTAGATCCAGAGGGCAAAACAGAGGTTGAAAGAATCCACCCATCACCTCCTGAAAAAGATCCCAAAAAGAAAACTCCCAGGAATATTATAGTCAGGTTCTGGAATTCCCAGATCAAGAAGAAAATACTACAAGCAGCCAGGAAGAAACAATTTCAATATTGTGGAAACCCAATCAGAATAGCACAGGACCTGGAAGCTTCTACATTGAGGGATTGAAGAGCATTGGACTATGATATTCTGCAGGGCAAATGACCTGGGATTAAAACCAAGAATTACCTACCCAGCAAAACTGAGTATCTTATTCCAGGGGAAAATATGGTCATTCCGTGGAAGAGAGGACTTTCAAGCATTCTTGATGAAAAAACCAGAGTTGAACAGAAAATCTGACATTCAGACACAAGAAGCAAGAGATACTTGAGAAGGTAAACAGGGAAAAGAAATCAAAAGGAACTTATCAAAGTTGAACCATTTACATTCCTACATGGAATGTAAATAGTTTCCCACATGGAAAAACAATAACTGTGACTGATAAAACCTTTCTCAGTATGAAAATAATTGAAGAAAGGTATATGGGCATGTGAATACATATGTGAATGTTTATATATATATATATATATATATATATATATATATATATATATATATATATATATACAGGTATACATGGATAGAGGGCACGGGTCGAATTTGGTGGGAATGGATGAAACTTAAGGGGTGAAGTTAAGAGGTGAGAGAGGAATGTGGCAAGAGAAGATGGGGGGAGACAGGGTAGGGTAAACTATCTCATGTAGAAGAGGCAAGGGGAAGTAGTTGCAGGGGAGGAGAAGAAGAGGAAGGCAAAAAGGCAAAACCATATTCTCATTGAGTTTGGCTCACGGAGAGAATGTCATATATACTAAATGGGATATCTCACCCTGCAGAAGTGTAGGGAGGAGGGGGATGAGAAGGGGGTGATGGGCGGGAGGGCATTCTGCGGGGAGGGGAGGTTGGAGGCACCCACTTTTGAAGAGAGTTAGGATCAAAGTAGGGAATGGACCAGGTGGGGGGTGGGATGGGTGGGAGGGAAATATAGCCTTTTACAATATATCTACTATGGTAAATTTTGCATAGCTATACATGTACAACATATACTGAATTTCTTATATTCCCAGCAGGAATGGGTGACAAGGGATAAAGGGAATGGATCTGGGATTCAAGTTTTAAAATTAAATGTTTCAAATATATGTAAATACTATTATTAATACTATTTTGCATGTAACTGGGAGATAAGATGTGCAGGCATTGGGGCACAGAGATTCACCTTGCCTTAATGGAAAAGTTGAAGGAGGTATGGGAGAAGATATGGGAAAGAGCAGATTGGATAAGGGGATATCCTGTGGGACTGCTATTCTGGGATGGTGGGTAGGGAAAAAACAGGGAGAACATTTGTAATTCAAAATCTGGCAGAAATGAAGGATATAAACCAGAGGTTAATAAAGCATTTGGGAAAAAAATTAAGAACTTTATTTTTCTTACATTTTTATTTTTTTTCCAAATACTTTATTGACTTCTGGTTTACATCATTCATTTCCGCCAGGTTTTCAGTTACAATTTTACCCCTACCCACTCCCCAGAATAACAGTCCCACAGGATATCCCCTGCTCCAATTTGCTCTCTCCCTTATCTCCCCCCATACCCCATTCGACTTTTCCAGGATGTTATACCGCTAATAAATGTTAAAAAATATTAAACCAGATATTTCTTTAACTTGATAATTTGGAGTCTGTAAACACAAACTTCTCAGTCAGGCTGTTGACTCTCATTTCATACTCTTCTTATATCTTTCTCATTTTTTCCCCCAATTTTTCCTCCACTTCTCTTATTTGCTTCTAAAGGTCCTCTGTGTCCTTTAACTAGTTTGCATTTTCCTTTGAAGCTTTTGGTGCAGGAGTTCTGACTTCCCTGTCTTCCTCCTGTTCCATGCTTTGATCCTTTTTGTCCCCAAAATAAGAGTCTGATGTTATATTCTTCTGTTTGTTTTGCTTCCTTTACCTGGTCATGTTGCCACTTAGTTACTTGACATTTGGGCTTTTTGCCACAGTAGGACTCTGCCACCAGACAGATGAGCTTCTGTCCCAAATCCTGGGGTTTTCTCAGCTACAGGAGATATTAGTTGGGTGTCCTCTCTGAAGCTTCCACACACTTTGGCAAGCTGGTCATACACCCCAGGACCTCCACCCTACACTGCAATCCAGATCCAAGCAGGTTAAAGCAAGAGTGATTATCCCTCAGACTGGTTTCTTGGTCCCCCTGCAGTCTGCAGGCCAGGAGCTAAAGCAGCCACATGTGGCTGTGGCTGCATTGCAGCTCCTCAGAGGCTTCTTGCTCCTGGGGAAAGAGGCTGATGCACTCCTAACTATTAGGTCCAAAAGTCCACAGTGCACTGACCTCTCACTTTGTCCTTAGCATCTATGTGTTCATAATTCTGGAAACCACCACAGATGATCTGAAGTCCCTCCAGCCCTTGTTTGGTCAGGCCTGCCCTGGGACTAAAATCTCTGGCTTGAGTTGGGCTGGGGTTGGCTCCAAGACTGCTGTGCTGGCTGCTCCCTGCTGGGCTCCCAGGCTGTCCTCAGTGGGAGGTTAGTTTCTCTGTGTCATTTTGTGAGTTTTGTAGCCCCAAAGTTTGTTCAGAGTGCCCTTTTACATGAATCGGGGAAGGTGGAAGTTGGAGCTGCATGGAAGTCCTGTTTCTACTCCACCATCTTGACTCCGTCACACAAAGTTCTTAAATTTCATATTCTGTTTTTCCTCCCTTATGCAAACAATGTGTTAGGTAACATTGCAAACTCCTTCACAGTATCCTTTGTTGAAAAGAAGTGAAGTGAAAAAGGGATTTTCAAAAAAGAACTCTAAAAGGAATGAGATTAGACATGGCAGAAAATACAACCAGTCAAGTGTTAGCTAGTCTGAAAAGGTGTTATTAGTTTTCTATTAATAAATTATTAGAAATCATCTGCAACTCCTTTTAAGAGACATTCCCCTTAGGAAATTATAAACCACTATGCAAAACATGTATACTTTGTACTGATCTGCTTAGTTCACTCATAGTGCAAGTGAAATTCTCAAGAGGAGCTACTCATCATCATTTTTGTATTAACTCCATTAGTTGTAGAAATTGAAATGAATGAAAATAAATTATTTTGTATTTATGTGATTTTGTGTCCATGTGCTTAGATAGGAAATATCTATTTCAAATTAACAGTTTTCCTAAAGAATAAGGTAAATATAAACAGCTTATAGAAAATATCAGTTTTGGACTTCAGTACTGAGAAAGTGCAAGACCCATAAGAAAAAATATGGGTTATATTATTAATGTTAAAGAGATGTCAGTTTTTACCATGGCACAGTCCCCTAAGGTTGTAAGGACTCATCATCCTGCTCACCTTGGAAAAGTGGAAAATTTAATTTGCTTATTGTCCAGGTACTATAGATTTTTGTTTTACTCAGTACCCATGTTCCCCATTTCTTTTGCACTTAAAACCACCTTTTAACCAGCACCTCTAAGGGGAAAAAATCTCCTTTATAATGCTTAATAATTTGTACACCACAGTCTTAAATTAAAACCATATTCATTTTTGCTATGTCAGCATCTATTTCATGGCTGGAAAAATGCTGCAGTCAGCAAAATATGTTTGCCTTGTATACCATGGCTTAAATATTCAAAGCTTGTGTAGAGTGAGTATATTAGAAATCATGTTTGCATGCATATGCAGTTTTGAATCTTTTAAAACTGATTAATAGCTGCCAATCATACATGTGTATGTTGTGTGTGTGCACGGAAGAAGAAGCATCTAAAAAGGTCCCCCAAATTGACCCTTAAGTTAATTTCAAAAGAAAAAAAATTAAATGATGGCAGAAATAGAGGCACCTTTATAATAAAGATTATGACATTCAGAAGCTATCTTTCAAAACGAAGTCAACTGCAAAGGCTCCATTTGCTAGAAAGAAATAGTATATGTGGTGGTTTTTTTCATTTTTAAAAATAATTCCATAGAGAGTACTGCAGTACAAAAGTAAATATACATTTGTATAACTGGTTTTAATGCTAAACTCTTTTTGCTGAAGAATTTGAAAATTTGAATAAAAAAAACAAGAAAACAGTGGAATTTTAAAGCAAGTATAACAAAAAAAATATGAAAGGGACAATTTCATAGAAAGCTAAGAAGATGTGGATATGCTGATGCAAAGTGAAAATGTAGGGCAGAATGCTAAAGGAGATATTTATCCTATCCAGGAAAGGATAAGGAGAGAAGATTATATTGAAACACATGGATTGAACGGGAAAAGATTATAGAATTCAAAAAATATTGCTTTAATGAGAAGGTAATTTCTCTCTGCCACTCTCCACTATAGCTCTCTACAGGTTTAATCTTTCTGATATTCAAGGTCTATTTGCCTTGAACAAAAAGCTCTGTTGTCCTTTTAGGGACATCTTTGCACCTAATCCCATTATTCTGTCCTTTCTTATTAGTTGTTTGTTGACACTTAAGGTCTGAAAATCTGTTATAGTAACACATGCAGGTATATAATTTTGTTGATGTTGAATTGCTTTTCAGTCACGTCAATCTCTTTGAGACCCCACTTAGGGTTTTCTTGACAAAGATACTGGAGTTGTTTTCTATTTCCTCTCCAGCTCATTTTACAGATAAGGTAACTGAGACAAACAGGGTTAAATCATTTGCCCAGGGTCACACAGTTAGTAAGTATTTGAGGCCAGATTTGAACTCAGGTCATCTGACTCCAGGCCGAGCACTCGATCAACTGTGCTGGAAAGCTGCCCTACAAGTATATATTCACATAAATATTATAACATATTAAATACCATATATAGTGTACTAATCCTTTTCTAAGTGTGTATATTTTATATTTGTACATGACAAGCTACAAAATTTCCTTTTAAACAGACCAATTAATACACTATGTTTTAATGAAACATTTTTTTTGGGTCAAATCAGCTTAAGATTTAAAGAAAAAACCGTCGACATGCCTATATGTACTGGTCTATTACTCATGGAAAGAATATTGGCCCTCTACAACCACAATCTTGACACAGCATAAACTAAGAAAAACATAACTTGTTTCCTCAAGAGAATGTAATTTAATTTTGGGCATCACTGATCAGGAATGGCAATAACATGAATCAGTCAAATTTCTAGATTCTTAATACAAGAGCCAAAGAGCTCACCAAGAATGGGGGGTGGGGGGAATCTAAAAGCAATATTCCTAAACATCTACTTTCTTTTCTTTTTTTTTAAACAAATGCTTTATTGACTTCTGTTTTACATCATTCATTTCCGCCAGATTTTGAGTTACAATCATTTTCCCCCCGTTATTCCCCTACCCAACCTCCCAGAATAGCAGTCCCACAAGACATCACTTCCTCCAATCTGCTCTCCCATACCTTCTCCCATACCCCCTTCGACTTTTCCATTAGAGGAAGGTGAATCTTTGTGTCCCAATGCCTGCACATCTTATCTCCCAATTATAAGCAAAAGAGTATGAATAATAGTATTTATATATATTTGGAACATTTAATGTTAAGACCTCGAATTTCAGATGCATTTCCTTCCTCCCTTGTCACCCATTCCCTCTGGGGAGATAAGTAAGTCTGTATATGTTGTACATGTCTAGCTATGCAAAACATTCTCATAGTAGATATATTGTACAAGGCTGCTTATAATTCCCTCCCACTCATCCCACCCCCCACCTGGTCCATTCCCTACATGATCCTGTCCCTCTTCTATAGTGGGTACTTCCAACCTCCCCTCCCCCCAAGGATGCCCTCCCATCCATCATCCCTCCTCTCATCCCCCTTCCCCTATTCTGCTGCAGGTTGAGATATCCCATTTAGTATGTATGTCATTCTCTCCCTGAACCAAATTCAATGAGAATGTGGTTTTGCCTTTTTTGCCTTCCTATTCTCCTCCTCCCTTGCAACCACTTCCCCTTGCTTCTTCTACATGAGATAGTTTACCCTACCCTGTCTTTCCCCATCTCCTCTTGCCACTTTCCTCTCTCACCTCATAATTTCATCCCTTGAGTATTCTCCCTTCCCAACAAATTCAACCTATGCCCTCTATCCATATATTGTTTCACACACATTCACATATGTATTCACATGACCACACACCCTTCTTCCATTATTTTCATAGTGAGAAAGATATCATCAGTCACAGTTATTGTTTTTCCATATAGGAATGTAAATAGTTCAACTTTCATAAGTTCCTTTTGATTTCTTTTCCCTGATTACCTTCTCAGGCATCTCTTCCTTCTTGTGTCTGGATGTCAAATTTTCTATTCAAGAATGCTTGAAAGCATTATCAAGATTATCAAGCATTATCAATATCAAGAATGCTTGAAAGTCCTCTATTCCACTGAATGACCATA
Source organism: Gymnobelideus leadbeateri (assembly GCA_011680675.1). Taxonomy (NCBI): domain Eukaryota; kingdom Metazoa; phylum Chordata; class Mammalia; order Diprotodontia; family Petauridae; genus Gymnobelideus; species Gymnobelideus leadbeateri. The sequence continues at coordinate 355,999 of WOXC01006275.1, read as the reverse complement.
TTTTCCCCTGAAACAAAATACTCAGTTTTGCTGGGTAGGTGACCCTTGGGTTCATTCCCAGTTCTTTTGCCCTCTGGAATATCATATTCCATGCCCTTCTATCCCCTCAGTGTAGAAGCTGCCAGGTCCTGGGCTATTCTGATTGTGTTTCCACAATATTGAAATTGTTTCTTCCTGGCTGCTTGTAGTATTTTCTCCTTGATCTGGGGATTCTGGAACCTGGGTATAATATTTCTGGGAGTTTTCTTTTTGGGATCTTTTTCAGGAGGTGATCAGTGGATTCTTTCAACCTCTATTTTGCCCTCTGGATCTAAAACATCAGGGCAGTTTTCCTTGAGAATTTCTTGAAGGGTGATTTCTAGGTTCTTTCCTTGATCATGGCTTTCAGGTAGTCCAATAATTTTTAAATTGTCTCTCCTGGATCTATTCTCCAGGTCAGTGGTTTTTCCCATGAGATATTTCACATTGCCTTCTAATCTTTCATTTGTTTGGATCTGCTTAACAGCATCTTGATTTCTCATAAAGTCATTAGCTTCCATTTGCTCCAGTCTAACTCTGAAGGAATGAATCTCCTCAGTGAGCTTTTGAGATTCTTTTTCCATCTGGCAAATTCGACTTTTTAAGGCATTCTTCTCCTCATTGCCCTTTTGGGCCTCCTTTGCCATTTGAGTTAGTCTATTTTTTAAGGTGTTGTTTTCCTCAGTCAGGCTGTTGACCCTCATTTCATACTTTTCCTGCATCCTTCTCATTTCTCTTTATAATTTTTCCTCCACTTCTCTTATTTGATTTTTAAAGTCCTTCTTAAGGTCCTCTATGGCCTGCAACCCGTTCATGTTTTCCCCTGGGGCTTTTGGAGCAGGACTTCTGACCTCACAGTCCTTTTCCGGCTCTATGCCCCCAAAATAGGAGTCTAGGGTTGCATTTTTCTGTTTCCTTTGCCTTGGCATGTTGCCACTTAATTGCTTGACTTTTGGGCTTGTTGCCACACTATGGCTTTAAGGCCAGCTAGAGGAATTTTCGTCCCGAACGTGTGGGGGGCAACTTCCGTTTCTGGCAAGCTGTAAACCCACCCACAACTTCCACCCTAGATCACAATCCAGATCCAGGGAGGTTAAAGCAAGAGCGATTACCCCCCAAGACTGATCGCTGGATCTCCCCACGATTTGTAGGCTGGGAGCCGGATCTGCCTCTGAAAACTACAAAATGGCGTGTCTCCTCAGCAGCTTCTAGCCCCCAGGGGAGGGAGCTGACGCATTCCCCAAATACAGGTCCCAAAGTCCATAGGACACTAACCTCTTACTTTGTCCTAGGCATGTCTATGTTGATAATTCTGGAGTTGCCAGGGTTCCTGGTGTTCTGGGGTTCCTCCAGCCGGCTGCTGGCCCTGTCGCCCTGGGGCTAAAACCTCGGCTCACGCGGACCTGGGCTCGGCTCCTGCGCTCTGCGCTCTGCGAGCTGCCAGGTCCCAGACCACTGCGCTGGTCCTTCCTGCAGGGCTGCTGGGCTGTCCTCAGCGGGAGGTTAGCTTCTCTGTGTCATTCTGTGGGTGCTAGGGCTCCAGAAGTTGTTCAGAGTCCCCTTTTACATAGTTTGGGGGAATCTGGGGACAGAGTGGCTTGGATGAGCTGTTTCTACTCTGCCATCTTGGCTCCGCCCCCTACTTTCTTTTCTAAAGGAGTCATACTTTCATAAACTGTGAAATCCTAAATTTGCCATAATGAATTATCTTTTCAAAAACTTTAACAGGCAGGAAACTATTCCTTTGATAAACATTTATAATTATGTTCACTCTTATTTACTAAAATCAGGGAAAGTTACAACAAAGAAATGATTTCCCTTTTTGATAATAATGGTCAAGATAAAGAAGGTCACACATTTTTACTTTAATAAAAATTCCAAAAAGTGACTACATTTTTAAAGTACCAAATCATATTATATTCCTGTTTAATGCAAATGCATTCAAAGCAAAGCAATTCAGAAAACATTATTTGAATTACATTACCAAAACACAAGCTTATTAAAATTCCATTAAATGTTAGTACTATAAAAATGTTGGCTTGTAATATAATATGAAATTTTAATCTGATAACTGCATTGGAGTTATAATACTTAATGTAAAATGATATCCCATATTGTGATTCAGGTGTACTAAAATATGGCATCCTACTAGCAATAACATAACAATGAATGGCTTTCTGTTCTATGAAAGATTAAATAATATATCCTGAAGAATTAATCTTAGTGACAAAGGCAAGGAAGAAAAACAAATCATCAAGGCATTCATTTTTCAAAGTAAGAAAATATTGCTGCTTCAAAAAGTTTCCTTATAAATTAAAATACAGGCTTAAATTCAGAGGAGTATTTTATAGCAAAGACTTCTGGATGGGATTCTAAAAGAAGGAGCAATGAAATAAAAATTTCTAGGATGAGATACATTAAAACTTCAAGATAAAAAGATGATAGAAATTGTTGTCTTAATAATTGGGTCAAATTTTAACCTGTGAAGTACCTGAGTAAGCATTCAAATATCTCAACCAAACAGGTTCTATACATTTATTAAATCAAAATCAGTATCCTGTAATAGGGTCTTAGTTGATGTGTTCTCAAACAGGTGGCAGATCTTTACTATTTAAAGTAGAAGAAACTAGCCTAATTTTAAATTGTTGTGCAATTCTCTATATATCTACATAATTGACAACTTATAAAGATACATGTAGCTATTTTACATATAGGCCTCCTCTGTCCCAATGAATGTCTGTCTTTTAGACAAGAAAAATAAAAAGGCAAAGTGGGGGGGGGTGAAGCCAAGATCGAGGAGTGAAAGCAGGGACTCACCTGAGCTCACCCATAAATTCCTTCAGTCACCTCTAAAAAATGAATCTGAAAAAATTTTAGAGTGCAGAATCCATTAGGAGACAGAGTATGGCAGATTTCCAGCCCAGAAAAACATGGAAAATCCACAGGTAGGATTTGTTGCACCAGGAGGGGAGAGCGCAGTGCATGGAGTGCCTGGGTTGAATCAACACAGAAGAGCTGGAGTGAGCACAGGAAAACTGATTCATCCACCACAGGGGCGATTCCCAAACCTCTTACCACAGGACAAGGGTCAGTTGGAGCTGGGTAAGAGACAAGCACAGGGCCTATGGCAGTGGCAACAACCACTCCTATCAGTCCATAATCTAGATGTTTAAAAATCACCTACTTGAACTTCCAGGAGTCAAGATGGCAGAGTAAACCTTAGGTGCTCACAACTCCCCCTCCTCCCCACTTGTTGACCTTGAAAAATCCAGAGAATATTGCTCAACGGTAAAATTCTGAAATAGTGGAACAAACAGGAAGCTTGGGAGCTCTACAAGAAGGGTGTGGCTGTGTCTATGCTGTAGGGAACCAATACAAAACAGTAGGTGTCCCAGGAAGGGTGTGGCTGTGTCTATGCTGTAGGGAACCAATACAAAACAGTAGGTGTCCCAACTGGAGATCCTGAACCCCAAGGGGGTGGAACCAGCAAACACAAACACCAGAACCACAGGTGTGCCCTTGCATAACCAGGGGAATCAGCAGACACCAGCACAGTCCAGTCACTAGGTCAGCTGAGGCTGCCTGAACTCTAGCTCTGGTGTGTGTATTTGGGGGGAAGGGGGTTGGAGAGTAGGTGGAAACCCCTCCCCCACACCTCACACTGTGAGCTTTAGTGTAACCCTGGGGAGAAACAGAAAGTCCTGGCTTTGCCATGGTCTAGGCACTCACCATCCAGGAGCAGTTCAGCACCAGGTGAGCTGAAAACAGCCTTTAAACTGACAGAACCAGCAGCCACAGCACACAAAGCCAGTAACCAGGTCCCTCGCTCCCAACATAAGAAGCATGGGTTAGAGTCTTCTGTGCCCAAGAAGCAGAGATCCAATCACAATAGGAAAAAACAAATTGGATAAAAAAAGACTTCAGAATCCTATTATGGGGAGTGCGAAGAACCAAATTCAGAAGGGGACAACATTGACCTTATACCCATATCTGAAACCTCAAAAGGGAATATGAACTGGTATCAAGCACAGAAAGCATTCTTGGAAGAGCTGAAGGAGGATTTTAAAAGTCAAATTAGAGAGGCAGAAGATAAATTGACCAATTATTTCAAAAATATAATTGCCAAAATGGAAAAAAATCAACAAAGAAAACAACTCCTTAAAAATTATAATTAGAGGGGGCGGCTAGGTGGCGCAGTGAGTAGAGTGCCGGCCCCGGAGCCAGAAGGACCTGAGTTCGGTTCCGGCCTCAGCCACTTAACACACACACCAAAAAAAAAAAAAAACCTAGCCGTGTAACCTTGGGCAAGTTACTTAACCCCAATTGCCCTCCAAAAAAAAAAAAAAAAAAATTATAATTAGAGGGCGGCTAGGTGGCACAGTGAGTAGAGTGCCGGCCCTGGAGTCAGAAGGACCTGAGTTCGGATCCGGCCTCAGACACTTAACACACACAGAAACAAACAAACAAAAACCTAGCCATGTGACCTTGGGCAAGTTACTTAACCCCAACTGCCCTCCAAAAAAAAGAAAAAAAATTACAATTAGTCAAATGGAAGAGGATGTACAAAACCTAACTGGAGGAGATAATTATTTAAAAGCAAAAATTGGCCAAATGGAAAAGGAGATAAAAAAGTTAACTGAAGTAAACAATTCATTAAAAATTTAAACTGGGGGAGTTCATAGTTCTTCCATGAACTACCCACATGATCTGGTCATTTCTTATCCATGTCTCTGATGAGGACAGTGAGTGCTGGACACTGAGCAGCCCATGGCAGCTGGGGTTGGAAGGTAACCTCAGCCTTAGAAACTTTCATCTCACAAACAGTGTGGGGGTCTGACAGCTGAGAAGAAGACTGAAGAAAACTTTCCATTGTTGAGGGCTGCCAAACATAACTGTGCAGATCAGACATGTCATGGACTATGGCTGTGGAGAGAAGAGAAGGAACTAGCACACCCCTGAAATTGCCACAGTCACCCCAACCTGCTGCAAACATCACCCTGATCAGGCAGCAGTCATCAACAATGAGGAACCCCCTCTACCAGCAAAAAAAAAAAAAAAGATTACCAGTGACTGAAGGCTCAAATGATGGTGAGCAATTTTTATTTAGAAATAAAGTAATTTTAAATTAAAGTAAAAAAATAAAACTGGACAAGTAGTAGCTAATGAATCTATGAGGCATTAAGAATTAGTCAAACAGGGGCGGCTAGGTGGCACAGAGAGTAAGAGCACCGGCCTTGGAGTTGGGATGACCCGAGATCGAATTTGGCCTCAGAAAATGAGCACCCACACACAAATAATGACTAGCTGTGTAACCTTGAGCAAGTTACTTAACCCCAATTGCTTTTAAAAAAGAATTAGTCAAACAAAATCTAAAGAATGAAAAAGGAGAACAAAATGTAAAATATCTCATTGGATAAACAAATGACCTAGAGAAAAGATCCAAGAGAGATAATATAAGAATTATTGGTCTACTGGAAAGCCATGATGAAAAAAAGAGGCTGGACAGCATCTTCCAAGAAGTCATCAAAAAAAAAAAAAACTACCCTGAGGTCCTAGAACCAGAGGGTGAAATAGTCATCAAAATAGTCCACTGAACACCTCCTGAAAGAGATCCCAAATTGAAAACTCCAAGGGATATTGTAGCCAAATTCCAGAATTGTCAAGTCAAGGACAAAATACTGCAAGTAGTGAGAAAGAAACAATTCAAATATCATGGAACTACAGTCAGAATTACACAGGACCTTGCAGCATCTACATAAAAAGATTGGAGGGATTGGAATATGATATATTGTAAGGCCTAGGAGCTTGGATCAACTATCCAGCAAAACTGAGCACAATCTTTCAGGCAAGGAGATAGTCATTCAATAAAATAAGGGATTTCCAGGGCAGCTAGGTGGTAAAATGAGTAAGAGTGCTGGCCCCAGAATCGGGAGGACGCAGGATCTGTTCTGGCCTGAGAAAATTAACACCCACACATAAAAATGACTAGCCATGTAACCTTGAGCAAGTTACTTAACCCCAACTGCTTTAAAAATAAATACGGGGGCGGAGCCAAGATGGCAGAGTAGAAGGAGCTCGTCCAAGCCACTCTGCCCCCAGATTCCCCCCAAACTATGTAAAAGGGGACTCTGAACAACTTCTGGAGCCCCAGCACGCACAGAACGACACAGAGAAGCTAACCTTCCACTGAGGACAGCCTAGCAACCCTGCAGGAAGGACCAATGCAGCACTCTGGGAGCCAGCAGCACGCAGCGCGCAGAGCGTGGGGAGCTGAGCGGAGCCCAGGTCCCCGTGAGACGAGGTTTTAGCCCCAGGGCGGCAGGGCCAGCAGCCAGCTGGAGAGACCCCAGAACACCAGCAGCTGTGGCAACTCCAGAATTATCAACACAGACATGCCTAGGACAAAGTAAGAGGTTAGTTTCCTATGGACTTTGGGACCAGTATTTGGGGAATGCGTCGGCTTCCTCCCCTGGGGGCTAGAAGCCACTGAGGAGACACGCCATTTTGTAGTTTTCAGAGGCAGCTCCAGCTCCTGGCCTGCAATTAATCGTAGGGAGATCCAGCGATCAGTCTTGGGGGGGTAATCGATCTTGCTTTAACCTCCCTTTATCTGGATTGTGATCTAGGGTGGAAATCTTGGGTGGGTTTACAGCTTGCCAGAAATGGAAGTTGCCCCCCACACATTCGGGATGAAAATTCCTCTATCTGGCCTTAAAGCCATAGTGTGGCAACAAGGCCAAAAGTCAAGCAATTAAGTGGCAACATGCCAAGGCAAAGGAATCAGAAAAATGAAACCCTAGACTCCTATTTTGGGGGCATAGAGTGGGAAAAGGACTGTGAAGTCAGAAGTCCTGCTCCAATAGCCCCAGGGGAAAACATGAGCGGGTTGCAGGCCATAGAGGACCTTAAGAAGGACTTTAAAAATCAAATAAGAGAAGTGGAGGAAAAATTGGAAAGAGGAATGAGAAGGATGCAGGAAAAGTATGAAATGAGGGTGAACAGCCTCACTGAAGAAAACAACACCTTAAAAATAGACTAACTCAAATGGCAAAGGAGGCCCAAAAGGGCAATGAAGAGAAGAATGCCTTAAAAAGTCAAATTTGCCATAGGAAAAAGAATCTCAAAAGTTCACTGAGGAGATTCATTCCTTCAGAGTTAGACTGGAGCAAATGGAAGCTAATGACTTTATGAGAAATCAAGACGCTTTGTTAAGCAGATCCAAACAAATGAATGATTAGAAGGCAATGTGAAATAGCTCATGGGAAAAACCACTGACCTGGAAAATAGATCCAGGAGAGACAATTTAAAAATTATTGGACTACCTGAAAGCCATGATCAAAGAAAGAACCTAGAAATCACCCTTCAAGAAATTCTCAAGGAAAATTGCCCTGAGGTTTTAGATCCAGAGGGCAAAATAGAGGTTGAAAGAATCCACAGATCACCTCCTGAAAAAGATCCCCAAAAGAAAACTCCCAGGAATATTATAGCCAGGCTCCAGAATCCCCAGATCAAGGAGAAAATACTACAAGCAGCCAGGAAGAAACAATTTCAATATTGTGGAAACACAATCAGAATAGCCCAGGACCTGGCAGCTTCTACACTGAGGGATCGAAGGGCATGGAATATGATATTCCAGAGGGCAAAAGAACTGGGAATGAACCCAAGGGTCACCTACCCAGCAAAACTGAGTATTTTGTTTCAGGGGAAAATATGGTCATTCAGTGGAATAGAGGACTTCCAAGCATTCTTGAGGAAAAAACCAGAATTGAATAGAAAATTTGACATCCAGACACAAGAAGGAAGAGATGCCTGAGAAGGTAATCAGGGAAAAGAAATCAAAAGGAACTTATCAAAGTTGAACTATTTACATTCCTATATGGAAAAGCAATAACTATGACTGATGATATCTTTCTCACTATGAAAATAATGGAAGAAGGGTATGTGGTCATATGAATACATATGTGAATGTGTGTGTATATGGTTACAGTTATATATGGATAGAGGGCATAGGTTGAATTTGTTGGGAAGGGAGAATACTCAAGGGATGAAATTATGAGGTGAGAGAGGAAAGTGGCAAGAGGAGATGGGGAGAAACAGGGTAGGGTAAACTATCTCATGTAGAAGAAGCAAGGGGAAGTGGTTGCAAGGGAGGAGGAGAATAGGAAGGCAGAAAAGGCAAAACCACATTCTCATTGAATTTGGTTCAGGGAGAGAATGACATACATACTAAATGGGATATCTCAACCTGCAGCAGAATAGGGGGAAGGGGGATGCGAGGAGGGATGATGGATGGGAGGGCATCCTTGGGGCCAGGGGAGGTTGGAAGTACCCACTATAGAAGAGGGACAGGATCATGTAGGGAATGGACCAGGTGGGGGGTGGGATGAGTGGGAGGGAATTATAAGCAGCCTTGTACTATATATCTACTATGATAATGTTTTGCATAGCTAGACATGTACAACATATACTGAATTACTTATCTCCCCAGAGGGAATGGGTGACAAGGGAGGAAGGAAATGCATCTGAAATTCGAGGTCTTAACATTAAATGTTTCAAATATATATAAATATTATAAATAAATAAATAAATAAATAAGGGATTTCCAGACCTTCCCAATGAAAAGGCCAGTGTTCAGTGGAAAATTTCATCTACAAATACAATATTCAAGGGAGACACAAAAAGGTAAACAGGGAAAACTGCTTACATCCCTATATGGGACGATGATATGTTAATCTTGAGAATTGTGTAATTATCATGACATTTAAAAGGGATATACATAGATAGAGAGTGAGGGTATAAATTAGCTGATGTGATGATTAAAAAAAACCTAATTAATGGGTGAGAAAGGATTGTAATGGGAGACGAGGAAAGGAGGAGACAGAAAACGGCAATTTACACCACATGAGGAGGCACAAAAATATACTGTAGTAGAGGGAAAGAAGGGAGGGAGATGAACATTGCATGAGCAGAGAGATACTCTTATTGGTTTGGGCTCAAAGCGGGAATAAGACAACCAAGCAGAAAGTTGGGGTGAGGGTGGGGCATATAGAGTTAGTGGGCATGACCTAGGGGCAGATTCAGCAATGAAAACTGAGTACAAGTAGAATAGGTAGGAGAATTAGTAAAGAACAATTTCAAAACAACCCAGAAATGAGAGAAAATAAGGAGAAAAGGGGTGATCAACCATGTCAAAGTCTGAAGAGATGTCAAGAAGAATAAGGATTGAGAAATGGACATTGGATTTGGAAGTTAAGAGATCATTGGAAACTTAAATTTCAGTCGAATGCTGAAATCAGAAGCCAGACTACAGGTAGCTTAGAGTCAAATGAAAGAAAAAGAATTTAAAGTATAGACTACAGACTGTTTTCTCATATAACATATCCCTGAAAGGGAAGAGGTAGAGGAAAATTGTTAACAGGGATTGTAGCTAGTGTGAGAAGTGTTTTTTTGTTTTGTTATGTTTTTGGATGGAAGATGTCTTTTATTCTTCTCCTTATAAGACATATGTATATGTATGTGTATGTGTATATGTGTCTGTGTGTGTGTGTGTGTGTATACACACACATACACATATTTCTTCAATACTTCCTCACATAACACATTTTCCTTAACATTTCTGGCCCATATTCTCTAGATTCATTCTAGAGCTGTTAGTACATTAAGAGATAAATGTGATATAATGGAAGGAGCACTAGATTGAGAATCAAAGGGCCTGAATTCAAATCCATACTCAACCAACTGTGTGATATCTAACTAGTCATTTTTCCTCTCTTGCTCCTCATCTAAAGAAGTTTTGAAGTAAATGATCTTTAAGGTCCTTTCAAGTTCTAAATCTATGATCCTGTATTATCAGAGTTTATTCTGTTGGTATGGGAAATCCTTCTCATAACATTAATAATCCTTTTAATAACATAGTTAGATAACTTAGTAGACAAGTGCCCATAGCACACATTTAATTAAATATCAGGTGCAGGATTTTATCCAGTCCTTCTTATCTACAAGTCCAGCAAACTATCTGCTACGTGAAGCTGCTTCTATTTGTTAATATCCCTTTGAATTGCCAAATCCAACAGTCTTTTCTTAGTTCTCATCCTTCTCAGTCTTTCTGCAGTCTCTGACATGGTGGAACAAACTCTTCTTCTTGGTAATCTCTTCTTTCCAGGTTTCCATAAAACTATCCTGGTACTACTACCTGTCTGACAATTCCTCTTCAGAAAAGTTTGCTAGATCTTCATTCAGGTCATACTCAATAATGACTGGTGTTCATTGGAGATTTCTACTGGGTCCTCTTCTCTTCTCTCTCTCTCAGTGCTTAAAAGTGTGTGCACTTAGTAGATTCTTAATAAAAGCTTAACCTCTTAAAACTTAGCACAACACTTTAGATTTAATTTTACCAGCTGTAAAATCAGCAACTAGGTTGCACAGTGGATAGAGCACTGGACTTGAGGTCAGGAAATAAAAATTCAAATCTGGCCTCAGACACTTACTAGCTGTGAGATGCTGGGCAAGTCACTTAACCTCTTTACACCTCAGTTTCTTGAACTGTAAAGTGGGGACCCCAAGTCTCTTCCCCACTACTGCCCATCTTTTACTTGGCTGACAGATAAACCTTCCAAAAGTGCATGTCACCTAATTAACCAATAAATTCCAGTGGGTCACTATGATCTACAAATAAAAAGACATTTTATTTATTTATTTTATTTACAGGGTTTTTGTTTTTGTTTTTTTGTTTTTGGCTTTTTACTCAGAGTTCAAAGCCCTTCATAACCTGGCCCTCTCTTGTCTATCTAGTCTTACTATACCTTAAACCCATGTACTCTATGATCCTTTAATACTTGCCTTAATCTTCCACAAATGACATTGCCTCCTGAATGTACATTTCCATTGACTGTCCCTCATGCCTGGTATTCTCTCTCTTTTCATCTGGCTTCCCTAGCTTCTTTTAAATCTCAGCTAAAATACCACTTTCTACTGGAAGCCTTTCTTGGTCCCCTTTAATGCTAGTGCCTTCCCTCTGTTATTTATATCAAATTTATCATAGATACATAGATCTATTTGATGGACAGATGGATAGATAGATAGATGGAAGATTTCTCCTTTTTGTGCAGGGTTATTTATATTTAGACCCTTATTAGACTGTGTTTTACCTTTATTTGTATCCCCAGTACTTAGCATGCTATCTGGTACACAATAGGTGTTTGATAAATATTTGTAAACTGACTTCTTAATATTGAGCAATTAATACTTAAGATGTAACTTAGCTAGTTTTGAAATCAGTTATTTTTAAACTTTGTCATTTGTGACTTGTAATTGGCATAAAATCACAAATATTAGATATACTCGCATTAATAATGATATTTTAAGACAATATGTTCATTTACGTTCTAGAGATATTTTGAGGGGAAAAGTTGATTGTAGACTAGATGTAGAGGGCAAAGGATAATAAAAATGGATAAAAAGGATTAAAAAAGGATAAAAGAATAAAAAGGATAAAAAAATAATTGAAAATACTCATTCTCTTAAAGGAAGGACTGGCATCATCCTTAGTGAAGTCTCTCAGCAAAATCAAAAAAATTTTGGATATGGCATTTGTAAGTTTCTGTTCAGGAGATAAAGAAGCAATGAAAAGCGTTAAAAAGCTAAACATATTTTTTTAACACATTATACTAATTACTCTAACATTATTTTTCATTGTTATTATAAAAAAATAGAAAAAATTTTAAATAAAAATTAAGATGGTTCAGATTCTGTATGCATGAAAATCAGAAAACTCAAAGGAAATGCTTTACTGCAAATTGTATTAAAATACTGCCAATATAATTAAACATTTTACTTTATCTCCATAGTAGCAATTCCATGCCAAGATGGAATAATCATCCATTTTCATTACTGAATTCTACCTTACTACATTTACTTAAGTTTCTAGCTATCCTATATTAAATTACAATGCTCTTCCCACCAGAGTAACATGACTGAATTTCTAGTTTTCCCTATAGATTTGCCTATGCTAAATATATTTTTCTTATTCTCTAGGAAGGTGAGCTTACTACGGGATAGAATAGGAGTAACATTCATTATAATGTTACCATGTATGTCACATCTTCTTATGTAGGATAAATGGGACAGAGGAAGGAGAAATAAATGAGAAAATGAATATGTAAGAAAGAGGTAAAAGACAATAAGTAGATAGCTAAAAGAGAACTGATGATTTTGAAAGGGTAAGATAAACAAGAGATAATTAAAGCAATTTCAATGATGCCCTTTTTGTCTTAGATTCTGTCCATTGATCTATGCCTAAGAGAGACTAGTTGATAATGATAAAATTTTGTAGTTAAATTTTGGCACTTTGTGTCAGAGGACATAGTTGTCAATTATACTCACTTAAACTATGAAGTTGTTTTTCTTTATTAGGGAGTAGATGGAGCTAGAAGCAAAGACACAGCTACCATAGTTTGGTAGCAATCACAGACAACAATTTAAAATTACTATCCTCCAAATATATGTCCAGAGACAGACATATCCTGTATTCATACATGATTTCTTTTCAAATAGCTTTGAGGTACATTATAGACAGAAATCTAAATTACTATGCTGTACCCATATCTCAAGTTTATTGCTATAGAGTAGCAAAGGGGGCAATGTTTCATTTTAAATACTGGTCTCTCTGTTGCACTATACTTGTAAACAACAAACTGGAGGAAGAAGTTGTATAAAAAGAAAATGAGTTCATTAAGAAAAAGTCATAACAGTTAAACCTCATTTCATTTTCTGACAAAGTTATAAAGTAGAGTTGGGTGAATTAAACAACATATAATTTGATAAGGATAAATGTAAAGCTGCACTAATTAATGAAAAGGCATTTGAGCTTATTATGTGTTAAACATCAAGCTGAGTTGGGAATACAAAGGCAAAAACTGAGTGCACTAAAGGAGCTTACATTCCAACTGAAAGATAATGACATGATTTTTTAGGCATGTTGAGTATAAGTTATCTATGGGAAATCCAATTCAAGATATTCAAGATATTCAATACTAAGTTGGAGGCAAGAGCATGGAATTTAGGAGAGAGAACAGGGCTGATTAATTAGATTCGAGAATCATCAAGGGAAAGAAAATTGAATTCATTGGAGATGATGAAATCTTAGTGAAGTGAAATAGCACAGAGGGAGAAGAGAAAAGGGAATAATACAGGGCATCTGCAAACACTCACATTACCAGGTGTGTTCTAGAGAAAGAATCAGCAACAGAGACCAAGAAGTGGTATAAGAAGAAAGAGAACCAAGATAGAGGAATGTAAAAAAAATCTAGACAGAAGAGAACATCTAGCAAAAAAGGAAGAGCAATAATGCCAAGAGCTACAAAAAGATCAAGAAGTATGAGAACCGAGACAAAGTTATTAGATTTAGATTTAGAAATTAAGAGATTACTGTTCATTTGGAAGTAGCAGTTTCAGCTGATGATGAGGTCAGACACCTGAATTCACAGTGAGTCAAGAGGAGAGTGAAAAGAAAGTGAAGACATAAATTTTAGGTGACCTTCTAAAGGAGTTTAACCAAAAATGGGAGAGGAGACATAGGACAATAGCTAGTGGAGATAAAGAGACCAAGTGAGAATTATTTGAAGATAGGAGAGACATAGGTATGTTTGTAGGTAACAGGAAAGCAGGTAGTAAGTAGGAGAGACTGAAGATAAGAGAGAGAACAGGAATGATAGAGGTGACAATCTGCTGGGGAAGAAGGATGTGCATGTAGAGAGCTATTCCTTGGCAAGGAGAAGGGCCACCTCTTCATGTAAAAAAGAGGTACAAAAACCTTTTCCCAAGGATACAAATTCTAGGTAGTTGGTCAATGGATTCAAACAGGTAGTTTTCAAAAGAAGAGATTTAAACTGTCAACAAAAACAGAAAAATACTAAAAGTCAAGAAAAGTTTACTAAAACATTCTTGAGATATGAACTCACATTCAAAATAACGGTGAAGATGTTTTTTATCTTGATGATGCAGGTATTTCCCAAATTATGAGCATTACACTCCATCTATGACCTCTTATTCTATCAGAAGAAAGAAAAAGTCAATGCCACATAAATTGTGGGAAGACAAGCACATTGATATACTGTTGGTGGGACTGTGGGATTATCTGGTATTTAAAATTATTTGGATTTATGTGAGAAAAGTTACTAATCTGCTCAAACCTTTTAATTCAGGAATACCAAGAACAGATTATCTCCAAAAGGTCACTGACTGAATCCCTTCTATATTACAGAACTATGAAAATGTTTTCTCATTCTCCCTAAAATTTAGGCTTGTTTCACATTAGAAGTTACTAATTTGGAGCCAGGGACCTCTCAAATTTTTAGTGATATAAGGCAGTGATAGTAGGTACACAAACTATCCAACACAGAGTTACAGAGTTACCCTACCAACGATATACTTTACACATTTGCTGAGTAGAAGAAGGTGGGGTGGATTTTTTTTTTTCTGTCTAACCTCCATGCAAGTATTACAGGAGTCTGCTTTCTTATCATGAGCCAAAGAAGGAGGGTAAATGTAAAATATTGCTAAAATGTATTTTACTTTTTGTTTCATTAATAAAATAACATGTGGAATATAATTTAATCTTGATTCAAGATTGCCATTAGCAAGTCCTTAGAGCTACAAATCCCTCCAGTGACTGTCCAAATGCTGTTCTGTTTAATGTGTGTTTAATGGGGCACTTTGATTACTTTCAGGTGTTACTGAGAATTCCCTAGGTTATTTCTCCTTAAACTAAATGTTTCCAAGATTGGATGGTAATCTAGCTAGTGTCTCTTTTCTCTCCTTCCTCATGGCATTGTCACTCAAGGAAAGTACTTCTTCCTTCAGGTCAGCAAACCAATGAATCACATTGCATTTCACTGTAAAAATCTTTGAGTTTGAAAGTTCTCTCGGCTATTCCTGTCACTGTTTATAACTTGAAGTTTTCCTAGGTAAATAGTTATTCCAAGTAGCTTAGTGTATATGATCTTAGTACTAGGTAAATTATTTCTAGGAGAGGTTTTATAATTACCTTTCTGACCATAAAATGCAACATCTTATTTTCTCACTCATATATAATTTTCTGATTTAATTAAAATTTTTAAAAAATAATTGATTTTTATCTAGTTAGAAAAATGCTTCATAATACCTCAAGTTTTATTTGTATTAATTACACACCAATGAGATAACATATGTAAAGTGTTTTGCAAACCTTTAAAGTGCTATATAAATTGTTCTTCCTTCATTTTCAAAGAAGACCAATAACATTATGATGTTTAGGTAAAATCATAGATGATGGGTGATGTCTTGACTTGTATGTGAATTTTATTTAAGTGAGGCAGAGTTGTGCAAAGTTGCCAGCCTCACTCTGTCTTCCAGAGTTATCAAAGTACAGTAGCATAACAAAAGCCAAGACGAATGATTATGGACCAGGGTATAGTGGATAACATTGACATTTTCAATATCTGACTAAACTTTAAGCACTCTAGAGGGTCTATAACAATCACCTTCATGGCCACTGGAACCAATTTTTAATCTGTTCATTCTGCCAAAGGAAGTTTTCACATGCTTGAGGTAGATATTCCCTTAACTAACCAATGGGTTTCAGGACTGTTGGTTACCCTCAGCCCAGTTTAGCCTGTCTGCCAAGATGGTTTTACCTAAGTATGGTTGCTATGCATGGTATAGCTTCTGGGAACCACAGGTGGGATTTGGGTGACAGGTGGACACCAAAGGTGGATGAATAGCCCTGGAAAGGGCCTTAACAAGACCTCACAGCAGACATGTTAAGTCTTCTCTGAACACCCCATACACCACCCTATATAAGTACTAGCTACTATTCTACACCAAAGGAAAGAAATTTTTTTTGTTGTTGTAAAAGAGTTTAGCAATTGTTTATTAAAAGATCCTAGAATTTCAAAATTAAAAGTGATAGTACATAGTATTAAGATTTTATTACTGTACTTTGAACTTACCTTGAATATGATTTTTGTCTACTTTGTAGAACCACATTTTCTAAGTTTTATTGAGTCCTGTAGTAACATAGTTTGCCATTAGTATTAAAAATCTTATATTTAAATGGAAGTATAATACAAAACAATATTTTCTGTGCAGTAGACTCACAATAAATTTGAATACTACATTTAGGCAATAAATGCCTTGGTCTGAAAGAAGAGAAACTCCTAAACAACAATAAAAACTAAACATTTCTGTTATAGTACCAAAGGGCATGTGAAAGGGGAATAGATAAACCTGGTAGCACAAAAATAATATGTCTTATAAACATTTTACTGTGGCATCAATGAGTACATGAAATGAGAATAGATTCAGAAGATGACAGTGAAGTCAAAACAGCTACAAGCAAAGCCTCAGAGGAAAAAAAATGTGAAGTGAACACAAGCACAACAAGAATTCATGGAAGAGCTAAAAAATTTTTTCAATATCAAAAATATTGTAAAGGAAAATTAGGTAAAGAAATAAGAAAATTATGAAAAGACAATTAGCAGCTTGGTAGAAGATGCACAAAACAGTGTTCTCTACTGCTGACTTTCAATCTCATCCAGAGTCACTGCCCATTACTGACTAGTCATGGCATCCTGGGAGTTCTTTGTCAGGAGCAATAGGAAGATGAATGTGGACAAGAAGTGTCTTGGGGAGCTCATCACTATGATCAATGGAGCCAAGATGCCTGCCAACACCAAAGTTGTATGTGGAGCCCCTGCTATCTACCTTGACTTTGTTCATCAGAAATTGGATGTAAAAATTGGTGTAGCTGCTCAGAACTGCTACAAAGTGGCCAAGGCTGCATTTATTGGGCAGATCAGTCGTGCCATGATTAAGGACTGTGGGGCCAACTAGGTGATCCTAGGGCATTCTGAAAGGAGACATATCTTTGGGAAGTCAGATGAGCTCATTAGGCAGAAGGTAGCCCATGTTTTGTCAGAAGGCCTAGGAATGACTGCCTGTATTGGTGAGAAGTCGGATGAAAAGGAAGCTGGAATCACTGAGAAGGGTATTTTTGACCAGAACAAGGCCATTGCAGATAACATGAAGGACTGGTGCAAAGTCATTCCTAGCCTGTTCTATGAACCAGTCTGGGCTATTAATACTGGCAAGGCAGCTACAACCCAGCATGCCCAGGAGGAACATGAGAAGCTTCAGTACTGGCTTAAGACCTAGGTCTCAGAACCTGTATCACAATCTACCAGGATTATTTATGGAGGCTCTGTGAAATGAGAAGGATGCAGGAAAAGTATGAAATGAGGGTTAACAGCCTGAGGAAAACAACACCTTAAAAAATAGACTAACTCAAATGGCAAAGGAGGCCCAAAAGGGCAATGAGGAGAAGAATGTCTTAAAAAGTTGAATTTTCCAGATGGAAAAAGAATCTCAAAACCTCACTGAGGAGATTCATTCCTTCAGAGTTAGACTGGAGCAAATGGAAGCTAATGACTTTATGAGAAATCAAGACGCTGTTAAGCAGATCCAAACAAACGAAAGAGTAGGAGGCAATGTGAAATATCTCATGGGAAAAATCACTGACCTGGAAAATAGATCCAGGAGAGACAATTTAAAAATTATTGGACTACCTGAAAGCCATGATCAAAGAAAGAACCTAGAAATCACCCTTCAAGAAATTCTCAAGGAAAACTGCCCTGATGTTTTAGATCCAGAGGGCAAAACAGAGGTTGAAAGAATCCACCCATCACCTCCTGAAAAAGATCCCAAAAAGAAAACTCCCAGGAATATTATAACCAGGTTCCAGAATCCCCAGACCAGGGAGAAAATACTACAAGCAGCCAGGAAGAAACAATTTCAATATTGTGGAAACCCAATCAGAATAGCCCAGGACCTGGCAGCTTCTACACTGAGGGATTGAAGGGCATGGAATATGATATTCCAGAGGGCAAAAGAGCTGGGAATGAACCCAAGGGTCACCTACCCAGCAAAACTGAGTATTTTGTTTCAGGGGAAAATATGGTCATTCAGTGGAATAGAGGACTTCCAAGCATTCTTGAGGAAAAAACCAGAGTTGAATAGAAAATTTGACATCCAGACACAAGAAGCAAGAGATGCCTGAGAAGGCAATCAGGGAAAAGAAATCAAAAGGAACTTTTCAAAGTTGACCTATTTACATTCTTACATGGTAAAACAATAACTGTGACTGATGAAACCTTTCTCAATATGAAAATAATGGAAGAAGGGTGTATGGTCATATGAATACATATGTGAATGTGTGTATATATGTTTACAGTTATACATGGAGAGAGAGCATAGGTTGAATTTGTTGGGAAGGGAGGATTCTCAAGGGGTGAAATTATGAGGTGAGAGAGGAAAGTGGCAAGAGGAGATGGGGAGAGACAGGGTAGGGTAAACTATCTCATGTAGAAGAAGCGAGGGGAAGTGGCTGCAGGGGAGGTGAAGTATAGGAAGGCAAAAAGGCAAAACCACATTCTCGTTGAATTTGGTTCAGGGAGAGAATGACATACATACTAAATGGGATATCTCAACCTGCAGCAGAAAAGAGGGAAGGGGGACGAGAGGGAGGATGATGGATGGAAGGGCATTCTTGGGGGGAGGGGAGGTTGGAAGTACCCACTATAGAAGAGGGACAGGATCATGTAGGGAATGGACCAGGTGGGGGGTGGGATGGGTGGGAGGGAAGTATAAGCAGCCTTGCACAATGTATCTACTATGGCAATGTTTTGCATAGCTAGACATTTACAATATATACTGAATTACTTATCTTCCCAGAGGGAATGGATGACAAGGGAGGAAGGGAATGGATCTGAAATTTGAGGTCTTAAAATTAAATGTTTCATATATGTATATATATACTATTATTAATACTCTTTTGCTTGTAATTGAGAGATAAGATGTGCAGAGATTCACCTTGCTCTAATGGAAAAGTCGAAGGGGGTATGGGAGAAGATATGGGAGAGAGCAGATTGAAGGAAGCGATATCTTGTGGGACTGCTATTCTGGGAGGGTGGGTAGGGGCAAAACGGGGGAAAATATTGTAACTCAAAATCTGGAGGAAATGAATGATGTAAAACAGAAGTTAATAAAGTATTTGTTTAATAAAAAAACAAAAAATTAATATTCAAATGATCCAAAGTCCAATAAACAGTTTACCCCCCCAAAAAAAGAATACTTGAAAGTCCTCTATTCTACTGAATGACCATATTTTCTCCTGAAACATGATAATCAGTTTTGCTTGGTAGGTGATTCTTCATTTTAATCCCAGCTCCTTTACCTCCTGAATATCATATTACAGGCCCTTCAATCCCTCAGTGTAGAAGTTGCCAGATCCTGTGTTATCCTGATTGTATTTTCACAATACTAAAATTGTTTCTTCCCGGCTGCTTGTAACATTCTCTCCTTGATCTGGGAATTCTGGATCCTGGCTATAATATTCCTAGGAGTTTTCTTTTGGGGATCTTTTCCAGGAGGCAATCGGTGGATTCTTTCAACCTCTCTTTCCCCCTCTGATTCTAAAACATCAGGGCAGTTTTCCTTGAGAATTTCTTGGAGGATAATTTCTAGGTTCTTTCTTTCATCATGGATTTCAGGTAGTCCAACAATTTTTAAATTATCTGTCCTGGATCTATTTTCCAGGTCAGTGGTTTTTCCCATGAGATATTTCACATTGCCTTCTATTCTTTCAATTGCTTGGATCTGTTTAACAGCATCTTGATTTCTCATAAAGTCACTAACTTCCCTTTGCTCCAATCTAAATCTGAAGGAATGATTCTACTCAGTCAGCTTTTGAGATTCTTTTTCCATCTGGGAAATTCGGCTTTTCAAGGAATTCTTCTCTTCATTGCCTTTTTGAGCCTCTTTTGCCATTTGAGTTATTCTATTTTTAAGGTGTTATTTTCCTCAGTCAGGCTGTTGACTCTCATTTTATAGTTTTCTTGCATTGTTTTCATTTTTCTTCCACTTCTCTTATCTGATTCTTAAGGTTCTCTATGGCCTATACCCAGCTCATATTTTCCTTTGAAGATTTTGGTGCAGGAGTTTTGATTTCACTGTCTTCCTTTTGTTCCATGCTTTGATCTTTTTTGTCCCCAAAATAGGAGTCTAATGTTGGATTCTTCTGTTTGTTTTGTTTCCTTTGCCTGGTTATGTTGCCACTCATTTGCTTTACTTTTGTGCTTTTTTGCCACAGTAGGACTCTCCCTCCAGATAGGGGAGCTTCTGTCCCAAATGCTGAAGTTTTCTCAACTGCTGGAGCTATTAGTTGGGTGCCTCTCTGAAGCCTCCACACACTCTGGCAAGCTGGTCACACACCCCAGGACCTCCACCCTAGACCTCAATCTAGATCCAAGAAGGTTAAAGCAAGGGTCATTACCTCTCAGACTGATTGCTTGGTCCCCCTACAGTTTGCAGGCAAGGAGCTAAACTGCGACATGGCACAGGCTCCCTCCACCAAAGTGTCTCAGCGGCTTCTTGCCCTGGTTTGCTGACACTCTCCCAACTACTGGTCCCAAAGTCCACACTGCACTAACATCTCACTTTGTCCTTCACATCTTTGTGTTGATAATTCTGGAAATGGCTACAGGTGCTGGTGTTCTTGAGTCTCTCCAGCCCTTGTTTGGTTAGGCCTGCCCTGGGTCTAAAACCTCTGGCTCACCTTGGCCTGGGCTCAGCTCCCAGAGCGCTTCTCTGGCTGCTCCCTGCCAGGCTACCAGGCTGTCCTCAGAGGAAGGTTAGCTTCTCTGTGTCATTTTGTTGGTTCTGTAGCTCCAAAGTTTGTTGAGAGTCCCCTTTTACATGAATTGGGGAAGGTGGAAGCTTGAGCTGCAGGAAGTCCTGTTTGTACTCCACCATCTTGACTCCATCCCATATGTTCATAAATTTTAAAGGAATTAAAATGAATCTTTAAAAAAAATCACCAAAGTTTTGTGGAATAAGCATGAGATTGAAAATTAGGATATTCACTGTCTTGTTCTTTTTCTCACACAAACTCTAATACTAAAAGGAAAAAAAAACTGAAACATGACTATGAATGAATAATGTCACCTCTCTGCACATGTTTCATCATATATAAAAAAGAAGGAATTAGACAATATGATCTCTAAAGTCTCTTACAAATCAAAAATGTTATGCTTCTTGGCAACATCTGTTAATGTAATTATGGGAAAAGTGAAAAGAAGTTTGTGTTTACAAACAACAAATT
This sequence comes from Gymnobelideus leadbeateri, assembly GCA_011680675.1. Classification (NCBI taxonomy): domain Eukaryota; kingdom Metazoa; phylum Chordata; class Mammalia; order Diprotodontia; family Petauridae; genus Gymnobelideus; species Gymnobelideus leadbeateri. Next base: position 334,788 of record WOXC01006275.1, on the reverse strand, counting down.
ATCAATTTAAAGAAATATCTGGTTTAATATTTTTTTAACATTTATTAGTGGTATAACATCCTGAGACTTCCAGAGCATCAAGTGAATTTGTTTAAACTTGGCTATATATTTCTTTGAATACCACAATGTTTGGATGATTTTCCTCTAGAATGAATGGAAGTTTTGAGGCAAGGCTGGACTGTATAAATAAAACTTCAACAACAACTGTGTAGGGATATTCTGAGGTTATAAGAGCTCATTCTGTTCATACTGTCTTTGCTTTCCTCTAATGTAGCATTTGACAAGTATAGGTTTCAAAGACCATATAGGAATTTAGTCTCATTATATTTTCATGGGAATAACATAATCAAAGATAGGTTAGAAAGGTCAAGTAAAAGAGCATTCTGTAACCAATGCTCTCCAAAAAAGTGATTTTCTACTAGTAAATAGTTACTGGATTGCTTAGAAGACCACTCTGTCAAAATTCCATAAACTTTATTGCAAAAAAATGCTTCTGAATTAATCAAAGTTAATCACTTATAAATAAGTCAGATATATATTCATAAAATGTATATTTATATCAGAAAAATATATCAACACTTGTGATGATGTGTGCTTTAAAACTAAATTTCTTTGTTTCACTGGCAATTTTTATATTCTACAGAACACAAGCAATGAGCAGGAAGAGAAACATTAAATGAAAATTTTTCAGATAGATATGGTGCTTTATTAAACAAACTAAACACAAATTTTATGCAACTTTCACCATCTAGGATGGTTCTACAAAAATATTCTCAATGGTCTCAAATCTCAAAATGCCCTTTATTTACTGAACACCATTCAGATAACTCAATAAAATTTGCTTCCCAGTTTCCCTAAAACTATAACTAATAAAAATGGATTTAGGTAGAAAAAAGAATTTAGTAATAGTTAAGTTTACTAAAATTTACTAAAATTTACTAAATTTACTAAATTTACTAAAATTTACTAAAATTTATTTTGCATGTACTGAAAACCAATGAGAACTTTGCTCAAATGAAGACCTGTTGATGTCTTAATCTTGGGAGAAGATAATACAGTATTCCAATTTTCTTTGGGGTTTCTAAATATTTTTTTAGAGTAGGTCACCCTATAACATAAAATCTAGAAGCACAGCAGAAATTCAAGAGCCTAAGCAAAATCCTGATTGTGCAGAAGCTTTAACCTGTGCCATTTTCCATTTCCATTTTCTTTCTTTCCATTTCCATTTCCATTTCCAGTTTCCCTTCTTTGGCAGCTTGTTTGCCCTCCAGTGGGAGTGTGGTCACCATACTAGTGACAAACTTATTACAAATATCTGATTGGCTTTAGTCCTACACCAACTCAGAACTCCCTAATCAAGTGATCCACTTCAATCTTCCATCAAATTTCTAAATGTATCATGTGAGCTTCCCCCTCTTTTATCTATGATCCCTTTTTTAATGAATAATAATGATTAAGTTAATAACTTGCCAACTAGTTAAAACCTCATATTTCTAACAACTAAATAACAGAAATGTTACTATCTAGAACTTCTCCAGAACTTTCAGTCCAATCTAGATAGATAAAAATTGAAAAGATAATTATTTAGTTCACTTTCAAGGAATCACAAAGGCATATGAAAGTATACAAATAGTTAATATTTATAGTATTTTAGTATTTTATAGTATTCATAGCATTATTATAAAATCATATTATGTAGTTTCATATGTTTAAAGTTGCTTAAAAGACCATTTATTCAAAAAATTTTGAATTGGACTACTATACTACAACTAAAGCTTCATTTTAAAATATCTACATTTTTAAAGACTCCCCTCTTACAATATGGTCCCTGTACGCTATGAAGGAATAATTTCTTATGAAGGTTAACAACTGCACTGTCCATGTACTAAATATATTGCTAAATTTTTACTATGAAAATTTCATGAACCAACAGTGTAATATGGGCAACTTTGTAATATAAATCAATGAGTTTTTATTAAGTACCTACTATAAACCAAGCACTGTGCTAGTTATTGAAAATACAAGTACAAAAAATGAAATAAACTCCATTCAGATAGTGCTTACATTCTAATGGAGGAGACAAATTCATATAAAATATAAACAGCATACATATATATGTATATATAAAGTGAATAAATACTAATATATAATAAATCAATTAAATACAAGGGATTATTAGAGGGAGGACATTAGGAATTAGGGGTACCAGGAAGGATTTCATGTAGAAAATGGTGCTTCAGTTGTGCTTTAAAGGAAAAGAGGAAGTCTGCAATGTAACAGTAAGAAGGAAGTGCATCCCAGGCATGTGAAATGGTATGAGGATGGAGTGTCATGTGTGAAAAAAAAAGAGGGAAGGCTGGTTTGGCTGGATAATAGAGTGTGGGAAGGGAAATAATGTCCTTTGAGGCTGGAAAGATAAGTTGGGGCCAGATGGTGAAGAATATTAACAGCTAAAAATAGGAATTTATATTTTATTCTAGGTGTAATAGAAATCCACTGGAGGTGAGAGAATAAGGAAATCACATGGCCAGATCTATATTTAAAGAAAACTATTCTGGAATAATGAACTATAATAGAGAGAGGCTTGTGATACATACATAAATTAGGAGGCTGTTACAATAACCTAGGCTAAGAGGTAATTAGGAAGAGAAATAAGTTGGGAGCTATGTGAATGGAGAAAAGGTGTTAAATGGGAAAGGCTAAAATGCTGAAATAAGAAAATATGGCAACTGATCAGCTAGGAGAAGTGAGAGAAAATAAAGAAATAAGAATACCATAGGTACTAGTGAGGTTACCAAGAAAGGGACAAGCTCCAGAGGGAGAAGAAACGAGTGTCTTAGGAATATCATATAAATGATGAGCCAACAAAGGACACTAAGGAAGAGACATCAGACAGGTAGCAGAACCAAGGGTGAGTCATATCAGAAAGGAGAGAGTATCAGGAGGACAATGTAATTGACAGTCTCAAATACAGTAGAGAGATCAAAAAGAGTGAAAAGACCATCATATGTGACAAGTAAGAGAGATCATTCTTAACTTTGGAGGGAGTAGTTTCCATTGAATGATGAGCTTGGAAGTCAGGTTACAAAGGATTGAGGAGAAGTGGAGACAGTGAGTGTAACTAGCTTCTTCTAGGAGGTTAGCTGAGAAAAGGAAATGTAGAATGATGACAGGAGATGGTGGGTCTAATGAAGATTTTTTTAAAGGATGGGGATATCTGGCAAAGCTCAGAAGTGTGTCAAATTTGGATACAGTGATTCATGAGTATCTGTAGGGGTGGCTCCTACTTCCCTATTCAGTCTAATATTAAATATCTTTTCTTGTTACATCTTATGTAACCCTTCAGTTGGAATACTATTTATTCTTCTAAAATCTACTCCTGCTCTCAATAGAACAGTAAATAATTCTCTTCTTGTCAATCTACTATGGATTTTAATCCACTGGATATTTACTCTTCTATCTCCAAGAAATTTATCTTTTCCCCATTCCCCTAAGACACTTAACTGTGAAATCTTATCTAGCACCTCTGAAAGAGGGTGCCCTATTTTCCCAATTATTAGAACCAGAATTAGGTGCTTATAAGCATGAGGAGCTATCTTCACTATGATATTTCTATGAAGAACTGCTAAGGGAATATCGTGATATGCATTTGCATCTCCACCCATGATAGCAGTTTTCATTACCTCTTCCTTTAGCTTTCTCATACAGTCTCTAAGTGAGTACAATGGTCTATCTACACCAGGCTATATAGAGTCAGTAGGATATTGCTTATTGCATCCCTCTGTAGCTAAAGCTAACAGATTAGTTGTGTTGTTACCTCCTTGCATAAGATTTGGATGGTTGGAGTACAAAAGGATTCTGACTAATGCCTATGATTTTTAAGCAATCCACACTATCTATTGATACTCCTCTGACTTCTTCATCACTGATTCTCACCATCCAAGACATAAAGACTCTCACATTCTCTGAGTGAATTGACTTAATATATCAGTAACTTCTTCTTGAGTGAAATCCTCAATTGTCTCCCTGAACTCCATTTGGTGCTGGTTGTTCTCCTGCTTTCTTCTTAGTAGGGGGCAAACTTCCTCATTAGAAGATTCCTCATTTAACTTTGTTCCATTGTCCTCTCACACATTCTCCTAACAGTTGTTGGGGCAACTATGCCCAGCCTGTACAAAAGCTGCATGCACATTCCTTCTGCTAGCTTTTTGCTCCTTTTTAGTTAAATAAACAGTAGCTTGTTCTTCTACCACCTGAGACCCTCCAGCTTGCTCTTCTAAAGGAGAGCCCCGAATGCCATGGTACAGAAAAATTCTCATGCAAACCATCTAACTCTCTTGCCATTTGAGCTTTCTCCTCCAGCAGCTTATTTCTACTTTTACACATAAGACAATAACTTGTTAGCAAGGCCCAGCCTCTCCTGCACAACCCTGCTAGTTCTATCTCTGGTTCTCTTGGTATTTATTGCAAACATTTTTCCAAATCTCTGGATTCTCCCTTCTGTAGCCCCAGTTCCCTGTTTTCACAGAGACCTGTTCTTTTAGCCTATTCTCTTGCTAGGGAGGAATAAGGGAAACCTCCCATCCTGGGATAGCCATTTCTCTCTCTAAAGGTCTCCTGCCTCCAAATAGAGGTCTGATATTTTGTGATCCCATCGTCATCGACAAATATAACACCAATGCCATATTCACAGTACCCATGGTGGCTCTGAATATGCTAGTGTAGTTGTGAACCACAAAATGTAACAGACTCTTCACAAGGAGGACCAAATAAACATTTATTTAAATACCAGAAAGATGAATCCCCAAAACCAGAAAGCCAAATTCATCATAGTAGCCAAGAAATTGGTACAAATAACCACAGCAGTGAACATCAACATTCCCAAGCCTTCCCTCCATCAGGAATTCAAAACAAAATGAACTCCCTTAAGCAAGAATGCCCCTCTCTAACTCATGTTAGCTGCTCAGCCTCCATGGTGATTGTTCCCAGCAGTTCTGGCTCTCTCTGAGGGTCCTTCCTGCTCCACCCTTCCTGTTCCACTCTTTTAGCAAGATCCTACCCTCATGGGATCCATGTGATTACATTTGGCCTATTAAGGGGCAGGGAATATTTTCAAATCCCCATTACCATTACACTTTTGGAGTCAGAAAGTCCTGAGTTCAAATCCAGCCTCAGACACTTCTTAGCTATGTGACCCTGGGCAAGTCACATAACCTCTATTTACCTCCATTTCCTCATGTATAAAATGGGGATGATAATAGCATTTACCTCTCAGGGTTGTTGTGGGAATCAAATGATATATTAAGTGTAAAGTACTTAACACATATTAAGAACTATTTAAATATTATTAAGTATACATGCAGAAAAGTTGACTTTATTAGAATCATGTCAAATACCTAACCTCATATACTTACTGAAAAATTAAACAAGAGTTAAAGAAATAGATAATTTTTAGTACAAGAAAGATGATCTTCAGAGTTCATTAGTTTATCTAGTGGTTAATCAACCAGAATTTTCTATTACTAGTTACTACTATGATTCTATAGTATATATTAGTTACTTTTAGGCATGGTAAGATGCTGAATTACCTTCTGAATCAATGAAATATTAATTTATGTTCCATACATCTATGGCATTAAGTTTACAGAATTCTAATTATCTGAAAACTAGTGATCCATGTATAGTACACATAGTAACCAAAGTATTTGATCAATCCATTTCCTGATCCTAATGGATAGAAGAAAATTTACTTCTGTTCTTTTTTTTTTGAGTAGGAAGATAATAAAATCATTACAATTATTTTCATTTAAGGTTTTGAGGAAGATGGCATGTGAAAAGTAAATGTTGGTTTATTAGCTGCTTCCTAGGCCCTAATCACAAATTTAAAATGTGCTTCTCAAACTCCAATGGTCTGTTCAATTCAACTGTGTGTAATTATCCAAGTCCTTTATAGCTCTCCCAGTTTTTCTTTCCCTTTTATATTTGCCTAAAAGCAAATTACCCAAATCAATAAGGTAATTATTCTGAAAATTCCATATAGACATATTAGGAATTTTTACACAAGCTAAAATAGTTACTTCTTTTTTTCCTTAATGTTCTCTGCCTGCTTATTAGTTAAAACTTACAGAAATTTTCCAGCATTTTAACCTTTCACTGTCAAAAATCCAATAGCATTTTTATTATTATAGGAACAACCCCATAAATTTTCCTTGACTTACCTTACTCAAAATTATAACCTGTTACTTTTGTTAAGCATATTTCTTTTTCATTTGCAAAAAGAAATGATATATCACTTTAGTTTTTTTTTTCTAAATGTGAAAAAAATTGTAACTGGTAACATTACCATGCATTCTGTCGATTTCCAACAGGATAATAATGATTCCTGTTAATTATGCAAATTGGCAAACAATAAGTTGAAAAACTTTGGGAGTCAAGAGTATTTTGGTAAACATGATGTCTTCTAGCTAGTAAGCATTTAATAATTATTTGTTGAACTGAATTAAATCTTGCCAAATGAGGAAATGGCATTGAGTGTAAGCAAGTATCGCTATAAAACATAATTGTTTTATTCTAGAATTTGTAAAAAACAAGTGACTAAAGAATAGAGTAACTTTAATTCTGCTTTGTATTTATGATAATTAATGTTAATAATGAAAAACAACTTTCCATTTTTATAGCTCCTTCTTCCAATGAGCTCAAAACCCTCGACATAGAAGGGGAAAAATGAAAAGTATTACAATCCCCATTTTTCATCTGGGAAAACTAGGAAGTTATGCAAATTGCCATCCACCTAAAACTAACTTTGTAACAGAAACCTGAATTCAGGCATATTGCCTCACATTCATCTATTTTTCCATCTCTTCAATAGTGATTCATTTGCATGGCTCATTTTTTCCCCTCACAAAACTCCTTTTGTTAGAGGCAGAGAATACCAAGATGATTCTAACAAGGGAAATTGTAAATAAATCAATCCTTATTACATTGCATTTATATGCTTTTATTCATAATTAAAAACATGAATATTAGGTTCAATCATCTTCAAAGAGTGATCTTCATCCTGTATTATAAATGAAAGTAAGGCTTGGAAAATATAGCATTCAAATAACTGTTGCTAGTGATGTTTTGTATTGGTCTAATAACTAGAGGAGTTTGGAAGGTAAGCATAAATTATCATATTTATTTTTATTTCATGTGCTGTTCAATAGAATTATTTGAGGCAAGGAAATTTTCATTTTCTCCCATGGTACTTTCCGAATGCCTGGAGGGGAGGGGCAGGGAGGGAAGGAAGAACAAAGAAGTAGGGGATTTGAAGGGACTTGGCATGGGGGCATGATTTTGAAGTCCAGTGGATATTAAGAATAAGGCTAGAAGGGTAAGGAAAGATAGTAGCCTGAGCCTCCACACAAAATGGAGTCTTCAGGAGGAACTCACCAATGAGAAAAGGAAAGGCCTTGGAGAGGAATATTCTAAGATAAACTGGCTTCAGGAATGGTAGGATATTCCAGAACAAGGAAGCACCAGGCACTCAGGGAAATTTTAGGTTGAGAAAGGAAGAGAGATGATTGTGAACTCCGCAGAAAGTCAGGAAGAAGCCTGTATGGGAAGATTCTACTGGGCCAATGAATGAACTTGCTTTTAAGTTACAAACAGTATATATACCTTTATCACTAGCCAGCTCATCTGCATATGAAAACAAAAGAAGTCTGGTAAGTATAACACATTGAATTTAGGATGATTATCATGGACAAAGTATAGTACTTTATTGAGGAAACTAGTTTTGAACCTGAAAGGATGGTTAAACAGGAAAGGCCAGACATCTGGCACCTCTGCCTGGAGAGGATCTTAATCAATCAGCCAACAAATATGTTTTAAGCACTTACTTTGTGCCAGACATGAGCTGCAGATAGAAAGAGGCCAATAGGCCCTGTCCTTAGCAAGAAGAAATTTCTGCTAATCCTAAAGTTTTTTTTTTTGCTTTCTCTGACAGAGTATATAAGCACTCCAGCTGAAAAGATCACTGTGTTCCTCAATCCTGAAGAGAATGTAGTGCCACCTTGCTGAGCCAGTGACTGAAGGTGGTGAAAGACTGCAGCTACTCTTCAAAAAGCAAGCCTAATAAGGCTAGTAGATCACTCCAGGTAGCAGAGGCATGGTACTCTGAGAAGAGCCCAGCCACATGCCTTAGGCAGTTCAACAACAATCCAGTGGCCAACTGACCTGTCTAACCAATCTTAACAGCAAAGAGGCCTAACAATCAATCAACCTACACACTCTAGCCAGGAGCAGCTCAGCTCCAAGGTGATGCCACTCAGTGGCTGAGTGACATGTTCCATTCTGTACAGAAGTAAATTTGACCCATCCAGCTTTGTGCTTTTACAAGAAGCCAGTCCACCTGAGCAAGCCGTCCCTTACCAACACTACTGCACCTTGCAACAAACTTTACAAGGACCCTCTGGAAAAGAAAGGAAATTGGGGCTCTGGGCGTTGCTTTTATAACATTTGGTTAAATCCTTTTATTGAAAAACTACATCTGTTGGATGATTGTTAAGGGATAGCACATGGGGGGGGGGATTGAGGGAAAGGGCACACAAGTTCCTAAAACCTTGAAAGTAGTAGCAGCTGCTCCTCTAGGGTGCCAAACTTAAACGGTAAAGTTGGTTTGTGGGAGAGGGCCAAGACAGAACATTTCAAAAACTACAAGAGAAGTGAATCAGATGAAGGATATGGAACCTCACATTAGCAATGTAACTATTAACTATAAATAAGTAGGGGAAAAGCATCTACTTTTCTAAAGACCCAATATAGTACTCATTTGAAAGCTGAGAAAGTCTAGAGTTGATCATATTTTAAGGTTTGGTAGAGAGATTGGGACCCTATTTTATGTTATTCCATATTGCCCCAGCTAATCACAACTATTTATTACCAAATAAATTAAAAATCCCATATAGATATTGAAACTCGAGTTCCTGCCAAGTATAACTCCTTACTGAAAAGTCATATTGGAATGCTTTACCTTTTGGACAAGAAATTTTAAAATGTTTATAAACCTTATAAGTTGTCAGTTGGCAAATATACATTTTTCCCAAAAGGAGGTGTCATCTTCATACACCCAGAAAATAATGACAAAGATAATATGAGTCCCTGCCTTTTTGACACATAAGCCAATTTTAGATTTCAGGTCAATTCTGCTTCCTGAGATCTAATATCCTTGACAATAATATATTAACACCAGTCATTTGATTAACTACATAATAAAACATTTATTTAACTTCATTTTGCACCTAACAATAATCAATAGCCACTTATTACTTAGAAATTGCCCTCTGTTTCTTCTATAGTCAAAATTACTTGTTTCTTACATGTATTATTCTTTCACATTTATCAATGCAGCCTAAGTAATTGTGATTGTAGAATACCTCCCTCAGGACTATGTTATTAATATCTTAGTCTTTCCTTTCATTTTATATCATCTCTAATGTTGAAACAGATGCCTTTGTTTTTACATTTTAACCTGTTTTGGCTTTTCCTTGGTTAATTTTTATCAATGACTATTAAAATAATTTCAAGTTGTCATGCTTTTAATTCAATCCTTTCCTGTAGTGACTTTTCTAGACTGAACATATTTATTACTTTTTCTCATGTAAATTTTTTTTTTTAAAGCAATTGGGGTTAAGTAACTTGCTCAAGGTTACACGGCTAGTCATTTGATTTATGCGTAGGTGCTCATTTTCTGAGGCCGGATCTGATCTCAGGTCATCCAAACGCCGAGGCCGGCGCTCTTACTCACTGCGCCACCTAGCTGCCCCTTTAGGGCAATTGGGGTTAAGTAACTTGCCCAAGGTTACACGGCTAGGTTTTTTTGTTTGTGCAGATCAAGTGTCAGAGGCCGGCTCTGAACTCAGGTCCTTCTGATTCCAGGGCCGGCGCTCTATTCACTGCGCCACCTAGCCGCCCCTCTCATGTAAATTTTAAACTATGTTTATATTGCATAAAATATGAAGAAATGTAATAATCAAATCAACCTAAAGCATACTGATAGATGATAGATAAACCAGCTGGCTCAAATTACCCAGTGACATAACTTATCTTGAGGCTTCCCAATAGAACAATTATAATTTTTTAAATTATCTCATCTAGTTAATTTCTAAAATACATACATTCCATACTGATATTACTGAAGAATGTCTATCATAGACCTTCCAACACTCAGCCTGCTTAAAATAAGTTTATCATTTTATATAAAAAAAGCAATGTGAAGAAAAATTATCTTTTGTCTAACAATATTATGGAAAGAAAATAATTTTATGCATGACATTACTATTGATGACATGGAATAAAATGAAGTATAACTCTTCCTTTTACAATCTAAGTAGCTCTACACAACTTACTTAGAAACCTTATTTTGTACTTTCCCCCCTCATACATGTTCATAATCCCCTGGAATAAACAGAAATAGAATAAAAACAAATGGGAACAAATGTGTTCCTCTAGTTATCATTTGTAAGAAATGTATTTTATAAATGCCATCAATTTAAATACTCTTTTTCCTTTGATTCAAACCTCATGCCAAGACTTTTCCCTTTCTCTTAGATGAAGTCATATGTGTAAGGAGGCTCACATTTCATCTTGTGTCTCTATTCTTTTTTCTAGAAATTCTCTACCTCACCTTTCTTCAGTAATTGATTTCATTGGCATTAATGACTGTTCTGTCATTAAAATGCCTTTAAATCCATCTTTTGCTTATTTGGTCATGTTTTGTCCTTTACAAAATTCTATGACATTGCATTAATTATCAAAATAGTAGTATTTTCACTACTGATTTTAATAAATTATTTATCTTTACATTTAAATTTATCTTCAATCTGTTTATATAGGGAAACTGTTAAAACATAGAGATATCAATAAAAATATAATAGTAAAAAATCTATTTTGATCAGTTATTATTAAAAAAGTATCCATATCCTTGTGGCCTTGAATGGGATGAATTAAAAATCATCTCTAGATACCTGCTATGTAAAAAAAAAAGTAATACTGACATATATGCACAAAAAGTTCAAACAAGTAAAAAGTGAATACATATATGAATTCAATAACTAAATTCATTATTCCTTTATCATGGGGTAAGTGCAAATTTTGATTGGCTAAGGAAAATGATAGGAATTACAATTCTTCTACATTGGGTGGGAAATAGATCAGTTCTAATCTGACCTTAGAAATTTTAACTGAAAAAATACAGAACCACATTTTTTTTCAAATTGTCTTTTCAAATTTAATAGGGGGTAAATGTAGTAAGTATAAAGTAGCTTTAATTGTCCTGGCTAATCTTATCAACAAATTAGTGTCAGATATTATTTTTATTTTTTAACTCAAAGTTTGTCTATCTTATTTTGGAATAGATGAAACAATCTCAATAAGAAAATACTTGATCCCCTTGTCAAGTAAAAAGGGATAGCAGATAAAGATCAAATAGATTTAACATTCAAACATGTGTTAAGGAAGAGAATCCTGCATTTCCAGCTTGAACCATATCATATCCCAAAGCATCAAAAAGGACCTGAAGGGGAACAAAAGGTGTGGAACCCAGCTAAACCAGTTCTTTTATTTGTATCTATTTATTTTTAAGTTTTTAACATTCATTTCCACAAGATTTTGAATTTCAGATGTTTTCTCCCCATCTTTCATTTATACCCCACCCCAAGATGATAAGCATGATGAATATCCCTTCCCCCAGTCTTCCCTCTCTTCTATTTCCCCCCATCTCTCCCATTCCCCCTTACTTTCTTATAGAGCAAGATGGATTTCTATACCACAGTGCCTGTATATCTTATTTCCTGCATGGAAAAACATTTTTGTTTTTTTTAAACAGATTTTTATCATTTGTTTTTAAAACTCTGAGTTCCATATTCTCTCCTTTCTTCCCTCCTCACCAACCCCTATTAAGAATACAAACAATTCAATATAGGTTATACATGTGTAGTCATGCAAAACATTTCCATAGTAGTCATATTGTGAAAGATTATATTTCCCTCTATCCTATCCCACCCTCATTTATTCTATTTTCTCCTTTGACCCTGTCCCTTTTCAAAAGTGTTTGCTTTTGACTACCCTCTCTCCTAATATCACCTCCCTTCTATCATCCCCTCCCCATTTTGCCCCCTTCACACCTTTCCTACAGGGTAAGATACCCAATTGAGTGTGTATGTTATTCCCACCTTAAGCCAAATATAATGAGAGTAAGGTTAACTCATTCCCTTTCACCTCCTTACTCCTCCCCTCCATTGTAAGAGCTTTCTCTTGCCTCTTTTATGTGAGATAATTTACTATATTCTCTCTCTCCCTTTCTCCTTCTCCCAATATATGCCTCTCATCTCTTAATTTTATTTTTAGCTATCATTCCTTCATATTCAGTTTACCCTGTGCCATCTGTCTATGTATACATATACACACATATACATATACAATATGTGTGTATTCCCTTCAATTATCCTAATACTGAAAAAAGTCTCATGAGTTACAATTATTGTCTTTCTATGAGGAATATAAACAGTTCAACTTTAATAAATTCCTTATTGTTTTTCATTCTTGTTTACCTTTTCATGTTTCTCTTGATTCTTGTATTTGAAAGTCAAATTTTCTGCTCAGCTCTGGTCTTTCTATCAAGAATGCTTGAAATTTCTCTATTTAATTGAATGTCCATATTTTCCCCTGAAGGATTATACTGAGTTTTGCTGGGTAGGTGATTCTTGGCTTTAATCCTAGTTCCTTTGACCTCCTGAATATCATATTCCAAGTCATTTGATTCCTTAATGTAGAAGCTGCTAGATCTGTTGTTATCTGGATTGTGTTTCCATGATATTAAAATTGTTTCCTCCTGACTCCTTGTAATATTTTCTCTTTGACTTGGGAATTCTGGAACTTGATTATAATATTCCTAGAAGTTTTCTTTTTGGGATCTTCTTCAAGAGGCAATTGGTGAAGTCTTTCAATTTCTATTTTGCCCTCTGGTTCTAGAATATCAGGGCAATTTTCCTTGAGAATTTCTTGAAGGATGATTTCTAGGCTCTTTTTTTTATCATGGCTTTCAGGTAGTCCAATAATTTTTAAATTATCTCTCCTGAATCTATTTTCCAGGTCAGTTGTTTTTCCAATGAGATATTTTACATTGTTTTTTTTTTCTTTTTTATTCATTCTTTTAGATCTGTTTTATAATATCTTAATTTCTTATAAAGTCATTAGTTTCCATTTGCTCCATTGTAATTTTGAAGGAATTATTTTCTTCAGTGAGCATTTGGACTTCCTTTTCCATCTGGCCAAATCTGCTTTTTAAGGCATTCTTCTCCTCATTGGCTTTTTGGAACTTTCTTGCCATTTCAATTAATGTATTTTAAGGTGTTATTTTTTTCAGTATTTTCTTGTGTCTCCTTTAGCAAGCTGTTGACTTATTTTTCATGATTTTTCTTGCGTCACTCATTTCCCTTCCCATTTTTTCTCTACTTCTGTTATTTTATTTTCAAAATGCTTTTTGAGTTCCTCCATGGCCTATGATCAACCCATATTTTTCTTGGAGGCTTTTAATGCAGGAGTTTTGACTTTGTTGTTTTCTTCTGGTTCTATATTTTGATCTTTGTCACCAAAGAAATATTCTGTAGTCTGATTCCTTTTCCTCTGTTTGCTCATTTCCCCCAGCCAATTACTTGACTTTTGAACTCTTTGCCATGGTAGAATTCTGCTTCCATAGTGTATAGTGCTGTGTCCCAAATTTCTGGGGTTTTGTGCAGCTATTTTCAGAGCTACTTCTAGGCACCTGCCTCAGAACTGGGAGGAGGACTCCCTCTCCACAGCCACCACAAGCTCCGCCATGCCAGTGCTCCTCCTCACCCTAGGACCACCACCCAGGACTATGACTCAGATCCAAGTAGGACTGAGCAAGAGAATCCTGCCTCAGCACCAGAAAAGAAATTCTTACAATTGCCCTCTGATCAAGCAACTTGGTCCCCCCACCATCTGTAGGCCTGTAGCTCTGGAAGCAGCCACCACTGTTGCTGCTGCTGTTCCTGTGGCTACTGCCACAACCACTGCCACCTCCACCAACCTGGGGGGCAGGGGCTGGACTGCACTCTACTCCCAGCCCAATTGTATAAACCCTTCCTTTTGGCTTGCCAGGTTCTCTTTAGCTGGAGGTGTATTTCACTCTGTCATTTTGTGGGTTCTGTAGCTCTAAAATTTGTTTAGAGTCATATTTACAGGGTATTTGGAGGTGATTGGAAGACAAGCTCGAGCAAGTTCCTGTTTTTATTCCACCATCTAGTGTCAGATATTTAAGACTGCATTTATGCTCAGTAACTTAGTTATCCATTTTCTCTCATCTTTCTTATCTCTAAGGATGGAAATAGCTTAATATCATGCATTGGGAGACTGAAAGTCAGGCTTTCCCAGTTTTAGTCTTCCAAAAGGAGGGGAAATGAAATAGCACTAGGGTAGGTGACAAGGCAAGGAGATAGTATAGAAACAAGTCTGGCCTGAATATATGAACATATGAAAAGCTAAGTTCTAGTCATAACTTTGCTACTAACTCATTATGTTACTCAACCTTAGGAAGGTAACTTCACATTTCAGGCCACAACTTCCCCATCTAAAAATGAATAAATTGAATTAAATGTACTCTAAAGTTGTAAGCATAAGGCAAAGCTGTAATTTTTGAGATGGTGCCTACTGCAGAAGATGGAATGGAGCCTGTATAATTACAAGACTCAGGGTGAAATCCTAGATCTGTTATGCAACCTTGGATAGGTGATAACCTCTTTGGGCCCAGTTACTTAACTTATTAAATGAGGTAGTGGAACTATATGCTCTCTAAGGTTCCACTTAAGCTCCCTTCCAAGCATAAATCCCATAATTTTCTGATATGTTTAGCCAGGATTTCAGCAAAGGAACTGTTACCCTTATATCAACTGATGGCAGAAAAAACTTCATGGAAATGATGAGATTTCAATAACTGCTTGGATAAAGAGGCAGAGTTTGATAAAGAAGTAAAATATCATTGTGCAGTTGCTTTGGGATAAATGACTCTAGTAGAATGTTAAAACATTCTGCTTGTGAATAATAGCTTAACTAGAAGCTAGGGAATGTAAACCAGAATTTCCTATGTGATAATCTAAGATTTATATAATAATAAATGAGACAACGAAAATTGTAATCTTCTAGAACAGTATTCATTATGTTAAAGATTATTTTTGCTAATTGTAGGTGATATTTGTATAGTGTTCACTGCATACAAAGACTGTAATGTATTTTGTGAGATAGATTAAACAATTCTGTGAATTATGAGATGTAGATTAGATATGTAGATTTCATCTGTGTGGAACTCCCAACGTGGAATTTCCCTAACAGCTCATCTGTCACATATAATTTTATAGTTGCCTGCAGTACCTAGAAAGTTAGGCTATATCAGAGGCAACATTTGAAGTCAGTTCTTCCAGATGCTAAGGCCAACTCTCAATCATACAGCATGCTAGCTTTGGTACCAAGGGTTTTGGTAACTATCTTATAGGTGAGGAAACTGAAAGATCTAAGAGATGAAGCAGTTTGCCCAAAGACATGAAGTTAATATGTCACAGGGTTGAGACACAAACTAACATCTATTTTCTTAAAATCTAATACTCTTTCTTATTTTTGTCCCTATTAGTACCTACATGCTTAAGATTAGTTTGAACTCAATTCTATTTAGTTCAATAAAAAATTTATAAATCACTGGATATAGGCAGAAAATTATGCTAGATGATGGGGGGGGGGGTGGAAATGGGAAATGCAAAGTTTAGAACCCTACCCATTTGGAGTTTCCTAGTTAGTAGAGGAAGGATATAAAAGGACAATAATAGATTTAAAATGTATTTTTAAAAATCATACGCAATATTAACTAAATTGGGTCCATAATCCCAAAGGCAACTCTATAAATATTTATCATTAATCTGAAAAGGGGGAGGGAGAGGTTTGATACTCTTGATACTCTTGTTAAAAAATCTACCGAAATACTTTTGGAATGAACACTGCTTCACAGAAATACATAGCAAGAATGATAATAAACATTACTTGAC
The DNA here is from genome assembly GCA_011680675.1 of Gymnobelideus leadbeateri. Taxonomy (NCBI): domain Eukaryota; kingdom Metazoa; phylum Chordata; class Mammalia; order Diprotodontia; family Petauridae; genus Gymnobelideus; species Gymnobelideus leadbeateri. Next base: position 318,694 of record WOXC01006275.1, on the reverse strand, counting down.
ATTTCTAATGTAACAGATATAGATTTACTGCTAAATGAAAACCATTTAACAGTTAAAATGCAAAAAGAGTATCAAAAGGCCCTCTATGGACGAACACATCCACATTAATACCCAACAATATAAGGACAAGAAAGCTCAAGCAAATGGTTGTGTCAAACAGATTTGTTTATAGAAATGGAAGGATCCATGATAGGGATTCAAGACAAAATCATTGGTAAAAACCAAATCATTATTATAAATTACAGAAAGTTCATTCTTAATAAGCCCAGATTTATTGATATTAATATAACATCCTTAAACCTATTTCTACCACTACCAACAACACTACTGCCACTACTGCTGCTCCAACTATTAGTACTATTACAACTATTACTGTCGCTACTACTAACAACAATAAAACTTAAGTCCAAATGCATCATCTGTGTTATAGGGTATGGGTAGAGGAACAGAAAACTAGGAGAATTCCAAGCAGGGTGATATATAGTAGGAATTTTTTGTGCCTTTAGGCAATCACAGTAGCTGTGAAAGCTAAGAAAGATCTCTGAAATGACGGCTAACTGGGGTTTGGCAATGCCCCTCATTGAGTAACCAACTTAGTATGACAAAACTATTCCCAAGAGTCAAAGAAACAAATGTAGTAGCAGGGTAGGTTTACAGGCTGACCCTACATGAACTGGCCATAATGATTAATTACAAATGGAGGAAAGAAGAACACATGGTGGCATTCCACTTTCTAGAATACACACATACACACACACACAGACACACACACACACACACACACACACACACACACACACATACACACTTCCCTAAGATAAATCAGAAGAAAAAAAAACCCAAAACACAGAAATACCAATACCCCACCTAGTGAAAATGCTTTAGGGCAGACCACTGACGATTAAAGTAACCAAATCAGGAGTACACAGGAAAATGACCAAAGATATAAATCCTTTCATTATGTACCACTAGTGTGTCATAGCAAAATTAGAAAAAGATCTCACCCCTTATAGAGAGAAAGTAGTATGCTCAACAGTATGCTCAGCTTTAAGTAACATAAAAATATACTGCTAATTAGTGTAAGGCAGTTACTAAAAAATCCCCTATTTATATATATACATATATATGCTATATCCATATGAGACATTATTTGATTAGTATTTTGAGTACTATATTATACAAAATGAGAAATTAAGACAGCAACTGGAATTGAGTAGGGAAAAGTTGAACAGTCAATGAAAATCTTCATTTACTATAAACCCTCAAATTACAAATAATGATCAAAAGAAGCACAAATGATTTTGAAAAAGACATAGTCAAATTTAGGCTGAAATTCTAAAAAGCGCTTTTTGAATAAGAAGACAGGATTATAAGAAGCAGAATAATTTAATGAAAAACTGAGTAATTTTTAAAGATCTGCTATTTGATAAAGCCATCATCCACACATTTTCTCAGCATATTTAACAAAAAATATAAAAACATTTTAGCACCTGCAAGTGGCCATCACTGCCCTTATAAAAATCATAGGAGAAATAGTTAAACTATCAAGGACTAGCCCTAAAGGTGGGCTTCAAATACCATCATGACAAAAATGATTTGAAAGGACTACTCAATATCAGACATACAAAAACTAAGGAAGCATGTGGAAAGAAACTTGGAAAACAGAATGATTAGTACATATTCCATATTACCTTAATAAACAACTAGCCATAAATCAATCAACAAGTTAGGTGCTAGGGATACAAGTACAAATAAGCAAATGATTTCTTCTTGCAAGGGGTTCACATTGTAATGGAAGATACAAGTTTATATAAAAATACAGTATAAAAAGTGAATAAATCAGGGGCGGAGCCAAGATGGCGGAGTAGAAACAGCTCCTCCAAGCCTCTCTGCCCCCAGATTCTCCACAAACTATGTAAAAAACTGAAAAACTGAAAAACTTCTGGAGCCCCAGCACCCACAGAACGACACAGAGAAGCTAACCTCCCGCTGAGGACAGCCCAGCACCCTGCAGGGAGGAAAAGCGCAGTGGTCTGGGAGCCGGCAGAGCGCAGAGCGCAGGAGCCGAGCTGAGCCCAGGTCCACGTGAGCCGAGGTTTTAGCCCCAGGGCGGCAGGGCCAGCAGCCGGCTGGAGGAACCCCAGAACACCAGGAACTGTGGAGACGCCAGAATTATCAACATAGACTTGCCTAGGACAAAGTAAGAGGTTAGTGTCCTATGGACTTTGGGACCTGTATTTGGGGAATGCGTCAGCTCCCTCCCCTGGGGGCTAGAAGCCGCTGAGGAGACACGCCATTTTGTAGTTTTCAGAGGCATTTCCGGCTCCCAGCCTACAAATCGTGGGGAGATCCAGCGATCAGTCTTGGGGGGTAATCGCTCTTGCTTTAACCTCCCTGGATCTAGATTGTGATCTAGGGTGGAAGTTGTGGGTGGGTTTACAGCTTGCCAGAAACGGAAGTTGCCCCCCACACGTTCGGGACGAAAATTCCTCTAGCTGGCCTTAAAGCCATAGTGAGGCAACAAGCCCAAAAGTCAAGCAATTAAGTGGCAACATGCCAAGGCAAAGGAAACAGAAAAATGCAACCCTAGACTCCTATTTTGGGGGGCATAGAGCGGGAAAAGGACTGTGAGGTCAGAAGTCCTGCTCCAAAAGCCCCAGGGGAAAACATGAGCGGGTTGCAGGCCATAGAGGACCTTAAGAAAGACTTTAAAAATCAAATAAGAGAAGTGGAGGAAAAATTGGAAAGAGAAATGAGAAGGATGCAGGAAAAGTATGAAATGAGGGTCAACAGCCTGACTGAGGAAAACAACACCTTAAAAAATAGACTAACTCAAATGGCAAAGGAGGCCCAAAAGGGCAATGAGGAGAAGAATGCCTTAAAAAGTCGAATTTGCCAGATGGAAAAAGAATCTCAAAAGTTCACTGAGGAGATTCATTCCTTCAGAGTTAGACTGGAGCAAATGGAAGCTAATGACTTTATGAGAAATCAAGATGCTGTTAAGCAGATCCAAACAAATGAAAGATTAGAGGGCAATGTGAAATATCTCATGGGAAAAACCACTGACCTGGAAAATAGATCTAGGAGAGACAATTTAAAAATTATTGGACTACCTGAAAGCCATGATCAAAGAAAGAACCTAGAAATCACCCTTCAAGAAATTCTCAAGGAAAATTGCCCTGATGTTTTAGATCCAGAGGGCAAAATAGAGGTTGAAAGAATCCACCGATCACCTCCTGAAAAAGATCCCAAAAAGAAAACTCCCAGGAATATTATAGCCAGGCTCCAGAATCCCCAGATCAAGGAGAAAATACTCCAAGCAGCCAGGAAGAAACAATTTCAATATTGTGGAAACATAATCAGAATAGCCCAGGACCTGGCGGCTTCTACACTGAGGGATCGAAGGGCATGGAATATGATATTCCAGAGGGCAAAAGAACTGGGAATGAACCTAAGGGTCACCTACCCAGCAAAACTGAGTATTTTGTTTCAGGGGAAAATATGGTCATTCAGTGGAATAGAGGACTTTCAAGCATTCTTGAGGAAAAACCAGAGTTGAATAGAAAATTTGACATCCAGACACAAGAAGGAAGAGATGCCTGAGAAGGTAATCAGGGAAAAGAAATCAAAGGAACTTATCAAAGTTGAACTATTTACATTCCTATATGGAAAAGCAATAACTGTGACTGATGATATCTTTCTCACTATGAAAATAATGGAAGAAGGGCATGTGGTCATATGAATACATATGTGAATGTGTGTGTATATGGTTACAGTTATATATGGATAGAGGGCATAGGTTGAATTTGTTGGGAAGGGAGAATACTCAAGGGATGAAATTATGAGGTGAGAGAGGAAAGTGGCAAGAGGAGATGGGGAGAGACATGGCAGGGTAAACTATCTCATGTAGGGGAAGTGGTTGCAAAGGAGGGGGAGAATAAGGAAGGCTAAAAAGGCAAAACCACATTCACATTGAATTTGGTTCAGGGAGAAAATGACATACATAGTAAATGGGATATCTCAACCTGCAGCAGGATAGGGGGAAGGGGGATGAGAGGAGGGATGATGGATGGGAGGGCATCCTTGGGGGGAGGGGAGGTTGGAAGTACCCACTATAGAAGAGGGACAGGATTATGAAGGGAATGGACCAGGTGGGGGGTGGGATGAGTGGGAGGGAATTATAAGCAGCCTTGTACAATATATCTACTATGATAATGTTTTGCATAGCTAGACATGTACAACATATACTGAATTACTTATCTCCCAAGAGGGAATGGGTGACAAGGGAGGAAGGAAATGGATCTGAAATTCAAGGTTGTAACATTAAATGTTTCAAATATATATATATAAATACTATTATTAATACTCTTTTGCTTATAATTGGGAGATAAGATGTGCAGGCATTGGGATACAAAGATTCATCTTCCTCTAATGGAAAAGTTGATGGGGGTATGGGAGAAGGTATGGGAGAGAGCAGATTGGAGGAAGCGATATCTTGTGGGACTGCTATTCTGGGAGGTTGGGTAGGGGAATAATGGGGGGAAAATGATTGTAACTCAAAATCTGGCGGAAATGAATGATGTAAAACAGAAGTTAATAAAGTATTTGTTTAAAAAAAAAAGTGAATAAATCTTTCTTTTGGAGGGCAATTGGGGTTAAGTAACTTGCCCAAGGTCACACGGCTAGGTTTTTGTTCGTGTGCGGTAAGTGTCTGAGGCCGGATCCAAACTCAGGTGCTTCTGACTCCGGGGCCAACGCTCTACTCACTGCGCCACCTAGCTGCCCCGTGAATAAATCTTTCTATATACATATATGTATATAAAGTAATTAAATATAAAATAATTTTTGAAGGTAGGGCACTAGCAATTGATATTACGAAAAATTCCATGTAAAAGGTAGTATTTGAGCTGCATCTTAGAAGGAAAAGGAGTCTATGAGGCAAAGGTTGGAAAGGAGTGAAGGGAAATGGAATATAACAAATGTGCAAAGCATCCTGACAATTCCAGATGACAGAAATACAAGAAAAATAAACAAATACAGATAACAGTAACAACAAAAATGAATAAGAAAGGCACAAATCATTAAGATCTTTCTTACAGTATACAACAAGGCAAGAGTAAAATGAGAAGTCACAAAGAAGTGATGGTCTAGAAACAAAAAAGAAATCTCATGACTAAATCTCATAAGATCTTCTAAATTTTTTATTTATTTAAAATTTAAATACAAAATGAAGGAAAAACATTTTTGTGAACACAGAAGAACATAAACAAAGGATTTAATATAGAACCTTGAGTTTCTTTTTCAGACTGCTTACTTTTATTTTTTTTATTTTTTTAAGCAATTGGGCTTAAGTAACCTGCCCAAGGTCACACGGCTAGCTTTTAGTTTGTGTGTGCGTTAAGTGTCTGAGGACAGATCTGAGCTCAGGTCCTGCTGACTCCAGGGCTGATGCTCTACTCACTGCGCCACCTAGCCACCCCAGACTGCTTACTTTAAAAAAAAAACAAAAAAACCAACCCAACTATGTAATAAATACTTCACATTATTTTCAAAGCTACTTAGCTTTTCTGTGCTTCCTTCCTGTCTTTTGTTCTGAGCTGTGCACATTTTTCCTCCCTCCCCACCCCACCTTAGAGAAGATCAAAATTAAATATGAAAATACATACACACATCTAAGTATATATAAAAGCATACTGTACAGACTTGTAATTATGAGTTCTTTCTCTGGAGGTAGATAGCATCTTCATTCACAGATTCAAGTCTTCCCATGTTTTTTTTTCCCCCAAAATGAACCAGTTCATCTTCCTTATAATGCAGTAGTATGCCATCACAATTGCCTGTCACAACTTGTTGAGTCATTCCCCAACTGATGGACATCCCCTCAATCTCCAAAATTCTTTACCAAATAATAGCAAGTATTCCAAAAGCTTAAATATTTAAATTTGTCAAACACAATGTTACTATAATCATTTATTACTGGGAATTGCATTTCTACTCTGTTCCACTGATCTATCATTCTATTTCTTAACCAGTACCATATAGTTTTGATATTTACTGCCTTACAATATAGTTGAGGTTTGTTACCACTGAACCCCCTTCCTTTATATTTTTTCATTAGTTTCTTTGAAATTCTTGCTCTTCCAAATGATTTTTTTTTAATTTTTTCTAACTCAGTAAAAAAATTGTTTGTAATTTAATTGGGATGACATTGAAATTGGGATAACTAAGATTAGGTAAAATTGACATTTTTTATTATATTTTGGTGCTTACCTATAAAATTAATATTTCTCTAATTATTTGAATCTGATTTTATTTGTATAAAAAGTATTTTCTATTTATGTTCATGTGGTTCCTGGGGTTTGTTTTGGCACGTATTCTCAGGTTTTTTATTCTGTCAATAGTTATTTTAATTGGGCTATCTCTTACTATCTCATCTTGCAGGGATTTGTTGGTGATATGTAAAAATGCTGATGATTTATGTGGGTTTATTTTACATCCTAGTACTTTGCTTAAAATATTGTTTCAACTAATTTTAGTTGAATCTCTAAGATTTTCCAAATATATCATCATATCATCTGCAAAAAGAGATAATTTATTACATATTTCCCATTCTGATTCCTTCCATTTCCTTTCTCTTGTTGCTATTGCTAGCATTTCTAAAACAATATTAAATACTGGTGACATACAACAGTGTTTCATCTTTTTTTTGTCTGTCTCAACTAAATTTACTTTAGCTTTAACTTTGTCTGAGATTATAATTGATCTACCCTTGCTTTATTTTTTACATCAACTAAAGCATAACAAATTCTACTCCTCCTCTTTAATTTAACTGTGTGTACCACTCATTTTAATTGTTACTTGTAAATGACATAGATTCTGATTTTCAATTCATTCTACTATCCATTTCTGTTGTAAGGGTAAATTCATCCCCCTTCACATTCAAAATTATAATCACTAGCTTTCTATTTCCCTCCATCTTATTTTACCTCACTATTTATCCTTCTAGTTTTGTTTACACCATCCCTCCTTACAAGTCTAATTTACTTCTAATCACTACCTTGCCCTCCTATTCCTTAAAGTCCCTCCCTGAACTTCTCCCCAACTGTTCTAATTCTTAATCTACACACCTTTCAAAAAGTCCCTCCCTTATCCTATCCCCTTAACCTCTTTTTCCTTTATAAATTTATAAGACTTTTATACCCTTTCAAATGTATATGGAGTTACCTCAGTCCTCCACCCCTATTTGCTTCTTCTATATCAGTGCTTCCTTTCATACCTCATTTGTATGAGATAATTGTTCCTTTTTATCTCTCCCTCCCTATCCAATTTTATTTTTTAGAATCAACCCATCTTACTCAGTTCAGCAATAGCCTTTCTTTCAAACTACCCAAGAAGTGTTGGCTGTCTTAAGAGTCCTGATAATATTTTCATATGTAAGAAGTAAACAGTATGACTTTATTAAGCTCTTTATAAGTGGTCTTTAAAGTTTACCTTAATGTTTCTCCTGAATCTTATATGTCTAATATTTCAATGAATTCTGGTCCTTTTGTCACAAATACCTGAAAGTCTTTCAGTTCAGTTTATAATCCTGTAATTCAGGATTATACTCAACTTTGCTGGATAAATTATTTTTAGTCACAGCCCCAGCTCTCTTGCTCTTAAAAATATCATGTTCTAAGAGCTATGATGTTTTAATGTAGAATGTGTGATCTTGAGTATAGTGCCATAGCATTTTAATTATTTTTGTTGTTTTTGTTTGCAATATTTTCCTATAAATTTTCATATTGAAATCTCTTTCAGGTGGCGATTGGCAGATTTTTTCTATTTTACCCCATCATTCTAAAACTTCGGGGCAATTTTCCTTAATAATTTCTTGTAAAATTGTCCTTCAATCTTCCCCTGCTCAGCTGTCTGACCCTGACAATGTGAGTAAGATAAAAGTGAGACCTGATCCAGTTACCCCCAGGTTTATTAATTGTTAATTAAACAGAGTCTGCTTTGAGGTATTTGCTTTTCATTGGTGGAACTTATGTTCTGCCCAGGAAGTAGGGTCTTTCCTGAGATCCTCTCAAATTGTCTTAGGAGGGCAACTACTTTACTCTGACTTTTATGTATTTCTGTTGCTCTATGTTCACATTGAGGTAAGGGTCTGTCTTGTTTTTGTTGGAGAAATTTGGAGAGCCAGGAATTTCCTGACCTACTCTACCATCTTCCTCATAACACCTTGCTTACAGGTGATGAATATATTTTTTATCAAATGCTTTATTAACTTTTAGTTTACATCATTCATTTCCTCAAGATTTTGAGTTACAAATTTTCTTCCTGTTTTTCCCCTACCCACCACCCCAAAATAGAGACCCCACTGGATATCCCCACCTCCAATCTGCTCTCTCCCATATCTTCTCCCACACCCCCTTTGATTTTCTAGTAGGGCACAGTGGATCTATATGCCCCAGTGCCTGTATATATCATTTCCCAGTTACATGAAAAGTAATATTAATATTAATAATTATATATATACATATATATATATTAAACATTTGATTTTAAAACTTTGAATTTCAGATTCATTCCCTTCCTCCCTTGTCAACCTCCCTTACTGGGAAGATAAGCAATTCAGTATAGGTTGTACAAGTGTAGCTATGTAAAACATTTCAATAGTGGATATATTGTAAAAGACTGACTATATTTCACTCCCTCCTATCCCACCTCCCACTTGTTCTGTTCTCTACTTTCATCCTGTCCCTTTTCAAAAGTGGGTGCTTCCAACTTCCCTCCCTCCCAGCCTGCCATCCCTTCCATCATCCCCCCTCTAATTCCCTTCCCCCCTACTTTCCTGTAGGGTGAGATACCCTATTTGGTTTGTATGTCATTCCCTCCATGAGCCAAATTCAATGAGGATATGGTTGACCCATTCCCTTATGCCTTTTTTTTCTTCCCCCTTCATTGTACCCATTTTCCCTTCACCCCATTCTGTCTCTCCCCATCTCCTCTCATTATATTCCTCTCTCACCTCTTAATTTCACCTTTTAAGTATTATCCCTTCCTATTAAATTGGTCCTGTGCCCTCTATCTATGTATACCTGTAAACATATATATACACATATATATATATATATGTTTACAGGTATATATATATATCACATGTATTATTATATGTATTATATTATATATAATTATATATGTATTATATTATATATATAACTATATATGTATATATATATATACATATCACATATGTATTAAATCGCCTATATACCCTCCGATAAAGACTATATATGTATTCCCGTCAACTATTTTCATACTGAGAACAGTTTCATCAGTTACAATTATTGCTTTTCCATGAAAGAATGTAAATAGTTCAACTTTGATAAGTTCCTTAAGATTTCTTTCTTCACTGGCTTTCTTGCTCTTCCTGGTATATGCCACTCCTGTCTCCATGCCTTTGAATTGGCTGTCCTCCATGCCTGAAATGCTTCATATCTTCAACTCTACTTTTTGGTTTCCATGACTTTTTCCGTATCTCAGCTTATATTCCACCTTCTGTAGGAATTCTTTCCTTGTCTTCTAGTTATTCATGCCTTCTGATATGAAAAGTCACTGGGCAAGTGACTTAACCCGAATTGTCCTGCCTTCCCCCCTCCAAAAATAAAAAAGGAGGCGCTTAGATTAGTTAGGGGGTGGGGAACCTGCAGCCTTGAGGTCACATGTGGCCCTCTAGATCCTCAAGTGCACCTCTTTGACTGAATCCAAACTGTTTGGGCCACACTGGACTAAAGGCCTTAAGGTCTTTCCTGCTTGAAATTTTATGTGGGTGGGGGGGGGGTGAAGGAGGGGAGAGAATTTTGAACTCAATAACTTGTGCAATTGAGTATTGTAAACTAATAGTGAATAAATTTTTTTAAAAAATGAAATTTTATGTGTTCTCTTTATGTGCCAAAGTAATAAAGATTATTATTATTATTAGTGCGTATGAACAACCACATGAACTCAATCATTGCTTAAATAAAAACGCTTTAGAAATTATTTTATTTTTTTGGCAGCTCCCGAGGCTGGTCAGGAATCCCTGCAGTCTGGAGTGCCCGGCCTGGCCCCTGCGCGCTCAGCTCTGAAGAGTTCCCTGGAACCTTTAACCATGGCAGAGTACGGTACCCTCCTATAGGACCTGACTGACATGAGAACCTGGAACAGCTTAAGTCTGCCTGCAAAGAAGACATTCCAAGTGAGAAGAGTGAGGAGATCACTACTAGCAGTGCCTGGTTTCACCTCCTCCAGACCCACAATAAATTGGACAAAGATAATCTCTCCTACATAGAGCACATCTTTGAGATTTCAAGGCTACCAGACCTGCTCACCATGGTGGTAGACTATAGGACCCGTGTGCTAAAGATCTCTGAGGAAGATGAGCTGGACACTAAACTGACCCGCTTTCCTAGTGCCAAGAAGTACAAAGACATCATCTGGCAGCCCTCAGAAGAAGAAATCATCAAGCTGGCTCCCCCGCCAAAGAAGGCTTGAAGGAGGAGGAGGTGGAAGGTTGGACCTTCAGTAGACCACCCCCATCCTCCTGGGGAGGGGGCAGGGACAAGCACTGTACCACCACCCCCTACCCTATCTATGCACTAACCTGGTCTTAACCACTCCCAATTGTGTGTGTGTGTGCATGCTCTGGCTGTCTGTCTGTCCATCTAGCTTGCCTAGTCCCCCCTGGGTGGGGGGGGGGGCAGGATATGGGTTCTTAGTCCCCCCCCACTCTAGGGGGAGGTGGGGGCTTATTTCTATGCAAATAGAAATCAGCACATTCCCCTTGCATCTCCCACTTCCACTCCCTTACCTCTCTATGCCCCCCACAAAAAAGTGTAGGGAGTAGGGAGGGGGGTTGATTTTTCCCAATGAAATGAGGAAAGATGGGGATGAAGAAAACTAAGAATATTGAGGGATTGGGAAGAGCCCATTCAGGACTGAGAAGAGAGAAAATGTAAGGAAAAAGTAAAGTAGTAATTCTAGGCCAATATGGCCCAGGAGTGGATCTGAGCTCCCCACTTGGGGAAGGCTCAATGAAGTGGAGATTCATGCACTGCAGTTGAGCTACAAGGCAGATCCCCTTGATGCTCTCCCTCCATTCTCTTAACAGGATGGAAGGGCATGAATAAACAAACCCTCTTTTCACTTTTCTCTGACCCACTTGAGATGGGTATAAGAAGCTCTCTAAAGCTGAAGCCCCTGTTTGCTTTCCATTCTAGAAAGACAGAGGAAGTGGGAGGCCAAAGCTGAGGGAAGATGACAGGGAGCTTGTACTCCTCCCTTGTTCTTCCATTCCTCTTCAGTGACTCTTTCACAGAAATACCCTAAGCCTGAGAAAGACTAGAGGGCTATCCTTAGTAAGTCCTCTCCCAAGAGAAACACTCGAGCCCTGAGCCTAAGGGACTGGACCTATGGGTTCCAATCCCAGTCCACCCCCCCCTACTTTCAGGGCCCATACCCCCACCATTGGCTAATGGGGAATTGCCCCTATTACTTCAAACCTGGAATGCCCCCAGACAATAGAGAATGAGAGGGGGAAACTACAGTATTTTCTTTTGTACTAATCCTGCACCCCTAGACAAGAGACCTGGCTCAGTCTGGGAGGGGGAGCACTGATATCACTCCTCCACTTGGCCCCATTTCCGGGCCCCTTGGGTTTATGGCCACTTCCTAGCCAAACCACTAAGGGGTACCGACCCCAGCTTATGGACCCAAGATGCCCCTCCCTACCCTGACCGTGCTAACTGTGTGTACATATATATTCTACATATATGTATGTTAAACCCACACCGCCATGTTTGCCCTTTTGTGGTTTCTAGTGTTAACTTATTGTCTAGGTCAGACCAGAGAGCTTGGAAAAAGAGGGTGGGGTGAGGGTTGGGGTGGCATAGAAGGGCTGCCACATAGCCAAAACAGAGGAGAAGGAATTTTTTAAAAAGTCACATTCAAGCATAGAGTTGATTTAGAGTAAGTTTTTTTGTGTCTGATGCTTCTAGGGAGGAAGTAAGATTAGAAAGTAAGTGAGAGAAATAAGCCAGCTTTTGAAGAGGGAAGAATCCAGAGGGCTGGAGGTTACCCATTACCCCAAATATCCCAACCTCTATAGCCACCTCTCCTGTCCTGCCACTGCTGCAGACACCTGCCTTAACAAACACCTCTACACACTCCGAGGTTTTGCCTTAAGGACCTTCCTGAGACTCCTTAGTCCTATCTGGCTTTTCCCTAGGAGTTAAGGGGACACTGGCTCCTTTTCCCCAAAGCAAACAGGATAATGGTGGGACTGGGAAGAGAAATGAGCTCTTACTTCCTGTGGTAGGGGGTACATAATGTTGGGATAGGAGGGGCGCCACCCCACCTTTAGCTGGGAGGGAACAAAGGCAGGGTCACCTTAGTTTTAAAATTCCCTGCCCTTTGGTTTCTCTTAAGACAGATTAAAAAAAAAATACTAACCTATCCTCCTACTATCCTGAACTGCAGTGAGAGTCATCCCATTTCCCTGTGCCCCTCTGCAGTGTGCATGGCCTTGTTATAACCCTGGAATAAAGGTGATTGTACTGAATTTAAAAAAAAAAAGAATGCTTGAAAGTCCTCTATCCCACTGAATGACCATATTTTCCCCTGAAACATGATACTCAGTTTTGCTGGGTAGGTGATTCTTGGCTTTAATCCCAGCTCCTTTGACCTCCAGAATATCATATTCCAAGCACTTTGATCCCTCAGTATAGAAGCTGCTAGATCCTGTGTTATCCTGATTGTGTTTCCACAGTATTCAAATTGTTTCTTCCTGGCTGCTTGTAATATTTTTCTCCTTGATCTGGGAATTCTGGAACCTGGTTATAATATTCCTAGGAGTTTTCTTTTTGGGATTTTTTTCAGAAGGTGACTAGTGGATTCTTTCAACCTCTATTTTGACCTCTGGTTCTAAAACATCAGGGCAGTTTTCCTTGAGAATTTCTTGAGGGATGATTTATAGGTTCTTTTTTTGATCATAGATTTCAGGTAGTCCAATAATTTTTAAATTATCTCTCCTGAATCTATTTTCCAAGTCAGTGGTTTTCCCAATGAGATATTTCACAATGCCTTCTATTTTTTTTTCATTTGTTTGGATCTGTTTAATAATATCTTGATTTCTCATAAAGTCAGTAGCTTCCATTCCAATCTAATTCTGAAGGAATGATTCTCTTCAGTGAGCTTTTGAGATTCATTTTCCATCTGGCAAATTCAGCTTTTTAAGGCACTCTTCTCCTTATTGGCTTTTTAAGCCTCTTTTGCCATTTGAGTTAGTCTATTTTTAAGGTGTTATTTTCTTCAGTCAGATTATTGACTCTCATTTCATAATTTTCTTGCATCGTTTTCATTTCTCTTCCCAATTTTTCCTCCACCTCTCCAATTTGGTTTTCAAAACCTTTCTTAAGTTCCTCTATGGCCCGTGACCACACGTATTTTTCTTAGAAGCTTTTGGTACAGGAGTATGACTTCACTGTCTTCCTCCTGTTCCATGCTTTGATCCCTTTTGTCCCCCAAATAGGAGTCTAATGTTGGATTCTTCTGTTTTGTTTTTTTTGTTTGTTTTGTTTTTTTGTTTGTTTTGTTTGTTTTGTTTTTGTTTTTTGCTTCCTTTGCCTGCTCTTTTTACCACTCAATTACTTGACTTTGGGCTTGTTGCCACAGTAGGATTCTGCTACCAGACAGGGAAGCTTTGTCCCAAACGCTGGGGTTTTCTCAGCTGCCAAAGGTATTAGTTGGGTGCCCTCTCTGAAGCTTCCACATGCTCTGGCAAGCTGGTTACACACCCCAAGACCTCTACCCTAGATAGCAATACAGATCCAAGAAGGTTAAAGCAAGAGCCATTACCCCTCAGACTGGTTTCTTGGTCCCCCTACAATCTGCAGGCCAGGCGCTGATGCATGAGTGCAGTGCCTCAGAGGCTTCACCCAACTGCATTCCCAAACTATTGGATCCCAAAGTCCACACTTCACTGACCTCTCACTTTGTCCTTGGCATCTATGTGTTGATAATTCTGGAAACCGCCATAGTTGTTGGTGATCTGAAGTCCCTCCAGCCAGCAGCTGGTCAGACCTCCCTGAAGCTAAAACCTCGGGCTCCTGGGGCCTGGGCTCAGCTCCCAGAGTGCTGTGCTGGCCACTTCCTGCCAGCCTGCCGCACTGTCCTCAGTGGGAGGCTAGCTTCTCTGTGTCATTTTGTGGGTTCTGTAGCTCTAAAGTTTGTTCAGAGTCACCTTTTACATGAACTGGAGGTGGTGGGAGCCCAAGTGTCCTGGAAGTCCTCTTTCTACTCCATCATCTTTACTCCGCCCTCCATGATGAATATTTTTTGTAACATGACAATGGAAAATAGCAGGGTGAATAAAAGGGCAAAAAGGAGGAAGATAATAGAGGAGAATGGGTGATATTCCCTAATCAAGTCAAATTTTGCCAATACAGGAAAAATAACTAGTCTCTCGGAAAGAAAAAAGCTTACATCTTACACAAGAATGGGTGAGAAGGCAAAGGGAGGGACTGACACGCGAAAGAAAACAAGAAATCTTGTTTCGGTAATGACAGCAGTACCACTTTCCACGTGGAAAGAAAGATAATCTATAAATCTAAAAGTCACCTCTTCATTCCCTACCACCTTGCACTCCTTGTACTGGATTCTGCCCTGATGAAAACACATCATCTGAGAAATGCATCATCCTGCAAGATCAGGTTCAGTATTTATTCCTCAGTACTCTCAGTATCCTCTCCCAGATTGGTTGAAGGGATGGAAAGTCAAACAAACAAATATTTCCAAAGCCTTCATTTGGAAAGAATTCTTAGGTTAATCATCTCTTCATTTCCAGCTAACTTGTATGTCTTGGACTGGGCTATGCCAGAGGAGAAAGTGAGGCTGGTGATTTTGCACTGCCCTGCTTTACATAATCCAATTCACTTGCAAGTCATGGTATCACCTTCCTGTTGTCATGGTCTTCTTCAAGTGGGAAGAACAATCATGCCAGTATGCTAAGTACTTTATTCCTCAACCTCATTGTCCTCCCTTTTTAGCTTCCTTTTGTGTATTGTCTTTCTCTACCAGATTATAGAAAGACTCCCCCTCCCACTCCCTGCCCCTCTCTGTGTGCATATACTATATTTGTGTCTCTAGCATTTAGCACAGTGCCTGGCACACAGTAGGCATTTAATAAATGTTTAATGACTGACTGACAATAAAAGGGTAAAACAAGGACTTGAAAATGGGTATAATCAGAAGGGATTTGATTTTTAAAGATATCTGTTTCAAGAGAAGTGGAAATCAGAGTCCCTAGGGGCAAATGATACCCAGAAGAGGTTTTATGGAAACTGGGGGATAGGGAAGATAACCACAGGGAGGATAAAAATCAATAAGAAATCGAACAATCAGGAACCCAAGGAGATGGGAAAATTCCTATATTGGGGCAATATCTATCACCTGCAGGAATAGATATTTCTAATAATGAGGTCTGACTGAAAAGAGGTAGGTTATTAGGCATAAGCTTCAAGATAATTATATAGAAACTATTTAGAAGAAGGAATCCAAAAAAGTTAGAAGATATAGCTCCATAATGAATATAAAGACTAAACAAGGAAAAGATAAACAGTCCCTGAAACAAACAATAAAAAGAAGAATGAACAAAAAAGGAAGATAAATAATGAAAAAAATGAGGGAAAGAAAAAATTTTAGAAGAAAAATTCAGAAAATGAAATTAAACTAATGAACCAAATAAGTTTACAGGGAGAGGAAAAGGGGAGATTTTGACTACCTAACAGAGAGAAAGAGAAAGACAAGAATTAAATAACTAATTAATAAGAAATCCCTGGGGTGGCTAGGTGGCACAGTGAGTAGAGCGCTGGCCCTGGAGTCAGAAGGACCTGAGTTCGGATCTGGCCTCAGACACTTAACCCACACAAACAAAAACCTAGCCGTGTGACCTTGGGCAAGTTACTTAACCCCAATTGCCCTAAAAGGGGCGGCTAGGAGGCGCAGTGAGTAAGAGCACCGGCCTTGGAGTTGGGATGACCCGAGATCAGATCTGGCCTCAGAAAATGAGCACCCACACATAAATAATGACTAGCCGTGTAACCTTGAGCAAGTTACTTAACCCCAATTGCTTTAAAAAAAAAAAAAGAAAGCATCCCAATAAACCCCACAAACCACAATATATTATTAACAAAACCTAAAGACCAGCCTCCTCCTAAAGTAACTATGGAAAAATGAATACTTCCATGTGACAAAGAAGGAATAAAATTAATAAGCATTCAAAAATCAATAGAAAAAATTTTGGAATACACAGATATCTCTTCACTGAGAAACAGGAGAGGCTGATAACAGGTACACACTTTTAGATTTGTTAAATGAACTCAAATGAATGTGGTGTACCTCTATTTAACCTATGAAGTAAGGACCTGCCATTGTATTCAACAGGCTCACCAACATCCAAATTTCAACAAAGAAGGATCAAATAAATGATTAAAATTACACATTTTTTGTCAAATGGAAGGGTTTAGCGACTATACAGGATTAGGTCACTGCCCCCAGAATCATTCTTAAGGAGCATGAATGTAATCATAATGTAGATTATGCAAGGGAATGCTGGACACTGTATAATACATCACAGCAGAATGTAAAAATTTAGCACCCACTGTCTGCCTATCAATTCATGACCTGGTGGCTAGAATTATACAACACAGGGTCACACTCCCATGGACAGACTGATAACATTTTCCCATCTTACAAATACAAACCTTAAAATGTCCTGGGGAACTTTGATTTGTCCTGGGGAACAATAATTTACACCACAACTTTACTATTAGTATAAATAAAACTATTGCTCATAATTGCCAGGATATAGCAATGATTCATAAAAATTTAATAGATGATGCCATTGCAAATACATGTCAGCCTCTAAGCAATATGGAATGAAATGCTTATAAAGTGTAGAGATGGATAGGGAGACCAAAATCACATGGGAACAGGATGAGGCATATATCATCCCATTTGTCCTATATGCTAATGAAGTTAATATCAAGGATGCTTTCAAAGAACCTTCAGAAAATGAGTTTATGACTTTCTTTCAACTAAAAAAAAAACCAGTTATTTTATCTGCCTGTACTATAGCCCATATAATATTAAATGTGAATAAAATAATTACAGGAGAGTGACCTGTCCCAGGATTGTTTTTAATCTGACCTCCTTTGAAAAAGCTAAAAATAATGAGGCAACAACAATAATATTTTTCATAGAGAGCTTTAAAGTTTGCAGAGGAATTTATCTCTCTACATATGTATGCATATGTTCACATGTATATATACACATATGTAATATCATTTGAACCTCACAACAATCTTGTGAGGTAGGTGCTATTTTAACCCTATTGTAAATATGAAAAAAATGAGGCTGAGAAAAATTAAGTGATTTGTACAAGGTCACACAGATGATAGGTGTCTGAGTAGGGTTCTAAACTCTGCTCTTCCTGACAAAGTTCAACCAACTACAGAATCTAGCTGCAGATTTTTCATGGAAATATAAAGCCTAAAATAGCACTAAGGACGCCACAAATTAAATTTATTGCAATTGTAATCTTATTACAGACAAAACTGTTGCCCATTATAGCCATAATACTGACCCACCAAAATTAAAGAATAATGATTTTTTGATAGATATGGTCATGATGAATACTAATAACTTGCAAACTTATACTCAAAATAAATAGAGGGTAGCAGAAATAAAAATTACATAGGAAAAGAAAGAAGTATACACCATCCCAGTCATCCCATCCAGATTGCATCAGTTATTTTCAAGGAATCCTAAGAAAATGAGCTTCTGGGATGTCAAAGTTTTCATTCAACTTAGAAAAAGTAGTCATTATATGCACCTGTATAAGTATAAAACATAAATAAACGGTAAGATAGAAACTTGCTTCAATATTTTATATAAAACTTGAAAGTTGATAGTTAAATAACAAAAATAGTAATAATTAAACAAAACAATAGATCTAAGTTCTAAGAGTCCATGAAAAAGATTGAGAAATGTTTCAAAGCAACATTTGTGGAAAATTTATAGAAGTACTTCTGGAAAAAGCAAACCTCACATCACAAAGCAATAGTAAAGGCTCACAATAAGTATATTAGATTTGTTGATTGTTACTGAAAGGGGTTTCTCTCTGGAAGGAGTCTATGAAACAGCTAAGAGCCAAGGGTAAAATAAAAAGGGCTTCCATTAGCATCACTGACAAGGATTCAGCCAACAATACAGCATAACACCAAAAAAAGGGCTAATCTATTGGATAGATCATATGCCTTGAATATAGAAATGGAGGGGTTTCTGACAGCAATTCAGGATCAGGTCACTGCTCCCAAAATTAAAGAAGATTTCCTTAAGAGCCCAGACTCATTGATCTATGCAGATTGTACAATAGCATGACACAATCTGTTTAAAATATAATACTGTTTGCATGTTGCAAACCCACTAGATATATATTAGAGAAATGGTCAAGTAACTAGGATTAGACATAAGAAATTTTTTTTTTCAGGCATAGTTCAATTTATTTGTTTACAAACATCTATGTGGTTGCCACAGCAGCTGCCTGGGTCCTCTGGACAGACACTCGAGTGTGAGTCTTCACAAGATGGTCGGTGAATTCCTGATAAGGAGATTTAGTGAACACAGTCTCCTTCCATAGGTCTGGGGTTAGATAGCTGTATGTTTTAGAGATGGCATCAAAGGTAGCTTTAGCGAAGTTGCCCAGAGTGGCAGTACAGCCTCTTGCAGAAGTGTAGCAATCATCAATTCCAGCCATCATCAGGAGCTTTTTAGGCACAGGAGCTGAGACAATGCCAGTTCCTCTAGGGGCCGGGATCAGGCGCACCAAAACCGACCCACATCGCCCAGTGACCTTGCAGGGTACTGTGTGAGGCTTGCCAATTTTGTTCCCCCAGTAGCCACGTCTCACGGGAATGATGGACAGCTTGGCCAGAATGATAGCACCATGAATAGCTGTGGCCACTTCCTTGGAGCACTTGACACCCAGACCAACATGGCCATTGTAGTCACTAATGGCCACAAAAGCCTTGAACCTGGTACGTTGTCCAGCTCTAGTTTGTTTCTCAACAGGCATGATCTTCAAAACCTCATCTTTCAATGAAGATCCCAGGAAAAAATCTATGATCTCAGACTCCTTGATAGGAAGTGAGAAAAGATAGCTCTCTTCCAAGGACTTGATCTTCATGTCCTTGACTAACCCGCCCAGTTTAGTGACAAGAACCCACTCCTTGTCTTCAGCCTTTTCTCCCCAGGGCCCGAGTCCGTGGCCTCGGCCTCAACCACGGCCCCAGCCTCGACCACGGCCCCCACTGCTGAAGCCACCGCGAAAGCCTCCCCGGCCTCCCACGCCGGGGTCCCCGGGGCCTCCCACGCCGGGGCCCCCGGGGCCTCCCACGCCGGGGCCCCCAGGGCCTCCCGCCCCTCCTGCAGCACCGGCATCCTCCGCCATTTGGTGTTCACCAGAAGTAGAAGCAGAAATTTTTTTTATCCTTTATAAACTGAAATAAATCTCTGAATCACAACTACAAACTCTAAAATATCCTTGAGATATTTTACAACAAATACACTGTCCCAGAACCAGATCATTAACAAAACTGTTGCCTACAACTCCTCCAGATGTAATACTCAATTATGAAATGTTAATATGAGATTGAAATGCTCATTATCTCAAAACTAAATGGAAAGAATTTCAAAATATATAGAAAAAGATTAAAGTCATATGGGAACAGGATAAGATAAATGTTATCTCTGATAGCTTCTCTGACACTGGAATGATCCTGAAGATTTTTTGACCTTTACAATAGTGCTTTCACCTCATATTATATTACAAAGAGTAGTCATTTCATCTATGTACTCAACAGTTTTCAGTATATTTAATATAAAAAGTAGCCACATAGTGATTTGCCCTGACCACTTCTATCTGAACACATCAGAAAAGATGAATGAGATACCAGTGATAATAGAGAACACTTAAATGTTTGTCAAGTGGTTTACATATAATATGACTGTCAATCTTCACAATAACCAGTTTAATGAAATGTTTTTATTGAACCCATATTATAGGTGAGGAAGTTGAGGTCAAAGGGGTTAAATAACTTGCCTAGGGTCACACAGATAATAAGTTTCATAGTTGAGATTTAATCCTACATCCCCCTAACTTCAGGTCCATTATTTCAGGCTGTCTCATCTCCTCATTTAGTATAATTAGTATAATAACAATGAGGTAACTAAGAAAAATATACCTATAAAACTTAAGAAGCATTTCAATGAATAATGCATTAATGTCTTTAAACTTTCTCAAGGATTCAATAATTGTTTTCCTTTATCTTCACCTATAGATTAATGATTTTTCTTTCATTTTTCTCTGAAGCATCTTTAAATTACTTATTTTTCTTGGCCAAAAGGATACTATAAATATACCATTTCCAAAGCTACTGGCAAAGCTCCCCAGTGGTTTCCCATTTATTTCAAAATCTAATAAGAAAGAACATTAATGGATTTGTACTTTATCATCTCTCCAGTAGAATTATCTCTTATTTACTGTCAGTTCTCTATTTTCTGTAGGTCTACATTACTTCTTTCTGCATATGTGATGTGCATTTGCCTATTAAAAGCAATATGCTATCACCCATCTACCTCCTGACTAGTATAACCCAAAATAAAGTAAAATATTGATTAAATGGAAAATATAAATCACCACTTCTAAAGAATATGAATAAGATACTAACAGTTCTCTACCCTAGTAATAAATTATTTTTTTTTATTTTGCAAAAATACTCTTTTTGGTATTTTAATGCAAAATTGTTTTTTCCTGCCTTAACATTTACATGAGTTCCTGAAAATAAATGGGAAAAAAACAGCTCTTATCAAGTATGTCCTATATTGTCTTTATTTTGAGGGGATGAGACCCATCAGAAATAGTAATACTAAAGGGCCAAGTTATGAAAGAGAGAAAAAAAGAGCAAGAAAAAAGTGAAGTGCTTCTATAACTTAGTTGCATGATGTTGATTTCTTCCAAAATTCTACTGGATTCAAAAATGAATAGGCAACCAAATTTTCATCAACTTACAAAAATTAATTTAAAATGCTGATTGTTGAGTAGATGTTTATATATACAATCCTTTATTTGAATAAATATTCATTTCACAATTATATTAGGTACTTTGTAATACAAAATACAGGAAAACTTATGTTCTTTGGGAACACTTGAGAATAGGGAGCTCTGATTAAATAATAAAAGAACCATGAAGTTCCCTACAAAACTCTGGATTGGGATTTGCTTTTGTAACTTTTCCTAGCTTCAGTGTCAGGGTATTCTGGGTAATCAATTTGTAGTAACACAAATCATAATGTGACTCCTCATCAGTGCAATTCTCTCTAAGCATAGACCACAGATGGGCCACAAATCAAATAGAAAAAAAATGAAGACAATATCAAAACAATTTAACCCAAGAATAGCCAAGCAAGAGAATTCTTTCTCCATGTCCCTCATTCATAAATGAATATAATTTCCTCAGCATCTAGAAGTAATGGGTGGGAGAAAAGAAAACAAACTGTTAAGGAAAACTTATTTGGGACAAGAGTGGATCCTTCCCTCCTAGGAATTGGTATAGACTAAAGAAACTTTGTTATGCAATAGTCTCTCCTTCCCCACATACCATTTAATTGCTGTCAGCTAGCTTCATACTGAATCAAACTTGTGAGTTTCTATCCTCTGTAAGTATCTATCATCCAAAAATTATGAGTATAGAATACAACATGTGTTGCTCATTAGTTTGCTCCCATAACTTCAGACAATTCTGCTCCTACCCTATGCCCATAGCTACTCAGGGATATATGAGGGCTCCCCAGAAGTTGTACCCAGTCACCTCTCTATACAGTGCCATATTTGCTTACTTTTTTTTCATTTCAGTCACCATGGTTCAAAACCTTAAAAACAGTTTTTGACTTATCCTTATCCTTCATCTCTATACCAAATCAGTTGCAAATTCTTGTCAATTCTTCAAATCCCTACTTTTTCTTAACTCTCTCTACCATTATCCTAATTTACACTTACACTCTCTTGCCAAGACTATTAAAAATATTCCCTGCTCTTTGCCATCTTCCTCATGCTTGCAGCCATGAAGGTCGAGCTGTGCAGCTTCAGCGGGTACAAGATCTACCCAGGTCATGGGAGGTGCTACACCTGCACGGACAGGAAGGTTTTCCAATTTTTGAATGCAAAATGCGAGTCTGCGTTCCTTTCAAAGAGGAACCCCCGACAGACCAATTGGACTGTCCTGTATAGAAGAAAGCACAAGAAGGGCCAGTTGGAAGAGATTCAAAAGAAAAGAACTCTCCGGGCTGTTAAATTCCAAAGGGCCATCACTGGGGCTTCTCTTGCTGATATAATGGCCAAGAGGAACCAGAAACCTGAAGTTCGAAAGGCCCAGTGAGAACAAGCCATCAGGGCTGCCAAGGAAGCAAAAAAGGCTAAGCAAGCAACTATGAAGACAGCTGCATCTGCTGCTAAGGCTCCTACAAAGGCAGCACCTAAACAAAAAATTGTGAAGCCTGTGAAAATTTCTGCACCCCGAGTTGGTGGAAAACGTTAATTGTATACTAAATTGAATTTAATAAAAGGAAATTTAAAGCAAAAAAAAATTTCCTAATGAGCTAGACTGATTCAAGACCCTCTCCTCTCCAAAATATCATTCACTCAGCTCCCAAAATATATATATATATATATATATATATTTTTCTAACACACAGTTCATAGGATCATAGAAATTAGAGGAAAAAGGAACTTTTAAAATGAATGAATGAAAAGCATTTATAAATCACTTATTAGGTGCCAACTACTAGGGATACAAATACAAGGAAACCTACTATATTTCTAGCTCTTGGCTACTACAAAAAAGGCTACTATAAATATTTTTATACATGTAGTACCTTAATTTTTAAATCACTGACTTCCTTGAAGTATATTCCTAGCAGTGGGGTCTTTAGGTAAAAGGTTCTAGACATTTTATAGCAGAACTTCAAATTGCTTTCAAGAATGGTTAAACTGATTCACAACTCAACTAAACTGTACTCGTGTGCTTGTCTTTCCATACTTTCAACATCAATTATTCCGTTTTTGTCATTCTTAGTAAATTACTGTATACAAAGTAAAATCTTAAGACTTTTTTATAATTTGTTTTTCTCTCATTATTAGCAATTTGGAGCATTCTTTCATATGTCTGTTAACAGTCTGTAATTCTTTTGATAACTTTCTTCATAACTACTTTAAAACAATAAAAAGTTCAATGTATTTAATATAGTTCTAAATTGTTGTTAACCTTATACAACCATAAAAACAAAATACTTGGTCTATTGTTTTATGAAATAATTATTTAAAAGTAAAAGAAGAAATGTGAGCACCAAAATTTGGGGATAAACAGTTGAATCAGGCTAAATTTTAATCCTTCTTAACTCTTCTACTTAAGAGAAACTTATTCATTGAATTCTATTTCTTACTTCTCATTTTTACTTGCATTTTGTAGATAAATGAGTAGTCTTTTATTTTATAATTTAATCTTTTTTTCGTAAAAATGTTCTAAGATAGTCACAAGACCAAGAAAACAGCAGGATTCACCATATTCAATTGCTACTGAATTGAACAGTCACAAGGAAAATTAGAGCATGGAAAAATAATGACAAGACAGGCATCAACTGTGTTTTCCAAGCCAATTCTCTTAAGTTGTTTTCATTTTTCCTAATAATGTAAATACTTGCTCACAAATGCCTTAGAAATCTTAAACTAGGGGTGGCTAGGTGGCGCAGTGAATAGAGCACTGGCCCTGGAGTCAGAAGGACCTGAGTTCGGATCCAGCCTCAGACACTTAGCACAAAAACTAGCCGTGTGACCTTGGGCAAGTTACTTAACCCCAATTGCCCTAAAAGGGGCGGCTAGGTGGTGCAGTGAGTAAGAGCGCCGGCCTCGGAGTTGGAATGACCCGAGATCAAATCCGGCCTCAGAAAATGAGCACCCACACATAAATAATGACTAGCCGTGTAACCTTGAGCAAGTTACTTAACCCCAATTGCTTTAAAAAAAAAAAAAAAGAAAAGAAATCTTAAACTACCACATGAATGAGCTATTATTATCAAAACATGAAATAAGAACATTATTGGGGCAAGAGTTTAATAATTAATACATTACTCATTATAACAGAAATAGAGACTAAATCAGTGATTTCACTTTGAGTAAGGAGTTCCCAGTTAGGGATTAACTCTCCCTTCCAATAAAGTTCAGCACTTTTTTTTTTAGAACATATAGTTTCAGAGAAATGACTAGAACACTGAGAGGGTATCTGGCTTGCTCAAGCTCACAAAATCTGTATGTGTCAGGGGCAGGATCTGATCCTGGCTATAAGGTCAGCTCTCTACAAATATGCAATGACTCAGTAATTATAACAGTAAATGAAAATTGAAGTTTAGTTAATAAACCAATAACATAATAATTATCGTATGATAGAAATAATATATTAAAATAATTATATATTATAGAATAGAATCATTATAACAGTAATGAAATAATAGAGGCAGCTAGATGATGAAGTAGATAAAGCACTGGACCTGAATTGGCAAGGCCTCAGTTCAAATCTGTCCTGAGCAAGTCACTAATCCTTTGTATACATCTATTTCTTCATCTGTATAATGGAGATAACAATAGCACTGACTTCCCCAGGTTGTTGTGAGGATCAAATGAGGTAATATTTATAAAGTACTTTGTAAAGATAAATGTACTATGTAAAAGCTAGTTATTATTACTAATAAGCTTATATTCTTGAATTAAGAAGCAAATTTATAAGTCCAGGTCTCATTTAATCAAGAACTTTGCTTAGTGTACTACACAGATATCAGGGCAGGTAAACAACCCTTACTCTGAGCTGTCCAAATGGATCTCTGATCCTATTTGGAATCCACTTCAATGATGCTTTTACAATCTTATGCATGCCTGCCCATCCTGTGCAATCTATAAACACAGCCTCCCAAACATTTATCACAAGAAGACCATCCAATGCTCTGGAGTACAAGGGTTGCAAGGGTGGCGGTAGGACACACTGGCTATCCCTCACTTTTGATATATTTCTATCATATTATCTCTTCCTGTCAGGTAATTCTTTGATACCATGTTTGACTCCTGTTCTTCTTTGGAGCTCTTCCTTTCATTGCAAGCTGTTATCACCTATGACACACCTACCACATTACTCACTGTGTAATAGTTATTTTTCATTCCTAAAAGCCCATTATATTCCAAACTTGCTGCTATACAATATTGGTAAAATGTTGCTATTAAAAAGATGGGACTTCTGTTTTCATGGGAAACAGGTCCATATGCTTGGCAAATCAATAACTTAAGAATAAAAAGACAAGGCAAAAAAAAACCTAGGACTTCAATTAGCATCAAAGGGAAGAGAAGGGAATGAACAATCATATAAATCCATCTTTGTGCCAGGCACTGTGCTATGTGCTTTACAAATATTATCTTACTGGATCCTCACAACCAACAACCTTGAGAGGTAGGTACTATTATTATTCCCATTTTTTGTTTGAGAAAACTGAGTCAAAGAAAAAGTGATTTTATCAAGGTCACAGGGCTAGGAAGTATCATTCTGAGACCTCATTTGAACTTAGATCTTCTTGAGTTGAGTCCTACCACTCTACCCACTGCACCACCTAGCTCCATCACTATGCAGATGCAATATAAATTCCCAATCACAACTTCTTCCCAGGGGTCCAGAAGTTCCATAGTTTCAACTGCCTATTGCATATTTCTATCTGAATGTCCTGCTGGTGCCTCAGATATAACATATGCAAAACTAGACCACTAACTTTACCTCCTCCGTGCCTGTCACCATAATTTCTATGTGTACAGATGGCACCATCATTCTTCTGCTTACACCCATAATTTTGAATCATTTTAAATCTTTCTCTTTCCCTTTTGACACATATAAATACCAAGTCTTTTTTCCTAAGTGTTCTCCATTCTATCTACACTCTATCTTCCATTTACTTAAGTGTAATAGTGATCATTCTACATCAGTTCCTCTCTTCTTCTCTAGACTTCTTAAGTACTTTCTAACTGTTCTTTGCTTCCAATCTATCTCTTGTCTAATGAATAAAATACAAACAACTATTTTTTGGCACTCAAAATTCTCAACAATGGGACTAACCTACCTTTCCAGACCTATTTTATATACTATCCCACTTCACATAATCTATGTAAAAGTCAAACTGGATTCCTGTCCTCCCCTACTGCTGGCCTTCATGGAAATTTGTGTTGCTCTACACACGCACACCTTCAGTGAATAAGGGTTTAATTTGATGTAAGAAGCTTCCTATTTAAAGTGTAAACACCCCATGGAAGGGCTAAGGTTAGTCATATAGATCAGAATTATATTCTACTTGGCAAGCAGGTAGCAAAAGTGAAAAGACTGCTAGACCTGATTTCAGAAAGACCTGAGTTCAAATCATTCTGCTTCAGTCATCTGTGAGCTGTGTTCTCCTGAGCAAGTCACTTAACCGCTTGTTCTTAATTTTACTAGAAGAAAAAAAGTTATCAAAATAATGATGTCACTATTTGTTGTTTTTCCTTATAGTTTACAATGAATATTTGTCATATTAATTTTAAAATTCTAATCTACTCAAATATTCAATTAAATCTGTAATTCCATGGATTCAGCATTATATGTAATAATACAGATCACTACCTATCAATGCCTGTTCAAACTGTATGACTCTGTATGATCAAGTCAATAAGCATTCATTAATTCTTGATATGCCAGGCACTGTTTTAAGGGTTGCAAATACAAAGAAACGGAAGGGGAAAAAAAGTTTCTGTTTTCAAGAAACTCACAATCTAATAAGGAAGACAAATATGCAAACAACTGTGTAAAAATAAGATGAATACAGGATAAATCAGAGATAATCTCAAAGGGAAGATTAAGACATTTTGGGAAAGGCATCTTGCAAGACATGGTACTTTAGCAGACTGGAAGGATGCCAGGGAAAACAGGTGGTAGAATGAGAAAGGAGAGTTCTAGCCATGTGTGACAGACAATGAAAATGTGGTGCATTTTCTGGAAATGAAATGCAATGTTCTAGGAACAAGGAGGCGAATGTCACTGGGTTAAAGACTCTGGGCAGTGGAATATTGTATAATGTGTAAGAACACTGGAAAGGCACAAATGGGATCAAGTTATGAAGAGGTTTAAAAGTGAAACTGTATTTCTATTTGATTCTGGAGTCAATAAGAAACCACTGGTGTTTCAGAAGTAAATTTAATATTATCAGATTTGTGTTTTAGGAAGATCATTTTTGAGAATTAAGTGGATGGTAGTTTGGAATGGGAAAGAGTCATGAGGCAGGAAGAATGACTGTCAGGATATTGCAATAGTCCAGTAGAAAATAAGTGGGGGCCTTCAACAGGGTGGGGTCAGCATCATAGAGAAGACAGATTATATAAGAGATATTATCAACTGAGAATCAATAGGACTTGCCAACAGATTCAATATGGGAAGTGATAGAGAATGAAGAGTTGGGGATATCTAGATAATAAACATAGGTGACTAGGAAGATTATGATATCTTCAACAATAACAGGAAAGTTTGGACGTGTTTGGAGGAAAAATAATTTCAGCTTTGTCCACAGGGAGTTTAAGATATTTATAAGGCATCCATTTCAAATGGTCTAGCAGGCAGCTGAAAATGGGTAACTGAAAGCAGGGAAAAGGTAAGGGCTGAACAAATAGATCAGAGAATCATCTGTGCAGAGATACTAACTGATTCCTTGGGAGTTGCAGAGTTCACCAAGTGAAATAGTATATATAGAGAAAAGAACCAGGTCCAGCTCAGAGACTTGGGAGATTCCCAAGGTTGGCAGGTTTGACCTGTATTAGGATCCAGCAAAAGAGAGAAGAAATGGTCAAATAATTAGGAAGGAAAAGAATCAGGAAAGAGCAGTGCCACAAAAAAAAAAAAATAGAGAGAAGAGCATGTGAAGAAACAAAGAGTGAGGGAACAGGGGTCTACCAGTTGCATGACCATGGCCAAGTCACTTAACTGCTGTTTGCCTCCATTTCCTCCTCTGTAAAATAAGGATAATAACTGCACCTCCCTCCCATGGTTACTGTGAGCATAGAATGAGATAATATTTAGAAACTGCTTTGTGAACCTTTAAGGATTATATACATGGTGGTTATTACTGCTACTATTATTATAGATTTAAATCTGGAAGATGCCTTAAAAGCCATCTAGCTATTTCACCTCCTAATTTACCTGCCTCCTCCATTTTACTGAAGAAACTGAGACTTGGTAAAGTGAAGTGATTTGCCTAGAGTCACACAGCATTAAATTGTTAAAGGTAGAATTTGAACCATAAAATTTTCTAATCCCAAATGAGCTTTCTCTCCACTATTCTATGTTCCTTTGAGTCAAGTTAAAAACCTTTAATACATGGGTACTGTAATACTTGTTCTGGTTCCTTGTGCATTTTTGTTTATTTTCTTATTCCTTTCTCTGTTCTGGGCAGTTTTAGATCAGCAAGGTCTTGCAACTGATGAATTTAATATATGCTAAGTACAGTGGAAACCTTAAGGTACCATATAAAACCTAGTTATGATTTTTTAAGAGGGCAAGTAGGTGTCCCAGTGGATAGAATGCTGGGCTTGGAGTCAGGAAAACTCAGCTTCCTAAGTTCAAATCTAGCCTCAAACTCTTACTAGATATGCTTGTCCTTGGACAGGTCACTTAAACCTGTTTGCCTCAGTGTCCTCATCTGTAAAATGAGTTAAAGATGGAAACAGCAAATCATTCCAGTATCTTTGTCAAGAAAACCTCAAACAGGGTCATGAAGAGTTGGACATAACTGAAATGACTGTATAACATTATTATTAAAAACACCCAGGAAAGTCAAAGTTTGCATTATAAAATAATGTCAGTCTACTTACATTTAAAGTGCAAGTATTCAAATTAACTTCTGATTATACTTAGTGGAATAATTTTGTAACTAGTATAGGATAAGAATTGAACTTTTTTCAAGATATTGTGCATTTTAAAGCATTTTCCCTCAAATGAACCACTATCCATGACATTTTTATACAGAGTTTAGTTCCAGAAGTTTAGTTAATAGTGAAATGAAACTAGGGGAAACAGTCCTGTTTTCTTATTTCATAAAACATTTGAACATAACAGTAAATTAGAAACTATAAATTGAAAGTCAACCTCAGCACTATTCACACAGAATCTTCCATGACTAAAAACTACAATCTCTTTTTCGGGAAGCTTTTTATTCTAAATTCTTCAGAAAAGGGTTAAAGAGGTATATGCAAAGCTACAGTTTAATTTCAATGCCATCAAAAAGTTCTTTTGTAAGCAAGCAGAACCAATGTATCTTCTCACCACAAACAATTCCTGCCTCTTAGCCAAACCATCTGCTTTGCTCCAAAGACTAGTGAAATCTTTTCTATTATTCTTGTTCTCTTTTAAAAAAAAAATAGCCCAAGGGCAGGGTGTGAGTATTCTCAAACATATAAGTACAGAGATTGTAACCTGTCATATTAGAGATCAGAATATAATGACTATGAAGGATTGTTATTACAATTAAGACTGGCAGCATAGCTAAGTATGTCATAACGTATTTAATATTTTAATATAAATTTGGCAACAAGTCAAAAATCACAGAATCTCATGGCTTAATGAAACTGAAAGAAATGCTGACACATCACTGCTATTAGCCAGTTATCTAATCTGATCAATATCTAAGGTTAGAGATACCAAAGTTTCAATTATAGTCCATTGTTGGAGGCCTTACTTAAAAAAGATTCAAGATTTAAAAATTAAATGACCATTTGTGAAACATAAAAACTTGAATTTTAAAACTCCTATCTTAATAAGAGATTAAAGAAATCAAGTGAACGCATGCAAGGTTAAAATATTATTTAGCTCCTCAAAAAAAAAAAAAAAACCTCACAGACAAGAAAACATTCTCTAGAGAGCATCAAGAGGAGAAGTGAAGCATCTTATACTAATTTACCCTAGGCTGGGCCTTTTATACCTCAGGCAGCAAGGATGTAAAATGTCTTTCCTGCCAATCCTCTTAAGGGAGCTGCTAAATCTACATAAAACTGGTATTGCTCTTACTACATTCATCCAGGATTTATTGCTAAGAATGTCAACCTTTAGGCTTATTAAAATTTCTCTTGTCATAATTTAAATCTACGGTCATACTTTTTTAAAAAGGATGATGGATATGAGAGGGCAATTCTCTTGCCTTCAAGTTGGTTGTGCCTTGGACTAAATACACATTTCAAAGTACATTAATACCAAAGAAATGCAGTCAACTTTCAATTAGCTGCAAACAGATAATCCATTTTGTTTATTAATTACAGCAATTTCTCAATCTTGAACTAGTTTCCCTTTATTACCCAGCATACTGCCAGTCATCTCTCAATACCCAAGCATTATGGTTTCAGGAAATGAAAATTAATTTCAAAATTGTCCTAAGCATAATATAATTAGAAAACAAATCTATTATTCAAATCATATACTGCATTCCATGATGTTTAGATTTATTTGCCAAGCCACCTTTTTCTTGTTTAATGCAGATAATCCATTTAAGCAGGCTTACTTTTAGAGATAGAAAACACAATTAGTGCCTTCCATGAGAGTTTAAGTGGTCTGAGGTCAGAGATGGTGTCATTCATTTTGTACTACCCACCCAGCCCAATTGTTGCCCCTAATCCCTGCAAGACTTACCCATAGTAGATCTTCAGTAAATATTTGCTGGATGAGTGGAGCTTGTAAATTGATTTTCTGGAATAGCCTCAAATTTAGAAGTGAAAAGGCCTTTAAACATAATAAAAACAACCATCATATTGCTTATGCACTGTATCCATAGTTGTTGTTTTTTTTTTTTCCAGACTCAGAGGCTGCTCTGCACAAAACTGTTAAGTAGAAGAAGTTGATCCACTTTCCCTCTTCTGGCCCCCTGGCTCCCCTTCTCAAGCCCTCAGGGGCTGAGTGGCCTCACTTGGATTCCGTGCACCCAAAACCCTCATGGTAGAATTACATCCAAGTTTATTCCTTCTAAAGTTCCAAAATTCTTTCTCCATCCTCTTCCCATCCCAAACAAAATATCTGAAACCTTCAGCTATTCACTTGTACTATAAAAAGCACTAGATCCTGGAGTAATGGACATGATTTCAAAACTGCCCTCTGCCACCACAGCTGAGGAACCTTGGCCAAAACACTTAATCTCCCTAAATCTGGGTTTTGATTTCCCTCATCTTTAAAACTGAAGGCTGGTGGAGTTTCTCCTTGCTGTATGCTTCGACAGTGAGATAACAATGGTGGTGATGATGATGAGAATAAAAAGTCAGCATTTATATTGTTTTAGTCAGATTTTTGAGGCAGGATATTAACGTATCTTCCCAACTACAACTTTACAACTATAAAGTTCCAAATTACATTTTTTCTAAGTTTGTAGCATTTATAATTCTGAAGTAATTTAAGCTTAAAACAGCACCAAGACCTTTGTGACAGCCTATATCTAAACCACTATCACATTGATATTTAGGAGATGATCCTTATACCTGGGAAAAAATTGGGGTTATTAAAGGAAGTTTAAATTATCATGAAGGCAATCCACTATGATATCTTCTTACTGCATGTCATAATATGGGGAATAGATATTCTTCATCTACTGGGTCTTACCTATATTAGCCCCTAATTAATGGTTACTGGTCTCTTCCAGGATCATGCACACAGCATGTTACCTATAAGTAGAAGAATCAAGAGGATCTCACCACATACAGGGAGTACCTCTTCAACTATCTACCATCATATTGGAAAATACTCTTAGTTAGGATATATCTTCCTGTTTTATGCCCTCCTTGTTATATGTTAATCATACATTCTATTAAAAGACTTATATTTTTAAGAGATATTAAATGATTCTGATGTATGGATAGGAAACACCTTGCTGGAAGGAATCCTTTAAGGTAACTTTTCTTCCTATATATTCAAATGCTTTTTCAGAATTAAGAAAAGCAAATACAGCAGGATGCTGAATTCACTATATCTTTCAGTCAATTGCAAAATGGTAAAGATATGTTAATTATAGACAATTAGTTGCAAAATATTGCTTCCCCCCCACAAGTACCCTTACCAAGCGTTCCCTTGATACATATTTGGATGAATTGAATAAAGACTTTTGTACAGATGATAAAGTAGGTGTAATGTTTTTTGTTTTCCTCATTAATCCTTTTTGCAGTAATAACGTTTGAAATCCTTTCTGTATCTTTAACATCATACCCTCCTTCAGCTATTTTTAAATCAGACTATAGTGCCTTTGCAAGTGTACTGCCTAAAGCAACGATTTCTTTGTGCACCTGTCCTGACTTGGCTGTTTTTCACAATCTTGTTCTCTACAGTACCATTTCTACCTATAAGCACATCTAAAATTTCGATATTAAAGGACACATGTGAAAGTTCGATAGTCCCAGATGATGGAAAAAACCATTAAGAAATCACTTGTGAATCTTTTCCCATTTTTCTTTTGTTTATGGTACTAATCTCATCTTTAAATGCCATCAGGAATGGTATAACTTGGAGCTTTCCCTAAACATCCTTTAAAATAGTTTTAACCTCCATCACTTCTTTCTAGTTTATGAGACAATACCATTCATAATAACCTATTGTTCTTCTTTGTAAGATTTTACAAATAAATTTATATTCTAAACCAATGCTGACTTTAGCTGCCATCTTGCTGCTTGACAAGCAAGTCAAATGTTTGCTGACTAAATCACTTGTTGAACTTTTTTGTTCTCTTTATCATGGCATTGATTTATATCCATTAAATTATATGCAATGATTATATTCAATGCCAATGCCATTTCAGGCCATTTTCATTATCAATTAATTTTAAAAATTATTTAGGAGGGGCGGCTAGGTGACGCAGTGAGTAAGAGCGCTGGCCTCGGAGTTGGGATGACCCCAGATCGAAACTGGCCTCAGAAAATGAGCACCCACACATAAATAATGACTAGCCGTGTAACCTAGAGCAAGTTACTTAACCCGAATTGCTTTAAAAAAATTATTTAGGATTAAGTTGTTTCAATTGTATGAATATAATTTCTCTATATAAGTTAGGGTATATTTGTGACTTTTCTGAGACTCTTTAGCACAAAGCAAGTAGAAAAACATTTGAAATGACAGTATTTGAACCTCCCTATGACCCCAGAAAACTTTCCTGAATTAGAGATATGGGCAAAATGCATTGTGTTCAAAAGATACCTCAGAAGACAATGGTGAAAATTTAATGCATGGAGGAAGGGAGAATATAGAGGATTTAGTGGTCCTTTGGGAAAATTCCTTCAAGCCTGAACAGATATTCCCAGCATGGTTCCTGGCCTGGTGCCAACATAGAGTCTTGGGGGGAACTGGGATTTTATTACACTTGACTGGCTACAAATGACTATCATCACACACTAATGTGTGATGACAAAAAGTCTTCTCACTACAGTGCCAAAGAACCAATGAATCATCAGAACTGATGATTTACTGAGTCATAACTGAGTGAACAAAATGGATGGACTATCACTAAATGGATCCTATCACTTTCTTTCCTTCACAACTATGAGTAGGCACTGCAACTTTGAACTAACTCTGAGAACTGACTAAAGGTAGCGATGGCTGCCCCATCTGCTACCCACTTATAATGATCATGAACATACAGCCACTATCTCATAGTGTTTTTTTTATTTCCTGAGCTCAGGCAAATGAACATTTAGAATGGAAGTGTCCAAAAGAGCTGGTAAGTTCAAGAGATCCTTTTTGTCATCAGAGCTACAGATCAGCAGTAACAGTACCTACTAAAGGCAGTGCAAGTGTCTCTTAGAGTGACACCTGCCAGCAACAGCAGAAGTACCTATAAAGTATGCCCAAAAGTGACATAAGGATAGTGGCAGCTTCAGGGAGCATGTCCCTTTATGTTGGAGAGATGTATTAGCCATGGACTCTAGAAAGTCACAAATAGGAAGCAAGGTGAGTGGGATAAGGCAACCTGTTGGTACACAGCTACCTCAATGTAATTTAAGCAAAATGATCATGGTTACAAAGTACTAACTTAAAACAGGAAGGGCAAAAAAAACTTTTTAAAAATCAATATTAATTAGTACCTATCCCAATGAAGTCACTGATCATAAGAAAGATACCAAAATATTTACAGTAGTACTTTATTTATGGAAGCAAATAACTTTAAAGTAGATGCCTATTATTTCAGGAATGGCAAAAAAATGTGGTACATGAATGTAAGGGAATATTGCCATAAGAAGTGCTGAATATTATGCTAAAAAGAAAAGATATACACAGAATAAAAGTTATAGGCTGGAACTAATTTAGCATCCATCAAGTGTATCCAAAAAAACAAGAGACACAATCAAAATATCAGACAAAGCAAAAATAAATATTCCCAATAATCAATAGGTAATCAAGGAAATCATATTATACTGAAAGAAACCATGGAAAATGAATATTAAATTTATATTACCAAAATGCCTAGCATTGTTTGTTATTCATGAAGGAAAAGTTAAAGAGCTAGAAAAAGACATGGATAGTTACACAGTAAAGTTGGAGGCTCTAATGTTCCCCTCTCAGAACTGGGCAAATCTAACTGAAAGATCAATAAAAAGGAAAATAAAGATCTGAAAAAAACTGTTATAGAATTGAGAGCTAAGAGACTTATGACACCATCTGAATAGGACCAATAAAGAATACACATATTTCTTAGCACATGGGACCTTTTATAAAAATAGACCATGCCCCAAATGCAGAGAAAATGCAAATAACTGCTTTGGAAAATGAGAAACACTAAATATATCCTCTGCAGGCTATAATGTTATAAAAATAGTGATTAATTCAGGGAGTACATGAAAAAGAAACAAGTAGAATCAGACACTTAATATTGAAATCATAAATAAATGGAAGGATTAAAAGAAATTCAAAGACAATTAAAAATAAGTTAAACATAGCGAAAATTATGACACAAATTTCCAAAATTTGGGGGATGAAACTAAAGGTATTTTAAGCAAAATTATTATATCCCTAAAAGCAAACATTAATAAAATAGGAAAAGAGCTTTATTGATTAGAAATATAGACTTTAAATGTCAGAAAGCTAACAATAGCATGCTCAAAATAAGTACAAAAGGGGAAAATTACAAAACTAGATAAACTAGAAACCAAGAAGAATATGGAATTGATTTAAAAAAAACTAAAACTGCTTCTTTGAAAAGATTAATAATCCTACTGCAGACATTTTTTAATATAAACTCCTTTTAGAAATTTTTCTGGCACTTTGAACAGAAGAGTAACAAAAAGTTCATTTAAAAAAAAAAGCACCCACTATTTTTTGACATAGTTTGAAAAATTTTAGCAATAACAATTTTAAAAAAGAAAAAGAAATTAAAGGCACAAAGATGGGCAAAAAAGAGAAGAAAACTATCCCTACTGGTAGACTACATGATAGTTTACTTAGAAAATCATAGGGAATCCATACAGAAACTAATTATTAAGATTAATAACTTGAGCAAAGTTGCAGGCTATAAAATTAACCTACAAAAATCAATGACATTCCTATATAATAATAAGTCCAGGAAGTAATAAAAAAGGAAAGTGCCATTTAAAATAACTACAAAGGGCATAAACTATATAGTAGTCAATCAACCTAAGCACACTCAATATTTGAATAGATCCAATTACAAATACACCTTAAAGAAATAAAGAACACCACAAATAGTTGATGGCTGGACCATGCCAATAAAATAAAATGAGAATACTAGCAAAGTGAACCTTTAGATATATACTATGCTAGTCATATTAGCAAAGGGTTATTTTACAGAGTTAGTAAAAAGTTATAATAAAATTCATTTTAGGGTACAAATATATGGAATCAAGAAAAAAGGTTGGGATGAAGGGAAACATGAGCACTTCAAAACCTTGAACTCTATTATTAAGCTATAATCACTAAAGCCATTTACTTGATACTGATTTAAAAAATAGAAAAGTAGGTCAATGGAACAGATTAAATGAGGAAAAATCTTGAAGAACTGGACTCAATAAATCAATGCTTGATAAACCCCAAATCAAAAAGACCTAGAAAAGAAATCCCTGTTTGATAAAAGGAGGTGAAAAAACTGTAAAGTAGTATGGAAAACATTAGGCTTAATCTTATATCATATCTCACAATAAATTAAAATAGAAATGTAATTTGAATATCAAAAATTATTCAAAAATAACAAAATCATTCAAAAATATCAAAAATCATTCAAAAATAACAATTCAGAAGTAAAAATGAAAAGAGAAGCAGATCATATATCTTTTATAGCTGGAGGTAGGGTAGGTAGGTGTAATGGAAATGCAGATTTAAAGATCTTCCCTGCCCCTAGGCTCTTTGATTGGCTTAAGAGACTCTGAAAACCTTCCTTGATTTGAAAATATACTCTGCCTCCTAATAGGCTAAATGTGGTCACATGGAGCCTGTGGTAGGAGGCTTGGTTTTCAGGAATGACCACACCTTGATGCTGTGTAATTGGGCAGTGGGTCAAGAGGGTGGTTACATTCTCTGAGCTAGGAGAAGACTATATAATCCCTGATTTGAGGCTTTGCTTTGGGGCTCACTTTGAGAAGTGTTGTGTGATTTGACCAGATGAGACTGTGGGAAACCGTTGTTGAGAGCCCCTCCAGCTTTGAAAACCCAGATGTTGATGCTTCCCTCTCTGGTAACTGTGATTTGGTATTGATAATGGTTGGACAGTTTGGAAGCCTGTCTGCTTGATCTGTTTGTTTCTCTGTTTTGAAACTACTGTCTGTATACTCTTAAGTTCGGGGTGTTGACCTTTTTCTCCTGAACTAGGTAAATTATATGTTTGTTTGATTAAAGTAAGCGTGTTAACTGATTTTGAGTTGCTTTCCTTTTGAAAAGCAGATCTAAGAACCTGTGTTAGCAGTCACCCTGGGGATACTGGAGTGCTTGCTGCTACAGTAGGGTAGGGGGAAAGGAGGGAATTTCTAACCAAACAAGCAACAGCAGCAATTTAAAAGTCAAAATGGATAATTTTGAAAATTTAAAATTTAAAATATTTTACACAAAGTAAATTCAACTAGGAAAAGAAGGAAAGTGGTTGATTGGGGAAGAATTTCTTTGTATCCAATGTCTCTGATAAGGATCATCTATCCAAAATTTATAGGCAACTAACAAAAATGCAAAATCAAAAGCCATTTTCCAATAGATCAAATCAAATAATATGAATAGGTTTTAAAAGAAATACTATAAGCTAAGCACAATTCGTTACATATGAAATGAAAAGTAAGATAAGTAAAAATAAAAACAATTATGAGGCTTCACCCCATCCCCAGAATATTGGAAAGGATATCAAAAGTTAAGAGCAGTCAATATTGGAGTTGTGGAAAGACAGACACATTCATTCATTGCTGGTGTAGAGCAGTGAATAGTTAAAACCATTCTGGAAATCAATTTAAACAAAAGAAGTAACTAAAATGATCATGCACTTTGACCTAGTGATATCACTGCCAGGCATATACCCCAAGAAAATCAATGATGAAGAGAACGTTTCTTAGATATAAAAATATTTCTATTCACACTATTGTGACAGGAAAAAAGTGGGAAATAAAGTAGATGCCCACGCAAAGAAGAGTGACTAAAGAAATTGTGGTACATTAATGCAATAGAATATTACTGGACTAGAAAAATATACATGATGGATACAAAGAAAAATGGAAAGAAATATAAAATTGATGCAAAGTGAATTAAGGGAAGGAAGGGGGAAGGGATTAAGTAAATAGTATCTACTATGTGCCAGGCACTGTGCTAAGGACTTTTACAAATATTATCTCATTTGATCCCAAGACAATATTCATAACACTACAACAACATAAGTTGAAAGAACAATAAAAAAAACATCAAAACTGAATGTGTTGGAACTGAAATGAGGCCAACCTTGGTTCAAAGGAAAGATATGAGAATACACTCTTGTTTCCTGTTCCTTTGTAGAAGAGAGGGACTGTGTATGTGAGGTCCTGCATATTGACATTAGCTGTCTGACTTGTTTGATACATTGTTGAGTTTTTCAGAACCTTTTCTTTCTTTCCTTCTTCCTTTCTTCATAGTT
This sequence comes from Gymnobelideus leadbeateri, assembly GCA_011680675.1. Taxonomy (NCBI): domain Eukaryota; kingdom Metazoa; phylum Chordata; class Mammalia; order Diprotodontia; family Petauridae; genus Gymnobelideus; species Gymnobelideus leadbeateri. The sequence continues at coordinate 280,399 of WOXC01006275.1, read as the reverse complement.
TATTATAGAAGATTACTCTCTGGGAAAGAAGGGGAGAGATGATTTAAAAACTAAAAGCATTTTTAAAGGGGGCTGTATTTGGAGTCAGAGAATCTGCATTAAAATACTTGGTTCTCTTACTTTGAACAAGCTGTACCTTTTCCCTGGGTCTCAGCTTCTTCATAGATAAAATGAGATTTGATCAGATAACCTCTAACATCACTTCTAGCTCTAAATCTTATGATTTACAAAGAAAAGACTAGGTCCCTCCACTATGTCATAGATCAGGGCTAATCAATATATTTGCCATTCATTATATGTGACAAGATGATGACCTACCTGGAGCAAACATATGTTCCTAAAGAGATAACAGATGGAATTACTGTCACCACATTTGATGCCAGCACTTCCTGATTCTTTTTCTAGAGCATCATCAGCTAATTACTGTTGCTGGCTGTGTTTTTTTTTTTTTAATTTTGGCTGTTAACTAATTCCTATGTCCCACAACTTTTGTTCCCAACAGTGAATGACAAATATTATGTGCTCCTTCCCATAAAATAAGTTTTTAAAAAAACAAAATTCTAATGGACACTGCTCTAGTAGACAAGTTAAAATAAAAGAATTTCATGTTTCTCCATATGTAAATAAGAGAAAATTATACTATGTTATATAGATTTTTAACATTTCCAGTGAAATAAATAGAACAGCTTAATCAAGACAATGTACAAGCTAAATTACATACCAATTGATATTAATCATGAATTAATGAGTCTCAGATTTTTACATTTCATGCACAGAACTTATTTATATGGAATGTTGATAAAATTGAATATAAACTAAAAATATAACTAACATAAATTTGAAACAGTCTATAGTTCCAGAAAACATGAAGAAGGAAAGATATATCTTAATATCTTTACTGTAACACCAAAGATATGTCATGGTGATGAGATTTGGTGAATGTGTTCATTTCCTTTGGCATGAATCCCCAATGATGTTAGTGATCTATATCAAAAATGCTTGTTACAGAAAGAAACCCAAAATATCCTATCATAATTTCTAATTTCTCCTTTGGGATACTTTAATTTCCATCCAAAAACCTTGGGAAATTTTTACTTGAAAAACCCATAATCTTAGCACTCTGACCACTGAGGACCTAATGTCACAAGGCTGTGGTATCACTCTGATGACTCATTCTAAACTGATTTGTAGCCTATTAAAGCTCACGGAATATTTTCAGAATAACTGCTATCTAATCAGTCTTTCCCCATCCAGTACTGATAAAGTGAATTTTTATACCTAAGTCTAAGACTTGAATCACTTTTATCATTATCGAATTTCATCTTTTTAGATTTAGTCCAATATTCTAGCCTTTCCCTACTTCTGCATGGAGTATGACACCTTCCTAGTCATGCAGGCTGACTCACAAGCCTGGTCCCATCCTTGGTTCTTCATTTACCTACCCATTTTTGGTCAGTTGCCAACTCTAGTCCTTTCTACCTTCTCAAGATCTCTCACACATTTCTGTCCTCTGAAACCACTACTACCCTGATCCAGGCTATCATTACCTCATATCTTGGCTATTGCAACAGACTGTTGATTGGTTTTCCTGCCTTATCTCTCCCAACTGTAGTGTACTTGGATATCAAGCTGATTTTGCTAAACTACAAGTTTGGCCATATTACTTTACCTCAATTCAGTCAATGGTGGTGACTATTGCCTCCAGGCTCAAATATAAGACCCTCTATTTGGCTTTTAAAGTCTTCCATAATCTTCCCATCCCACCCGAAGGTAGCCAATAGCTCAGAGGCTAGAGCACTAGACCTGAGTTCAAAGTCCCAGACACCTCCTAGCTATGTGACCCTGGACAGGTCATTTAAACTCTGACTGCTTAAGAACATGGATCCACTGGATCCATTGGAGCAAGGAAATAGTAAAGCACTCCAGTATCTTTCCCAAGAAAACACCAAATGAGGTGACAAAGGGTCATATGACTGAAACAACTGAGCAACAACATTGCCCCTTCTACATTTCTAGTCTTCTCACACCTTACTCTCTCCCTCTCCCATATTCTGCAATTTAGTATCACTGGTCTCCTTGCTGTTCTTCACCCTAGACACACTATATCCTGATTCTGAATTGAATTATCCTTAGTTTACTGTGACTTGACCTATAATTTCATCAGTGCAGTGAATTCCCATTTAGGACATTCCCTCTATAGGTTAGTAATTGCCCTAAATCTATAATTTTAGGATGGAGCCAGTTAGCATTAAAGTAATGTACAGAGGAACCCAACCAGAATGTGTCAGAGGCAGGGGTTGAACCTGGGGCTTCTGGAATATGAGGCTAGTTCTCTTTCCACTATGGCATTCTGACTCTTGATTACCATTTTACAAAGGAAAACATTTAGACTCAAAGGTAAAGTGACTTGCTTATGGTCTCACATCTTGTGAATATCATGGCTAGAACTCAAACTCTTTTAATTTGAAGAATCACCTTATTACTAACTACTTCTATTACTACTGCTACTACTGCTACTACTACTATTACCACTACTATTACTACTACCACTACCATAACAATAATAGCATTAACAGAGTGCTTTAAGATTTACAAAGTGCTTTGCAAATATTGTCTCATTTAATCCTCACAACCCTAGGAGGGAAAGCTATTGTTATTTAAATTTTGCTGATGAGGAAATTGAGGCAAACCGGCCAAGTGATTTGCCCAAAGTTACAGAGATGCTCAGTGTCTAAGGCAGGATTGAATTGACACCACCAGGTCAATTGCTTTATCCACTACACTACCTAAATGCCTCTATATGACATACATAATTGTTGTTCAGATATTTCAGTCATGTCTGACTCTTCCTGACCCAATTTGAGGCTTTCTTGGCAAACATACTGGAATAGTTTCCTGTTTCTTTCTCCAGCTCATTTAACAGATGTGGAAACCGAGGACAACAAGATTAAGTGACTTGCCCAGGGTCACACAGCTGGTAAGTATCTGAGACCATTTCTGACCTCAGAAAGATTAATCTTTCTGACTTAAACCTTAGCACTCCTAGCTTTCCTTCATAAATATATATATATATATATATATATATATATATGTGTGTGTATATATATATATATATATATATATATATATATATATACATACACATATAAATAAATCCTTTGTTTTGTTCTTTTTCATTCAGGGCAGCTAGATGGCTGACTTTCCCAGGGTCACAGAGCTTGAAAGTATTTGAGGCTGGATTTGAACTTAGGTCTTCCTGACTCCAATACTGGAGTTCTATCCATTGTGCCACCTACCTGCCTGAACATATAGATATCAATATAAATAGCCTATGTGTGTATATACACATGTATGTACACACACACATATACACACGAAACAAGGACATATCTCTAATAATAATGATGATGATGATAAAGAAATGGGATTGTCCAAGAGAATATAGCAGATTAATAGCCCAAGTGACTGGTCACCAAAAGGTTGGCTATAGGAAGATGAATGTTTTTTTAGATATAGCAACTTATAAAATGACCCCTAAAATAGACGCCCAGCCTTTTGTGGCCCTTAGTTATTTATCCTGAGCTGATGGCAGTGACAAAAAAGATAGCTGATAATACTAAGAATACACAGTGCTTAGACCCTGTAAAAATTTTAACTCATGTTACACTCAATAACTAATCTTTGTTCAATAAAAATGACACATGACTAGATAAGCTGACACAGTACTAGATAAACTAAAACACATTCATATTGACATTCTAAATGTAAATGTAGGAGAAGACTAAAGAATTTAAAGCTAAATAAGCTTTCAGGAGAGGGGTAAATAAATTAGTTTATTTGGTTAACTGCCCAAAGGCAACAAGAAAAATCATTGTTCCTTGAGAAATTAGGTCATTTATTCTTGGATTGTTCAGGAGTTATATAACTAAACAATTTTTGAACCACAACAACAATGATAATGAAGATGATGAAAATGATCATTAAAAAGCATTTATATCCCACAGAAAGGTTTGTGAAACTTTATAAATGCTATATCATGTGATTCTACTACAAATGATAAAAAATTAAAATTTAGCAATTTTGTGATTTCACAGTGCTAGCAAGTACTTCATAATTACAAAGAATTTTATAAAGACGCTGATAAAATTATTTAAATTAAGGGAAGATATGGCATAATCCAGTCCAATCCAAAAGCATTTAAGTTTCTACCATGTGCCACATGCTGTTCTAGGTATATAAAGACAAAATCTAAACATCCCTTGAAAAGTTAATTATCTGTTGGTGGAAAGGTGAGTTTACAAGTAGATAATAATACACAGTATAATTTGAGAATGGTGAAAGTACTAATAACAAGTGGATCAGGAGAGGTTTATCAGAGGATTGCATATGAACAGGGGCATTTGGGATACAAAGACAGATGTGTAACCAAGCTATGGGGGACAGTCTATGCAGAAGATGGAATGTTGAGTTTAAGGAGCCAAAAATTGAACAGTCTAGCTGCAAAAAAAAAGGTGTGAAGGAGAATAAGGTAAGGTAAACTTTGAAAGATAAACTGGAAACAGATTGTAAAGGGTTTTCAATACAAAAGTGAGCAAAGAAGAGGATGTTAAACTATGCTGGGAAACTTGGTTTGTGATCAAGAAACAAAAGAGGACAAAAGCTTACAGATTCCTCAGCAGCCTTGTGCTGAATAGAATGAATTCTTTATTTAAGAAGATATTTCAAAGTTACTGTGTGGGGCAAATACCTAGTGACATCACCAAAATGGAATTAACATTTAATGAGACAAGAAAGGAATCGTTAGGGTAGCTAGATGATGCAGTGAATAGGGTACTGGGCCCTGGAGTCAGGAGGACCTGAATTCAAATGCAGCTTCAGACACTTGACACAATTACCAGCCATGGGACTTTGGGCAAGTCACTTAACCCCAAATGCCCTCCAAAAAGCAAAAAAAAAAAAAAGGAATGGTTTCAGATCTAGCACTCACTACAACTGGGTACAGTAAGACTATATGTAGTCAGATTGATGACTAGATGGTACAAAGGTAAAAGTAAAAACCAAATTAGAAGGATAAAGCTGAGAGGACAAGGTGGGCAATTACAGAAGTTCTGACCCAATATGTTTCTTTTCCTGAAAAAGGAAAATGGAACTCTATCATCATTTCTCATAATTATAACTGATGAAAAAAAATCACAAAGAAACTGCAAGAGTCCACAAAAAGGGCAGATCAGCAAACATGCTTCCAAAGTGGAGAGGAGTGGCAGCCAAGTTAAACATGTTGTCACTGGAATGTAAACCAGCATGCTCAAACAGGCTGGAAAGGCTTTGATTTCAAGCTAGGCGACACAATGGATAGAATGCTTGACTTGAAGTCAGGAAGACATGTTCAAATCTCACCTCAGATACTTTCTAGATGTGTGACCCGGACAAATCATTTAACCTCTCTTTTCCTCGCTTTCTTTACCTGTAAAATGGAAGAAATAATGGTATCTACCTCCTATGACTGTAGTGAGGATGGAGAGATAATATTTGTGAAATACTTTACAAGTCTGAAAGCATCACATATCGATGAACTGTAAATCTGGTGCCCAAGGACAAGTCTATATAGGTTAGGAAAGGTTCATTTGTGCATATCCTTTAACCACTTGTTTAGTGACAAATGAATAAATCTGATTAATATAAACCTCAGATAGATTTTGGATAACAGACATCAGAGATATTTGATGTGAAGGTTTATAGTCAGGAGTCTTCCTTGAATCCTCACACTCCATCAACTCTATAGCCAATCAGTTGACAATTGTCAACTTGTCAATTTACCTCTTCAGCTTCTAGAATTGTCACAATAAAAATCTGTGATAAAGAGAAACTGAGGCATAAAGTTTCAAGGATGATCAATTTGTTAGCAATTGACAATAAACAATGTCAATGGCTCCTTGGTAGTCAAAAACCCATCTGACAGAGTAGTTTTTTATTTAGTTGGTTACATAAGGTCCTGTGATGCAAACTAAACTAAGATCTTGATTGGTCTATAGCAGAGGTGGATTTACATTTTGCCTAATCATAATTACTCTACAAGAAGGGAATCTCCAAAATTCATGGCAATAAGTTAAACAAAGAGTTGGTAAATATTCTCTGGGAATTTCTGTGTCAAGCATCACCCAGCAAGAGACAGACTCAGTGAGGGGCAGCTAGGTGGTGCAGTGAATAGAGCACCAGCCCTGGAGTCATGAGGTCCTGAGTTAAAATCTGACCTCAGACACTTAACATAAAAACTAGCCATGTGACTTTGGGCAAGTCACTTAACCCTAATTGCCTTCTAAAAAGCAAAAAAAAAAAATAATAAAAAAGTGAGAAGATTTCATGGGGCAGTTAGGTGGCACAGCAAGTGCTGGCCCCTGAGTTGGGACAACCCGGGATCAGATCTAGCCTCAGAAAATGAGCACCCACACATAAATAATGACTGGCCGTGTAACCCTGAGCAAGTTACTTAACCCCAATTGCTTTTTAAAAGAGAGAGAGAAAGAGACCCAGTGGAAGGTGAAAACATAGGATAACTAGGTTGTCTCATTTACCTTATATCCCTGCTCCCCTCTGGGGCACTGAGCCCTGGCTGTAATCCAGGAGGTTGAAGAACATAAACTCTTAGAGAATGCACTACTGAGGCCTATACAATCAAATCAAAATCTGATCAATTACTGATTCTTCTGATTATTCACAACTATTAATCATTAATCAATAAATCATCTAAATTTCACAGTACCTATACATGTCTTTGCACTCACAGTAGAACAATGTTAGTCCAGTCTCTTATTAACACAGCGTCTGGCAACTTCTACACCGAGGGATAGAAGGGCCTGGAATATGATATTATGTAGGTCAAAGGAGCTGGGATTAAAACCAAGAATCACCTACCCAGCAAAACTGAGTATCTTGTTTCAGGGGAAAATATGGTCATTCAGTGGAATAGAGGACTTTCAAGCATTCTTGAGGAAAAAACCAGAGTAGAATGGAAAATCTGACATTAAGACACAAGAAGCAAGAGATGCTTGAGAAAGTAAACAAGGAAAATAAATCATAAGGAACTTATCAAAGTTGAACTATTTACATTTCTACATGGAAAATCAATAACTGAAAATAATGAATTAAAATAGCTGAAGAAGGGTATATGGGCATGTGAATACATATGTGAATGTGCGTATATATGTTTACAGGTATACATAGATAGAGGGCACAGGTCGAATTTAATGGGAAGGGATTATACTTAAGGGGTGAAATTGAGAGGTGAGAGAGGAACATAATGAGAGGAGATGGGGAGGGACAGAATGGGGTAAACTATCTCATGTAGAAGAAGTAAGCGAAAGTGGTTGCAGGGGAGGGGAATTGGCTCAGGGAGAGAATGACATACATACTAAATGGGATATCTCACCCTACAGGAGTGGGGGAGGGAGATGGGGTGGAGATGATGGAAGGGGGGGGAAAGAAGTTGGAAGCACCCACTTTTGAAAAGGGATAGGATCAAAGTGGGGAGTGGACCAGGTGGGAGGTGGGACAGGAGGGAGGGAAATATAGTCAGGCTTTTACAATATATCTACTATGGTAATGCTTTGCATAGCTACACATGTACAACATATACTGAATTGCTTATCATCCCAGTGGGAGTGGGTGGCAGGAGAGGAGGGGAATGGGTCTGGAATTTGAAGTTTTAAAATCAAATGTTTTAAAAATATATAAATACTATGATTAGTACTAGTTTGCATATAATTGGGAGATAAGATGTGCGGGCATTGGGGCACGAGGATTCACCTTGCCCTACTGGAAAAGTCAAAGGGGGTTATGGGAGAAGAGATGGGAGAGAGCAGATTGTATGAGAGGATATCCTGTGGGACTGCTATTCTGGGGTCATGGGTAGGGGAAAAATGTGGAAAAAATTGTAACTCAAAATCTGACAGAAATGAATGATGTAAACCAAAAGTTAATAAAGCATTTGAAAAAAAAAAGAAAGAAATGCCTATGGCTCCTTATTGCAACTAGGATGAAATATAAGCTCCTTTGTTTGAGATTTAAAGCCATTCCTAATCTGGCTCTAACATTTTACTTCCCTCCTCATACCCTCTACCCTACAGTCAAACTGAACTACTTGCAATTCTTTGAGTATGACATTTAATCATCAACCTTCACATCTTTGCCACAGGCTCTTCCTGCATGCCTCAAATGTTTCTTGCACTCTCTCTCTCTCTCTCTCTTTCCCCCTTATCCCCTCTGCACCTCTCTCTCCACTTCTTCCCTCCTCCCTCTTTCCCTTCCCAATACCCCACCACAATCACCACCTCCCAAAACCCATAAATTCTTTTCAAAGCACATCTCTCAAGTGTGACCTACTTCATTAAACCTTGGCTAATTCTCCTAAGTTGTTATTGGTTTGTTTTGTCTGGAACCATTGTGGATTTTGACTAACATGTATTTACTTACCTATAAATATGTAATATCTACCCTCCATTTGGATATAAGCTTCTTTTTCTTTGTCTTAGCAGGCATAGTTAAATTTATTTGTTTATAAAAAAAAATATCTATGTGGTTGCCACAGCAGCTTCATGGTTCCTTTGGACACACACACAAATGTGAGTCTTCACAAGATGGTTGGTGAATTCCTGATAAGGAGACATAGTGAACACAGTCTCCTTGCACAGGTCTTGAGTTAGATAGGTATATGTTTTGGAGATGGCATCAAAGGTAGCTTTAGCAAAGTTGTCTAGAGTGGCAATACAGCCTCTTGCAGAAGTGTAGCAGTCATCAATTCCAGCCATCATCAGGAGCTTCTTAGGAACAGGAGCTGAGATAATGCCAGTACCTCTAGGGGAGGGTATCAGGCAATCTAGAATTGACCCACATCACCCAGTGACCTTGCAGGGTACTGTGTGAGACTTGCCAATCTTGTTCCCCCAGTAGCCACATCTCACAGGAATGGTGGACAGCTTGGCTAGAATGATGGCACCATGAATAGCGGTAGCCACTTCCTTGGAGCACTTGACACCCAGACCAACATGACCATCGTTGTCACCAATGGCACCAAAGCCTTGAACCTGGTACACTGTCCAGTTCTAGTTTCTTTCTGAACAGGTAGGATCTTGAGAACCTCATCTTTCAGTGAAGATCCCAGGAAGAAATCTATGATCTCAGACTCCTTGATAAGAAGTGAGAAAAGATAGATCTCTTCCTTGACTAGCCAGCCCAGCTTAGTGACAAGAACCCACTCTTTGTCTTCAGCTTTTCCTCCCCAGGTCCCATGGCCTTGGCCTTGACCATGGCCCTTGCCTTGACCTCAGCCCCCACTGTCAAAGCCATCATGGAAACCTCCCCGGCCTCCAACTCTGGGGCCCCCATGCCCTCCTGTACCTCCTGAAGCACCGGCATCATCTGGATTTGGTATTACTAGAAATAGAAAGGATATAAGCTTCTCTGAAAAGTGTGGGCTGTGTCTCACTAACATAGGAACTGATTTGTGTTAGTTTTTTCTATAAGGTTTCTAGGTAAGACTCTTTCCCCTTTTCTTGTTATTCATTTATTTTATGTAGTATGTATCTTAATATAGTAAAATAATAAAGGGGAACGGATCTTAAACCTAATGCTACCTTGCTCCTATATCTGAATTTTAAACCTGGATGGTGTATGGTCAGGTTTCACCATGCTGCTTTATTTAAACTTCACTGAGCTAGAATAGTCTCCATACTATCACCACATTTATTGACCTGAATATATTCTATGAAGCAACAGATGCTACTTACCAGTGTCAAGGAGGATGCATGGGAATCAAAAAGAGGAAAAATGGATATTGCCTTCAAGAAAAGGCAAAAACTTTTTAATGATAGCAAACTTCTCCTAGAAATAAAGGCCTATTGTCTTAATACCAATATACTACTGTTGTTATTGCATAGTTGTGAGTCATGGAACATTACAGTCAGAAGAATTTAAAATATGCTTCACAGAGAAGACAATGGAGAGGTCAATAGACTGTGAGTAGGTAGTAAAATAGAGAATTTCATTGAAGAACTGAAGCAAAAAATGTCACTAGAGGAACGGATAACTGAAAAAGATCAGTTAGTCACATGTCGAGAATAAGGGGTGACTGATTGTGGTTTCCACTGGTACAATGACAATTTGAGAAGAAGACAAAAGAAGTATCACTTCTTATGATGAACTTATGGGAAGATGATGATAAAACTTGCACAGGCTGTGCGGACATGGACGGATAGATATCTGCACATTTGGAGGGAACAACCAAATCTCTGAAAGCACAGCATACCATTGGAATATTTTGAATATCTGAATAAAAATTAAGATAGTTTCTCAACCACTCTCTCTGAGCTTTCAACAGCATTCCTTCTTTTTTGATTCATTGTCTTTTGCTCATAGCTGGCAAAGGATCTACTTCATTATTGTTTCTGTCAAACATATTTTAAGTCTTATAACTGAGGAAGTTTTTGTCACTAGAGGTTTTCAGTGTAAGCCCTAGGGTAGGTATACAGAGATTCAGACATTAAGCTCTCACTCTTCATTCAAGGAAGCCAGGAAGTCTCAATTCCTTACTCCCTACTTCTTACCCTTAGTTTATTTCTTTAATACATTGCTCATCTTCTTCATCTGACCCCATGTCCCAAATTTTCCTGAGGTACTTCTAGAGCAAGGGGTGTTAATCCCTTTTGGACCACCCTGGCAATCTGGTAAAGTCTATGGACCCCAAGAATATTTTAAATGCATAAAATTGCATAGGATTACAAAGGAAACCAATTACGTTAAAATACAGATATCTATGTGTATATATAGGCACCTGGAGTTAAATGATTTGCTATAGCAACAAGCACCCTAGCATACCCAGAATGACTGCTAGCACAGGTTCTTTGATCTGTTTTCTGTAGGAAAGCAACTCAAAAATGGTTAACGATCTTACTTTAGTCAAATATACTATCATTTACTTAGTTCAGGGGAAAAAGTCAGCACCCTGAACTTCAGAGAATACAAACAGAAGTTACAAGCAGACAAAAAATACAGATATAGAAATTAATACAATTCAGCAGACAAACGGACAGGACTTTTATCTGTCTGACCATCACATACCTACATAGTTAGTTAACAGAGAGAGAAGCACCAACATCTGGGTTTTCAAAGACAGGGGGCTCAATGGCTGCCCAGAGTCTCATCTGGCCAAATCACACAACTCTTCCCATGAGTGAGCCCCAAAGCAAAACCTCACATCAGGGTATATGTAACCTTCTCCAGGGTCAGAGAACATCACAATGCTCATGACCCACTGCCCAATCACAAAGTAACAAGCTTGGGTGTTCCTGGAAAACAGGCCTCCTACCACAGGCTCCATGTGACCACATTCAGCCTATTAGGGGGTAGAGTATATTTTCAAATGAGGGAAGGTCCTCAAGTTCCCTCAGGCTTAATAAGGGGCAGGGAAGATCTTCAAATTCCCTTATCATTTGCCCAGGGTCACACACCTAGTAACTATTTGACACCAGATTTGAACTCAGGTCCTCCTAACTCCAACTCTATTCACTGTACCACCTAGCTGCCATATATGTATATGTATGCGTGCATTTATATATGTGTTTATTTATATATAGCTATATATTTATATTTCATACATGCCACGTGGAGAAGGCCTATAATTAAAGGAAACTGGTTTTGATTAGTAGGTTTTCTGTAGCTACCTTTGCTGTGCTTATCCCTATCCATTCTTATTGACTTTTCCTCTTACATGGCCATAATTAGATTTTACTTCATGTTGGTATTATGCTTTTAAAATCTGTATTACTTCACATAGTTCTTTCAGGATCTTTTGCATACCTAATAGATTTCATTGCTAACTGTTTCAAAATTGTCTCATAATAATCTATCACAATTTATTTTCCTATTTCCTTACTTCTGAACATTTATGTTATTTCTGGCATTTAAAAAAAATCAGATATAATACTGTTCTAAATACTTTTGTTCAGATGGCTTTTTCGTTGTTTTTAGCAATACTTTCTCATAACATTTTGATTTATATTACGTTAAATATTCTAAATATAGGAATCAATTGGGAAAAGGATGAGATTTTAAATTATTTTTATTGCTTACCGCCAGATTGTTTTCCAAAATTGTTCAAGTTTGCAGTTCTACCAGTAATAGACGAATGTTCCTAGACTGCCATGATAAGTATGGAGTTTCATGTTTTTTCATTATTTCCACCATTTTACAGTTGTGACACTTTATTTTACATCCATTTGATGACTAGTGAAATTAGACATTTTTCTAATGATTATTAAGATTTTTCTTCTCTTTTTTGGAAATTGTCTGTTTTATACTTTGCCTACTATTCACTGCAGAACAGAAAGTACCACTTTTGTAGGAATGGGGGAAGGAGGAAAAATAAGTGGTTATATAGTATCTACTATATTGCCAGCCAGCTGTGCTATGTGATTTTTTCTTATTTGATCTGAGTAACAATTCTATAAGGTAGGTGCTGTAATTATTCCCATTTTATAGGAGTGAAAACTGATGAAAACTGAGATTAAGTGACTTGTCCAGGGTCACATAGCTAGGAAGTTCCTGGGGCTGAATTTGAACTCAATTCCAGACCTAATACTCTATCCATTGTGCCACCAGCTATCTATGCTGTAGAGAAGACAAGGTGAAAAAATTCCTTTAAGATCTGCAACTGGTCTGCAACTTACATTTCTCAGAATATTGCCTGGGGACATGCAGGACTTAAGTGACTTGCTCAGGAGCAATACAATCTATTAGAGGTGAAATATGAACACAGGTCTTCTTGATAACTCATTATCCACTATGACAGATTGCCTCTTGTTTTATTTTTATTTTTTTTTTTTTGCCTTTTGGAGTGCAATTGGGGTTAAGTAACTTGCCTAAGGTCACACAGCTAGGTGTGTGTGTGTGTGTGTGTGTGTGTGTGTGTGTGTGTGTGTGTGTGTGTGTGTGTGTGTGTGCTCGCGTGCATTAAGTGTCTGAGGCCGGATCCAAACTCAGATCCTTCTGACTCCAGGGCCGACGCTCTACTCACCGCGACACATAGCCGCCCCTTGCCTCTTGTTTTATATTCCATAGGTTAATTGAATGATAATCCTTTGTATATCTTTGGGTGGATGACCAACATGTCTATTTTATTCCATTCATCTGTATCTGCAGTTGGGGTTTTTGTTTTTCTTTTGTGCGATACGATGTAGTTATGATGATAGCCTCTTTGTAATGTGTTTTGAAGTGTGGGAGAGCTTAATCACATTCATCAAGTTTTCTCTTCAGTGGGACCCCTTGGTATTATTGTACACTTGCTTTTCAACATGAATTTCATTATGATTTTGAACAGATCTCTAAAAAAACTGATTGGTATTTTCATAGATATTGCATTAAATATTTAAATTGATTTGAGTAGTATTGTGTTTCTTAATGTACCAATACAACCGAAGCATGCACATCAAACATCACTCCAGTTATTTCAGCCCTTATTTTTGTTATTACAATTTAAGAGCTGTTCTTCTACAAATCCATTGTACTATAAGCTACTGATTACCAAATTCTGAAAGTTATTATCAAGTATTTTATTTTCAATTATGCTTTCTCAATCTTTATTAGTAGTACTTGAGAATGCAGTGACAAGGATAGAGATTGGAAATCCACAATTCTTATGAAGTTGGGTTTTTAAAAACAATGTAGTGGTAATGTAAGAAAGTATCATGCTTTATAGTTTTACTTTAGTTATCACCAAAGAAAGAACAGATTTGACATCAAATAATTTTTTAGTTATTTTCAAAAATCAAATAAAGCCTTAAAGTACCTTAAAATACCTGCCACAACTGAAGATATTCAGAGAATTATTCACAAAGGTCAGGAGCTAATTCAAAATGAACACTCCAAAAATGCTTTCAGCAATAATACCATAATTGGAATAATTACTATATAGGTCCCTAAGGTGACCATTTTGAATGAGACACTAATCATCTTATGGCACAAGTTTTTTATAATTTTAAGAAACCAGTGACACTAACTCTAATAGTAATATACTATAGTATAAATTCACTTCAGTTATGGCAACAAAAATATATAGAAGGATAAGTGTTTTTATGTATCACAGATAAGGGCCCAGGAGTATGATGAAGGCAGCCTGAACCAGCTCACAAAATCAGATGTTAAATTTTCAATGGGAGTATACTTATACCTTGGAAATTAGTATCTGGATTGTCTAGACTTAAAGAAGTGACCAAGGAAACGTTAATAAGTCACATTAAACTTTAAAATGCATCAGGTGTCCATTTTCTTTTTTTTTCTTTATATTACCAGTTGTTAAAAATTTACCAGCACATTTCTGGGAATGGTCAATATTTATTTTATATTTGAAACATTTCATTTTAAGACCTCGAATTTCAGATCTATTCCCTTCCTCCCTTGTCACCCGTTCCCTCTGGGAAGATAAGTAATTCAGTATATGTTGTACATGTCTAGATATGCAAAACATTACCATAGCAGATACATTGTACAAAGCTGCCTATAATTCCTCCCCACCCATCCCACCTCCCACCTGGTCCATTCCCTACTTGATCCTGTCCCTCTTCTATAGTGGGTACTTCCAACTTCCCCTCCACCCAAGAATGCCCTCCCATCCATCATCCCTCCTCTCATCCACCTTTCCCCTATTCTGCTGCAGGCTGAGATATGCCATTTAATATGTATGCCATTCTCTCCCAGAACCAAATTCAATGAGAATGTGTTTTTTCCTTTTTGCCTTCCTATTCTTCCCCTCCCCTGTAGCCACTTCCCCTTGCTTCTTCTACATGAGATAGTTTACCCTACCCTGTCTCTCCCCATCTCCTCTTGCCACTTTCCTCTCTCACCTCATAATTTCATCCCTTGAGTATTCTCCCTTCCCAACAAATTCAACCTATGCCCTCTATCCATATACACACACACATTCACATATGTATTCATATGACCACACCCCCTTCTTCCATTATTTTCATAGTGAGAAAGATATCATCAGTCACAGTTATTGCTTTTCCATATAGGAATGTAAATAGTTCAACTTTGATAAGTTCCTTTTGATTTCTTTTCCCTGAGTACCTTCTCAGGCATCTCTTCCTTCTTGTGTCTGGATGTCAAATTTTCTATTCAACTCTGGTTTTTTCCTCAAGAATGCTTGAAAGTCCTCTATTCCACTGAATGACCATATTTTCCCCTGAAACAAAATACTCAGTTTTGCTGGGTAGGTGACCCTTGGGTTCAGTCCCAGCTCTTTTGCCCTCTGGAATATCATATTCCATGCCCTTCGATCCCTCAGTGTAGAAGCTGACAGGTCCTGGGCTATTCTGATTGTGTTTCCACAATATTGAAATTGTTTCTTCCTGGCTGCTTGTAGTATTTTCTCCTTGATCTGGGGATTCTGGAGCCTGGCTATAATATTCCTGGGAGTTTTCTTTTTGGAATCTTTTTCAGGAGGTGATGGGTGGATTCTTTCAACCTCTATTTTGCCCTCTGGATCTAAAACATCAGGGCAATTTTCCTTGAGAATTTCTTGAGGGTGATTTCTAGGTTCTTTCTTTGGTCATGGCTTTCAGGTAGTCCAATAATTTTTAAATTGTCTCTCCTGGATCTATTTTCCAGGTCAGTGGTTTTTCCCATGAGATATTTCACATTGCCTTCTAATCTTTCATTTGTTTGGATCTGCTTAACAGATGCTTAACAGCATCTTGATTTCTCATAAAGTCATTAGCTTCCATTTGCTCTAGTCTAACTCTGAAGGAATGAATCTCCTCAGTCAACTTTTGAGATTCTTTTTCCATCTGGCAAATTCGACTTTTTAAGGCATTCTTCTCCTCACTGCCCTTTTGGGCCTCCTTTGCCATTTGAGTTAGTCTATTTTATAAGGTGTTGCTTTCCTCAATCAGGCTATTGACCTTCATTTCATACTTTTCCTGCATCCTTCTCATTTCTGTTCCCAATTTCCCCCCACTTCTCTTATTTGATTTTTAAAGTCCTTCTTAAGGTCCTCTATGGCCTGCAATCCGCTCATATTTTCCTTTCGGGCTTTTGGTGCAGGATTTCAGACCTCACAGTCCTCCTCCTGTTCTATGCTTTGATATTCTTTGTCCCCAAAATAGGAGTCTAATGTTGTATTTTTCTGTTTAATTTGTTTCCTTTGCCTTGGCATGTTGCCACTTAATTACTTGACTTTTGGGCTTGCTGCCACAGTAGGACTCTGCCACCAGACAGGGGAGCTTCCGTCCTGAACATGTGGGGGGACAACTTCCGTTTCTGGCAAGCTGGATACCCACCCCACGGCATCCACCCCAGACCACAATCCAGATCCAGGGATGTTAAAGCAAGAGCAATTACCCCCCAAGACTGATTGCTGGATCTCCCTACAGTTCGCAGGCCAGGAGCTGGAGCTGCCACTGAAAACTGCAAAATGGCATGACTCCTCAGCTGCTTCTAACCCCCAGGGGAGGAAGCCGACGAATTCCCCAAATACTGGTCCCAAAGTCCATAGGGAACTACCCTCTCACTTTGTCCTAGGCATGTCTGTGTTGATAATTCTGGAATCACCACAGCTGCTGGTGTTCTGGGGTCCCTCTAGCCAGCTGCTGACCCGGCCGCTCTGGGGCTAAAACTGAGCCTCAGGAGGACCTGGGCTCTTCATGCTGTGCTGCCGGCTCCCAGAGAGCTGCACTGGTCCTTCCTGCAGGGCTGCTGGGCTGTCCTCAGTGGGAGGTTAGCTTCTCTGTGTCGTTCTGTGGGTGCTGGGGCTCCAGAAGTTGTTCAGAGTCTCCTTTTACATAGTTTGGAGGTGATCTGGGGGGAGAGTGCCTTGGACGTGCTGTTTCTACTCTGCCATCTTGGCTCTGCCACCGGGGAATGGTCAATATTAAAAACTTTTAGTTTAACCTGTAAAAGCTAGGAACATATAGTTCAAAAGGACCTAAATGGGGTGGAGGGGAAACCTAAATGCAACTAAGATAGAGGTTATAAACTTATCATTAAGATACTTTTTATTTATTGATCTTTGTTTAGATGCTAATTAGAAAGACCTCTCTGTATGTATAATAATAAGATAACTAATATTTTAACTAGCCATGACAGAAAATTTTCAAAAGTATTAAATTTATGTATTAATGCATTGTTGTTGGGATTGTGAACTGATTCAACCATTCTGGAAAGCAATTTGGAACTATGCCCAAAGGACTATAAAACTGTGCATTCTCCTTGATACAGCAATACCACTACCAAATCTGTATCTCAAAGAGATCATAAAAAGGGGAAAAGAGCCACATATATAAAAATATTTATAATAACCCTTTTTGTGGTGGAAAAGAATTGGAAATTGAGGGGACTCCCAATAATTGAGAAACTGTTGAACAAGTTGTGGTATATGAACATAATGGAATACTACTTTCTCTATGAAATTATGAGCAGGTGGATTTCAGAAAAACTTAGAAAGAGATATGAACTGATGCTGAGTGAAGTAGACAGAACCAGGAGAACATTGTACACAGTACCAGCAACATTATGAAGAGATCCACTATGTATGATAGCCACTTAGCTCTTTTCAGCAATATAGTGATCCAAGACAATTCCAAAAGACTGGTGATGGAAAATGATATACACATACAAAAAAGGAACTATGAAGTCTGAATGTATATTGAAACATAATATTTTTGGTTTTTTGTTTTTTATTTCTTGTGTTTTTTTCTTTTTTGTTCTGATTCTTTTTTCACAACATGACTAAAGTGGAAATATTTTTAACACGATTGTACATGTATAACCAATACCAGATTACTTGATGTTTTGTGGAGGGAGGAGGAAAGGAAAGCAGGGTGAAAAATAATTTGGAACTCAAAATCTCATAAAAATGAATGTTGAAAACTATCTTTACATATAATAGTAAAAATAAAATACTATTAAGTGTGAAAAAGCATTAAGTTTATCTCCTTCTGTTATTATGAAAAGACCGAGTTATTACATATCTCAGTCTAATAACTAAAATCAATTATAACTCTCAGATATGTATCTTATTATAAGTGCTGTTGACACCTGACACAACAATTGGCATGCTACATTTGCCTCTGGTAGGCATCTCCAGATCCTATATCTTTACTTCCTTTTTTCTAACTCTTATGCCTCTCTCTTACTGTTCTTTATCTACCCTTCTTTGTATTTTTCACCCCTCTTTTATTCTACGTGTATGCAAGTAGCATTAGGTAACATTTAAGGGATATTATTTAGTGTCCTAGTAGCACTGACAATTAAAGTTATCATCAATCCCTGGTTTAGTACTTTTTCAGACAACTCAAACAATGTTACCTGATACCCATTCTGTACTACTTGCATACATAATTCCAAAAATCAGTGAAGGGATATCAAAAGAACAGAAAAACAGCTATTTACTCCAAAGTCCTCAGTCTTCCTACAGATTACTTCTTTCTGTTCTTTCCATTGGCTCAAAGAACAATAATTCCTTATATCAACTCTGCTGAGTTTGCATTTGCCTGGGGAAAGCTATTGCTGGAGTCATAAGGTATAATTGTTCAATTTAATATTTTTCTACTGCTTTCATAGTGTAAAAAGACTGGAGGAAAAAAATCACAACTGGAAGCAAGAGAAAAAATTACATACATATGTTAATCCATCTACCAGACTATTAAACTGAATGAAAATAATGATTCTTATTTTAGGCTAGCGATTCTGAAAAACTTTAACATTTATTACCTGTGTTAATAAATAACTTTAAAATCACATGAACAATATTTTCTGATAGCTACTTATGACAAGAATCATTAGAAATTAAAATGAAGAATTAATTTGTTATTCTATAAATCTGTTGGTCAACAAATATGGATTCTCCTCATATCAACTTTGTTTTACTCCACCCTTTACCTGACAACATGTTTTCTCTCCTATGGTAACAGTGGGTGAATGAGGGGAACAAAGTATACTTTCAAATTCATCTATTAGTTTCTCAAAGTCTCTGAGTAAAACTCATTCTACGCAAATTTAATTTTTAAAAAGGCAAGGCAGGGGCCAGCTATGGGGCACAGTGAGTAGAACACCAGCCCTGGAGTCAGGAAGACCTGGGTTTAAATCTGGCCTCAGACACTTAACACAAAAACTAGATGTGTGACCTTGGGCAAGTCACTTAACCCCAATTGCCCTCCAAAAAGCCAAAAAAAAAAGGCAAGGCAGAAATGAGGAATATTGGATAAGTTTAATTTCTCTTCTTTTAAGCATCATTCCCAAGTCTCAATGCTCCTAAGCAGGCTGATCTCCTCCCTAAAGCTCTGATTAAGATTCCTTCAACAAAGATTTATGTAGACATCCAAATGAGTGAAGATCTCAGTCAGTGGAACAAAGTCACCCATAGTCGTGGAATAAAACTACAGGTGATCTGAAGTGCAATGGAAAATGGCATACTGAATGGAAAGCAAGAGCAGAGAAAACAGTATAACCTGGGTCTGTCTCACAATTACTCCTAGTGAAGGAAGAGACACTAGATTAAATATCAATCAGGAATTCCAAGGAAAAAACACTGAGCCATTTTTCTACCCCAGCTCAGCACAAGGAGACAGCCAGAGGCCCATGGACTCTAGAAAGAAGATCTAACAACAATAACAATAAAAGAGGTTTTCAGCATAAGTACTGGGCTGTGACTTGGAGGTTTAAGTAGAATACCATAGAAATAAGGAGGAAGGGGGTGCCTAGGTGCTACACTGAAGAGAGCACCAGTCCTGGAGTCACAAGGACATGAGTTCAAATCCAATCTCAGACACTTAAAACTTACTAGCTGTTTGATCTTGGTTAAGTCACTTAACCCCAATTGCCCTGCATCCTCCCCTCCAAAAAGAAAAAGAAAAAAACAGGAGGAAGGGGTAGTGGGAGCATGCATCCTTAAATTTCACTTTTATCAGAACTGATAACAGGAAAAAAGAATGAACTTCTATACACAGACAGTGAATTTTGTATAGACACATTTAATCTAAGAAAAAATGGAACTAAATGAGAAGAGAAGGTAGACTCAGGGATGGAATAGTCATAAACAAAACTATCTTCAATATGAAAGAGTAGAAAATGAAGAAGAGTCTAAATGAAAGAGAAAGACAAACAATCTCTGACTGGGGCTTGATCTTGAGCTGTGGAAACAGACTGAAAAAGTTGAACATATATAGGGTTTTACAAGTAAATACAGATAAATAGAATTATTTTACTTTACTGACAAAAATATTATAAAGTAATATTAAATATAGGCATAATGAAGAAAGGATTAAAATATAATTAAGAATAAAAATGATAAATCGAAAACAAATCATGGAAACAATAGATAATTTCATCAAAGATAATGACAATGATGAAACAATATACCATAATTTGAGAGAAGCAACCTACATAGTACTCACTTTAAGGGAAATTTTATAATTCTAAAAACTTTCAATAGCAAAAGATGGAAAATAGATATGAAAAACTGAATATACAACTAAGAAAATTACTAGAAAACCGATAAATTTCAAACCTCAATTAAGTACCCAAATAGAAATTCCAAAAATCAAAATAAGGAATTAACTAAAAGCAACAAAACAAACAAGAAACTGAACAAATAAAACTTATCCCTGATAAAAAATATTACAACCTTACCTAATTTGATTTTTAAAAGATGAAAACACTTTGGCAGAAATCAGGTA
Organism: Gymnobelideus leadbeateri; assembly: GCA_011680675.1. Lineage (NCBI taxonomy): Eukaryota > Metazoa > Chordata > Mammalia > Diprotodontia > Petauridae > Gymnobelideus > Gymnobelideus leadbeateri. The sequence goes on along the minus strand of WOXC01006275.1, from coordinate 259,676 downwards.
TATACCATCATATGATAACACATATGAAGATAAAAGTCCAAATAAATACATAATTAGACATAAAAGGATATATCACAAACAAAAAGGAGAAGCGAGGAAGAAATTACTTTTTAGAACTATTAATAGGAGAAGAGTTCACAACTAAACAAGGAATAAAGAAGTTCAGTGAAGACTTAACTGCATAAAATTAACAAGCTTTTGTAAAAAACAAAATGAAAATTACATTGGAAACCAATGAGTGGGGGAAAAGCTTTATCAAAAAGCTTTTCTGAGGAACTGATTAAAGTTTATGAAAATAAGAAACCTTTCTCAATGGATAAGAAGTCAAAAAATATGAAGAGACAATTCCAAATAGAAGACATCCATGATATCATTAGCAATATGAAAAGATGTTCAAATCACTACTAATTAGAGAAATGTAAATCAAGTTTAATGTGCAGTTTTCACACCCAGAAGATGGTAAAGATGACAAAAAAAGAAAAATGGCAAGTTTTGGAGGGGTTATATTAGAAAAGTACATAATGCATTGTTGATGGAGTTCTGAATTGGTTCAGCCATTCTGGAAACAATTTTGGTATTATGTCTAAAATATCACTAAGTCACACACACTCTTTGACCCCACAATATCCCTATGAAGCCTACACCCAAAAGTAATTAAAAAGAAAAAGGGCTACTATACACAAAATTATTTATAGCATCAGTTTTTGCAGTATAAAAAAACTGGAAAGTAACTAAATAGCCCTCATGTGTATTGACTGAGCAAAGTGTGGTATATGATTATAATTGCATAAAATTATAATATAAGGAATTGTGAAAAGGAAAGCTTTGAAAAAACTTGGAAAGACTTGCTTGTACTGATGCAGAATAAAATGAACAAAACCAGGAAAACAACCTTATGCCAATAACAACATTATAAAAGCAAACAACTTTGAAAGATTTAAGAAATCTGATTAATTACCAACCATGCTTTCAGAGGACAGATAAGACACCCTGACATATACAAGATGAAAAATGAGACATACATTTTTAGATATGGTCAGGATAGAAATCTATTTTGCTTAACTGTGTGTATTTGTAACAAGAGTTGTTGTGGTTTTTTTTTTTTTCTTGTCAATTGGAGAGAGAGAGAAGTAGAAGGGCAAGAGAAGCTTGTGATGATTACCCTTTTCTCCATCCCCACCAAAAAAAAAGAAGAGAACAGAAGGAAGTCCAGAAGGAATCACAGACAAGTAGAACAATCTGGAAAGGTATATGCTGAATTTATTATATACTTAGAAATAAATACTTGCTTCACAGAACAGAGATTCATAGTTTCAAGTATAATCTTCTCCTTCTGTTCAACATGATATATGGAAATACTCATTTTTCTTTGGTGTTTGTTAAGTTCAGAACACAAAGAAAAAATGAGTAAAAGAGTAATTTTGCATAGTGAGACTAATCTCCAAAACATTACAATGACAGTTTACAACTGAGAACTGAAATAAAGGACATTATTGAGGACATATATGACTAGAAATGAGGGATGAAAGATGGATAGCCCAATTCTATGCTGATATCTATGTGATAACAAAAAGAGAGAAATTTTTTCCAGCATGTTGGGTAAACCCTTTACAGAAATACATAAAAGAGTATGATGATTGTGGGAGGGCATGCATAGATTTTGAGTTATTCTGTAGTAATGAAAACACACACCAAGATCACAGACATACTGATTCATAAAAGAATATTCTAATAATCCAATGGATTCGTGATCTTGTAGATAGCTTCTCTAATGATATAGAACACATGACTTCTCCATGTCTAACCATTTTCAAAATCTAATTCATGCCCTCTCTATGTTTTTATCAAAGGGAGGAGGTCTATCCCAATGTACTGACAGTCTGTTGACAGTATTCCTTGAGTTCTACTAATGCATAGATATAAATGGAGTACATGGGCTGTTCACCCATTATGCCTTTTTTCTCACACTATGGCTAGCCTATATTTTTTGTCTTGTCAAATATTTTCCCCATAAAATGCTTTAAACCTCTTCAATGTGGTTTCTCACATGTTATGTGTTGTAGCCTTCTTACCCCTACTTCTCCACTGCACTCACTTTATAAGAGCTTAAACTTCAATTTTCTGGAGACTACCAGCGTGACTTAGAATCGTAGCACATGAATGCAGAGAAGGAAAATTATCTCTGGGTCTATCTTGCAAAACAATTGTAACCTAAGGTCTTTCATTTTGTCTTTTCTTCACTGGACACCATTATTAAGTCCTCAAACCTTACAGCAATAAGTAAAAAACAAAACTTCCTCTCTTCTCTCTGTCAAGAAATCTTTTGTTGATGACTCTGCCTTCATGTGTGAAATATACTTCTAGAAAGGATTTATAAGAGGATAAAAGTAACACTTCACCTTTAACTACAATGTTATTCCAATATATGATATGATAATTATTTATACACATTGCTTCCTAGGTGGGGGGAGAGATGAAGAAAGTTGAGATCATACTGGTTACTTGCTGAAGTAACCAGTTGCTGAAGCTAAAGAATTCGATTATTCAAAGACTGCCATTTGGAAATGTAAAAGAAAAAAAGTGGGAATACAAAAACAGTAAATCCAGATCTCTAGTTCTAACTCACCCTTTAATGTCACCACAGGCAAGAAATTTGAAACCCTAAATCTAAAGTTTACATATATTAAAATAAGGTTGGGGGGCGGCTAGGTGGCGCAGTGAGTAAGAGCGCCAGCCTCAGAGTTGGGATGACGGCAAGATCAAAACCGGCCTCAGAAAATGAGCACCCACACATAATGACTAGCCGTGTAATCTTGAGCAAGTTACTTGACCCCAATTGCTTATAAAAAAAAAAAAAAGGTTGGACAAAATCTCCAAAATCCTAAAATCCTATTCATTGTTGCCATTTGGTGAAATCATACTGTAAACTATTTCATGTTTTCACATTGAAATTGTGATTATGATGAATATATTGCAAATATGACACTTGCTGAGCACCACAAATTTCAGGTCATTATCTAGGCCATTAACATTCATATTAAGACTTTTAGGTCCCGTGATATCAATGATTTTCCCACAAGCATGTCGGATATCTAGAATAGAGCTGGAATCAAAACCGATAGTTCCTAATTTTGCTTCTGTGATGAGTCCTTAAAGCCCTTACATCACTAACAAGAAAAGCAATTCTTGGGGCGGCTAGGTGGCGCAGTGAATAGAGCGCCAGCCCTGGAGTCAGAAGGACCTGAGTTCGGAGCCCGCCTCAGACACTTAATCCACACAAACAAAAACCTAGCCGTGTAACCTTGGGCAAGTTACTTAACCCCAATTGCCCTAAAGGGGCGGCTAGGTGGCACAGTGAGTAAGAGCGCTGGCCTCAGAGTTGTGATGACCCGAGATCAAATCCGGCCTCAGAAAATGAGCACCCACACACAAATAATGACTAGCCGTGTAACCTTGAGCAAGTTACTTAACCCCAATTGCTTTAAAAAAAAAAAAAAAGAAAAGCAATTCTTGCTTGATTATTAAATATATGAATATTAAAGGAAACCTTTTTACTAACCTACATGAACTATGTCTAAAGAAAATCAAAATAAACTAAAACTTAACAAAGCTACAGAAATTATTATATTAGATGACTCAAAATTCTAATTTTAATCATTGCAATTCCATGTTTTAGTAGAAATGAGTTGTAAAGTTGTTCAAGGTAATAATCTGTTGCTTTTCTTGGTCCTGGATACAAAGTATTTCTTTTGCTTAAATTAAATCATGCTGATGGCTGAGTTAATATGGGAGAGAAATAATAAAATTCTCTAGTATATTATGGAAATTCTCTGAGGCAAAAAGATTAAACTGTAATATTTTGCCTTTGTATTAGTACATTACAATTTTACTGCATAATCTCATTCCATTATCAATGTAATTCTAAAAACGGGATAGGTAGGTATTATATGTATATATGTATATATAAAATACATATATACACATATATATTATCAAATAGAAAACTCAGGTTAAAAGAAGTTAGGAGACTTACTCAAGGTCACATGACTAATGAATGGAAGAAGCAAGTCTCCTACTTCCTCCTGCTGGCTAACCTATAGTCTCAGCTGAGAAGAGAAGCTAAACTTTCTTCTAACCATTCAACCTATTACACAGTGTGTTCTCTAAGAAAAGGTGTTAAGGGATTAAGTCAAGCATCTTCCATTTGCCCCAAAGTGACTTACCTCCATGTAGTGAGTCTACCACTTCCTATTGGCACAAGATCCCCAACTTCAAGTGAAAGAGAAACCAAACCTCCTTCTAAGTATTTTGTGCCTACCATCTCCTGTTTACCACAGAGCATTCTCCTAAATGAATCAATGGTTTTGTGGGACTATATTACAACATGGGCGGATATACTAAAGGGGAGGGGAAGAGAAGCAAGGGAAGAGAGAAGAATGTGTAAAATGCTTGGATCAAATGGACAGCTAGCAATGCAGGGAAGGGAATGCTTGTGGTCTTCTCAGTAAGAAAAGTGCCTACAAGAGAGGGGATGAAGAGAAGATGGGGGGCAGTTCTCAAAGAGTGGAAAGGAAGAAGGTCAAGCTTTAGTGGTGGGAAGGAATTCCACTGATAAATGCTCCTATGGGTGAAGAGAGGTATTCTGTGATACGACTTTAAACTGGTTATAGTTTGAGAATTTACTTCTTGAAAAGTCATTCACCCTATATGATGGCAGGGAAAAGAGTTAGAACTTCTATGGGCAACTGGCATCTGGGGGTACTGGGAGGGTATGGAGGCAAATGGTAAAAAAGGTACCTGGGAGAAGGTATATACTAGTGATGGACTACATAGGCAAGGATGTGGTGAGAGGGGTGCCCTACTGTGCGGCATGTCCTCTCTGACACCTGCAAGTATTGCTATTTTTCTGGGAGTAAAACATAATGGAAAAAAGGGAATCAGTGGGGCAAGTTATACAAGGTGAAGGCAAAAACCATCCAGAGGGGAGAAGTTAGAATGTATACATCAGAAGGTTTTTTTTTTCTAGGTTATATATGTACAATTGCATAAAACTTTACCATATTAGTCATTTTGTACAAGAAAACTTGAATAAAAAAAAGAATGAAAGTGAAAAATAGCATGCTTCAGTCTGTATTCAGACAGTATTAGTTCTTTCTCTCAAGGAAGATAGTATGCTTCATCATTAGGCCTTTGACACTATCTTGCATCTTTATCTTGCTGAGAATATCTTAAGTCATTCACAATTCATCATCAAACAAAATTGCTGCTCTTGGTTGTGTTCACTTCATATTAGTTCATTTAAGTCTTTTACCTGGGAAGTTTTGATTGCATAAGAACTATAGTAAATAGGTAGACTAAATAATTATAGGAATTATAAATTGGAATAAGGGATGAGGAGAAGAGAGCTAATGAGAATAGGATCACCTTAAAAATATTAAGGCTAGGGGGCGGCTAGGTGGCACAGTGAGTACAGCATCGGCCCTGGAGTCAGAAGGACCTGACTTTGGATCCGACCTCAGACACTTAACGCACACACAAATAAAAACCTAGCCGTGTGACCTTGGGCAAGTTACTTAACCCCAATTGCCCTCCAAAAAACCAAAAAAAAAATATATATATATATATATATATTAAGGCAAAGTAACTGAAAGATTATAGTATTTACAATGGAAGAGGGAAAATTTTATAATTAAATATATACATATATATTAAAGATAGATGGAAGAAAATTTAAACCTAATTCTCACAATTTTAAACGTGAATAGATTAAGCAAACCAATAAAATGAAAAAGGGCAGAATAGATAAGAAAACAAAACCCTACATTTCTTTTTTAAACAGTATTTTTGTTCCCGCAATTACAGGCCAAGATTATTTTTAGCATGAGTTTTTTATATTTTAAAAATTGTTTAATTTTCTAAATTCACTTCCACAAGATTTGGAGTTACAAATTTTCTCCCCATCTTTCCCCCTCCCAAAATAGTGAGCCTACTGAAATACCCTTTCCCCCAATCTGTTCTCTCTTACATCCTCCCCCATTCTCCCTCTCACTTTCTAGAAGGACAAGATGGATTTCTATACCCCAGTGCCTGTATATCTTATTTCCATGTTGCATGTAAAAAAACCCTATTTTTCAACATTTATTTTTAAAACTTTGATTTTCAGATTCTTTCCCTTCTTCCCTCCTCATCCACCCCCACTGGGAAGATAAACAATTCAATATAGGTCATACATGTGTAGTTACGCAAAACATTTCCATAGTAGATATATTGTGAAAGACTAACTATATTTCCCTCCATCCTATCCTGCCCCCTACTTATTTTATTTTCTACTTTGACCCTGTCCCTTTTCAACAGTGTGTGCTTCTAATTACCCTTTCCCCCAATCTGCCCTCCCTTTTATCATCCCCCCTCTTTATCCACTTACCCCCTACTTTCCTGTAGGGTAAGATACCCAATTGTATGTTATTCCCCCCTTAAGCCAAATTCACAGAGAGTATGGTTGACCCATTCCCTTTCACCTTCCTGTTCTTCCCCTCCATTGTAACAGTTTTCTCTTGCCTTTTTTATATGAGATAATTTACCCTATTCTATCTCTCCCTTTCACGTCTCATTATATTCCCCCTTATCTCTTAATTTTATTTTTAGATATCATCCCTTCCTATTCAACTGATCCTTTGCCCTCACATATGTATTTATACACACATACACTCTCCTATATAGAGAGATATATAAGCATATATACACATATATTCCCTTCAACTACCCTCATACTGAGAAAAGTCTCATCAGATACAGTCATATCTTTCCATGTAGGAATGTAAATAGTTCAACTTTAATAAGTTCCTGATGATTTCTTTTTCCTGTTTACCTTCTCATGCTTCTCTTGTTTCTTGTATTTGAAAGTCAGATTTTCTGTTCAGCCCTGGTTTTTCATCAAGAATTATTGAAAGTCATCTATTTCACTGAATGATCATATTTTCCCCTGTACCATTATACTCAGTTTTGCTGGGTAGGTGATTCTTGGTTTTAATGCTACCTCCTTTGACCTCTGGTATATCATATTCCAAGCCCTTTGATCCCTTAGTGTAGAAGCTGCTAGATCATGTGTTATCCTGTGTTTCTACAATTCTCAAATTGTTTCTTCCTGACAGCTTGTAATATTTCTTCTTGACCTGAGAACTCTGGAATCTGGCTATGATATTCTTAGGAGTTTCCTTTTGGGGATCTTTTTCAAGAGGCAATCAGTGAACTCTTTCCATTTCTATTTTGCCCTCTGGTTCTAGAATATCAGTGCAATTTTCCTTGAGAATTCCTTGAAGCATTATTTCTAGGCCCCCCTTTTTTTATCATGGCTTTCAGGTAGTCCAATAATTTTTAAATTATCTCTCCTGGGTCTATTTTCCAGGTTAGTGTTTTTTCCAATGAGATATTTCATATCACCTTCTATTTTTTCATTCCTTTAAATCTGTTTTATAGTATATTGATTTCTCATGAAGTCATTAGCTTCCATTTGCTCCAATCTAATTTTGAAGAAATTATTCTCTTCAGTGAGTTTTTGAAATTCCTTTCCCATCTGTGCAATTTGTCATTTTAAGCTATTCTTCTATTCATTGGCTTTTTGGGCCACTTTTGCCATTTGAGTTAATTAATTAATTAATTTTTTGCTTTTTGGAAGGGGTAGGGTGGGGCAATTGGGGTTAAGTGACTTGTCCAAGGTCACACAGCTAGTTTCGTGTGTGTGTATCAAGTGTCTGAAGCTGAATCCAAACCCAGGTCCTCCTGACCCCAGGGCCAGTGCAATATTCACTGTACCACCTAGCCATCTCCATAGTCTATTTTTTAAGATGTTATTTTCTTCAGCATTTTTTGGGGTCTCTTTTAGTAGGCTATTGACTGGCTTTTCATGATTTTCTCACATCATTCTCATTTCTCTTCGCATTTTTTCCTCTATTTCTCTTACTTGGTTTTCAAAATCCTTCTTGAGCTCCTCCATGGCCTGTGTTTCCATGTTTTGATCCTTTTGGTCCCCCAAAAAAGATTGTACAGTCTGATTGTGCTTCCTCTGCTTGCTCATCTTGCCAATTACTTGACTTTTGAGCTCTTTGCCATAGTAGAACTCTGCCTCCAGAGTGGGAGAGCTGTTTCCCAAATTGCAGGAGTTTTTGCAAATGTTGTCAGAGGTCTGAGGAGGGTGCTGTCTCTATAGAAACCACAAGCTCTGGCACACTGGCATTTCTCATCCCAGGACCACCACCCAAGACAGTGACCCTGATCCAAGCAGATTAAAGCAAGAGTGATTACCCTCTCAATGGTCACTTGTTCCCCCTACGATCTGCAGGCCAGGACCTTTGGAGGCAGCTACCCAGCAACAGAAACAGCCACTACACCCCTGCCACCTCTCACCCTAGCATTAATTTTTAACAAGATTTTGAGTTCCAAATATTTATCCCTTCCTATCTTCTCTCCCCTCTTCTGAAAATAACAGGCAATTTGAAATAGGTTATACATGTGCTATCATGTAAAAATATTTACATAATTGTCACATTTGTGAAAGGAACAGGTTAAGAGGAAAAAACACAAAAAGAATAAAGTAAGTGAAAAAGGTTCATTTCAGTATGCATTTAGAGTCTGTATTTCTTTGGATGTGGATGGCATTTTGCTTCATGAGTTCTTTGCTCTTGTCTTGGTTCATTGTGTTGCTGAGAAGAGCTGAGTCATTCATAGTTGATCATCACACAATGTCTCTGATACTGTGTACAGTGTTTTACTGATCCTGCTCCTTTTACTTTGGATCAGTTTGTAGAATTATTTCCAGTCTTTTCTGAAACCTGTCTATTCATCATTTCTTACTGCACAATACCATTCCATTACATGCATATACAATAGCTTGTTCAGCCATTCCCCAATTAATGGCCATCCCCTCAATTTCCAACATTTTGCCACCACAAAAAGAGCTGCTATAAATATTTTTGCACGTGTAGGTCCTTCTCCCATTTTATAATCTCTCTGAGATACAGACCTAGTAGTGTTACTGATCAAAGAATAAGCATTTTTATAGCCCTTTGAGTATAGTTCCAAATTGTTCTTCAAAATAGTTGGATCAGTTCCTAACTCCAGCAACAGTGCATTAGTGTCCCAATTTTCTCACATTCCCTCCAACATTTATCATTTTTCTTTTTTGTCATATTAATCAATATGATAGATATGAGGTGGTACCTCAGAGTTGTTTTAATTTCCATTTCTCTACTTGAAAGCAATTTAGAGCACTTCTTCATATGCCTAGAGATAGCTTTGATCTCTCCATCTGAAAACTGCCTGTACATATCCTTTGACCATTTATCAACTGGAGAACACTTTGTTTTTTAAAAATTGGACTCAGTTCTCTGAGGCCTTTATCAGAGACATTTGCTACAAAAATTGTTTCCCAGCTTTATGCTATCCTTTTAATCTTGGTTGCATTGGGTTTTTTGTGAAAAACCTTTTTTTTTAACTTAATATAATCAAAATGATCTATTTTACACTTTGTAAAGCTCTCTATCTCTTTTGTGGTCATGACCCTGTAATTCACTTAACTTCTCTTTTAAGAATATGGATACTATACTACTCAATACACATACATTTAGTACTGATGTTACTTCATTGTCTATGGTACCTTTTAGTGAGATGTAGTTTCCTTCCTTATGTATTTTTTTTAAACAAATGCTTTATTAACTTCTGTTTTACATCATTCATTTCCGCCAGATTTTGAGTTACAATCATTTCCCCCCATTATTCCCCTACCCAACCTCCCAGAATAGCAGTGCCACAAGATATCGATTCCTCCAATCTGCTCTCTCCCATAACTTCTCCCATAGCCCCTTCGACTTTTCCATTAGAAGAAGGTGAATCTTTGTGTCCCAATGCCTGCACGTCTTATCTCCCAATTATAAGCAAAAGAGTATTAATAATAGTATTTATATATATTTGAAACATTTAATGTTAAGACCTCGAATTTCAGATCCATTTCCTTCCTCCCTTGTCACACATTCCCTCTGGGAAGATAAGTAAGTCAGTATATGTTGTACATGTCTAGCTATGCAAAACATTATCATAGTAGATATATTGTGCAAGGCTGCTTATAATTCCCTCCCACTCATCCCACCCCCCACCTGGTCCATTCCCTACATGATCCTGTCCCTCTTCTACAGTGGGTACTTCCAACCTCCCCTACCCTCCAGGATGCCCTCCCATCCATCATCCCTCCTCTCATCCACCTTTCCCCTATCCTGCTGCAGGTTGAGATATCCCATTTAGTATGTATGTCATTCTCTCCCTGAACCAAATTCAATGAGAATGTGGTTTTGCCTTTTTTTGCCTTCCTATTCTCCTCCTCCCTTGCAACCACTTCCCCTTGCTTTTTCTACATGAGATAGTTTACCCTACCCTGTCTCTCCCCATCTCCTCTTGCCACGTTTCTCTCTCACCTCATAATTTCATCCCTTGAGTATTCTCCCTTCCCAACAAATTCAACCTATGCCCTCTATCCATATATAACTGTAACCATATACACACACATTCACATATGTATTCATATGACCACACCCCCCCTTCTTCCATTATTTTCATACTGAGAAAGATATCATCAGTCACTGTTATTGCTTTTCCATATAGGAATGTAAATAGTTCAACTTTGATAAGTTCCTTTTGATTTCTTTTCCCTGAGTACCTTCTCAGGCATCTCTTCCTTCTTGTGTCTGGATGTCAAACTTTCTATTCAATTCTGGTTTTTTCCTCAAGAATGCTTGAAAGTCCTCTATTCCACTGAATGACCATATTTTCCCCTGAAACAAAATACTCAGTTTTGCTGGGTAGGTGACCCTTGAGTTCATACCCAGATCTTTTGCCCTCTGGAATATCATATTCCATGCCCTTCAATCCCTCAGTGTAGAAGCTGCCAGGTCCTGGGCTATTCTGATTGTGTTTCCACAATATTGAAATTATTTCTTCCTGGCTGTTTGAAGTATTTTCTCCTTGATCTGGGGATTATGGAGCCTGGCTATAATATTCCTGGGAGTTTTCTTTTTGGGATCTTTTCCAGGAGGTGATCGGTGAATTCTTTCAACCTCTATTTTGCCCTTTGGATCTAAAACATCAGGGGAATTTTCCTTGAGAATTTCTTGAAGGGTGATTTCTAGGTTCTTTCCTTGATCATGGCTTTCAGGTAGTTCAACAATTTTTAAATTGTTTCTCCTGGATCTATTTTCCAGGTCAGTGGTTTTTCCCATGAGATATTTCACATTGCCTTCTAATCTTTCATTTGTTTGGATCTGCTTAACAGCATCTTGATTTCTCATAAAGTCATTAGCTTCCATTTGCTCCAGTCTAACTCTGAAGGAATGAATCTCCTCAGTGAACTTTTGAGATTCTTTTTCCATCTGGAAAATTCGACTTTTTAAGGCATTCTTCTCCTCATTGCCCTTTTGGGCCTCCTTTGCCATTTGAGTTAGTCTATTTTTTAAGGTGTTGTTTTCCTCAATCAGGCTGTTGACACTCATTTCATACTTTTCCTGCATCCTTCTCATTTCTCTTTCCAATTTTTCCTCCACTTCTCTTATTTGATTTTTAAAGTCCTTCTTAAGGTCCTCTATGGCCTGCAACCCGCTCATGTTTTCCCCTGGGGCTTTTGGAGCAGGACTTCTGACCTCACAGTCCTTTTCCCGCTCTATGCCCCCAAAATAGGAGTCTAGGGTTACATTTTTCTGTTTCCTTTGCCTTGGCATGTTGCCACTTAATTACTTGACTTTTGGGCTTGTTGCCACACTGTGGCTTTAAGGCCAGATAGAGGAATTTTCGTCCCAAACGTGTTGGGCGGGCAACTTCCGTTTCTGGAAAGCTGTAAACCCACCCACGACTTCCACCCTAGATCACAATCCAGATCCAGGGAGGTTAAAGCAAGAGTGATTACCCCCCCAAGGCTGATCGCTGGATCTCCCTACAGTTCGCAGGCCAGGAGCTGGAGCTGCCTCTGAAAACTACAAAATGGTGTGTCTCCTCAGTGGCTTCTAGCCCCCAGGGGAGGGAGCAGATGCATTCCCCAAATACTGGTCCCAAAGTCCACAGGACACTAACCTCTCACTTTGTCCTAGGCATGTCTATGTTGATAATTCTGGAGTCGCCACAGCTCCTGGTGTTCTGGGGTTCCTCCAGCTGGCTGCTGGCCCTGCCGCCCACTGGCCCTGCTGCCCTGGGGCTAAAACCTCGGCCCTCAGCTCCCCGTGCTCTGCACACTGCGTGCTGCCGGCTCCCAGAGTGCTGCGCTGGTCCTTCCTGCAGGGCTGCTGGGCTGTCCTCAGCGGGAGGTTAGCTTCTCTGTGTCGTTCTGTGGGTGCTGGGGCTCCAGAAGTTGGTCAGAGTCCCCTTTTACATAGTCTGGGGGGAATCTGGGGGCAGAGTGGCTTGGATGAGCTGTTTCTACTCCACCATCTTGGCTCCGCCCCTCCTTCCTTATGTATTTTAATTAGGTTAGTTTTTGCTTTTGCTTTCTCTGAGATCAAGGGTGCTACTCTTGTTTTTTTGGTTTTGTTTTTTTTTTTTTTTACTTCAACTGAAACATACTAGATTCAGCCCCTTACCTTTATTCTGTGTGTCTCTCTGTTCAAGTGTGTTTCTTGTAAACAACATATTGTAGGATTCTGGTTTTTGAGTCACTCTGCTATCTGCTTCCATTTAATTGATGAGTTTATCCCAATCATATTCACAGTTATGATTATTAACTGATTATTTTCCCCCATCCTATTTTTTCTTCCATTTGTCTTCTCTCTCCTTTCATCCTTGCCCTCCTCAAAAAATGTTCTGCTTCTGTCAACCACCCCCCCCCCCCGGTCTGCTGTAGCATCAAGCACCCTAGCATACCCAGGATAGCAGCTAGCACAGGTTCTTTGGTTCATTTTTCTAAAGGAAAGCAACTCTAAAAGGGTTAACAATGTTACTTTAATCAAATATATATCATATCTATTTCAGGGGAAAAAGTCAGCACCCTAAACTTCCGAGAATACAAAAAGAAGTTACAAGCAGACAAAAAAAAAATACAAACAGAAAAACACAATTCAATAGAAAGGGCTTCTAATTGTCTGCTCATCACATATATAGTTAGTTACCAGAGAGAGAAGCACCAACACTGGGTTTTCAAAGCCAGGGGCTCAACAGCTACCTGCAGTCTTATCTGGCCAAATCATACAACTTTTCCCAAAGTGAGCCCCAAAGCCTTAAGGCTCCAGGGTCAGAGAACATCACAATCCTCATGACCCACTTGACTATAAAGTAACAAAATTTGTGCTTTTCTGAAAAATAAAGCTCCCACCACAGACTCCATGTGACCACATTCAGCCTATTAGGGGGCAGAGTATATTTTCGAATCACGGAACATCATCAAATTCACTTAATCCGGGGCGGCTAGGTGGCGCAGTGAGTAGAGTGTCGGCCCTGGAGTCAGGAGGACCTGAGTTCGGATCCGACCTCAGACACTTAACCCACACAAAAAAAAACAAAAACCTAGCCGTGTGACCTTGGGCAAGTTACTTAACCCCAATTGCCCTCCAAAATGCAAAAAAAAAAAAAATTCACTTAATCCTATCAAGGGACAGGGAAGATCTTCAAATTCCCATTATCACTGCATTTGCTCTCTCTTCTCTTAGTTCCCCTTACCCCTTTTATTTAATCTCCTCCCCTTCTACTTTCTTGTTAGGTAAGACAGATTTCTATTTTCAACTGATTGTGTAGTATTTCCTTTTTGAGCCAATACTGGTAAGAATTATGTTCAAAGGATGCCCATGCCCACCCTCCCACCTTTCCCTCTACTATGATAGGTTTTTCATGACTCTTAATGTGAAACAATTTATGCCCTTCTATCTCTCCCTTCCTTCTGTTCCCAGCATACTTCTCTTTCTTATCCTTTAATTATTTTTATGTCATCCCCTCCAGTTCATCTTACAACTGAAGCCTCTATGCATATTACTTCTAGCTGTAGTGGTGCAATTTTTAAGAATTACAGGTGTCATGTTCTTATTTAGGGATGTAAACAGTTTAGCTCCACTGAATCCATGATGTTTTCTTTGCTATTTTTATGTTTCAGACTTTTCTTGGGTCTTGATATTGGAGATCAAATTTTTGTTTAGTTCTGGTCTTCTCCTTATGAAAGCTTAAAATCCTTCTATTTCACTGAATGACTCTATTCCCCCTTGTTGTATTATGCTTAATTTCACCAAGTAGGTGATACTTGATTATAATTCTAGCTCTTTTACCTTCTAGAATACCATGTTCCATGACCTCTGATCCTCTAAAGTTGTAGCTGCTAAATCCTGTGTAATCTTGATTATGGTTCTTGAATTGTTTCTTTTTGGACACTTGCAGTATTTTTCCCCTGAACTGATAGTTCTAAAATTGGGCTATAATATAACCTGGAGATTTTGGGATCTCTTTCTCAAGGTCAGCAGTGGATTCTTTCAATACCTATTTTGCCCTCTGGTTCCAGGATACTGGGGCAGTTTTCCTTGATAATTTCTTGAAAGATACTCTCCAGGTCCTCCTTTTGATTGTGGCTTTCAGATAGTCCAACGATTTTGACATTGTGTCTCCTAGATTTCTTTTCCAGGTCAGCTTTCTGATGAGATATTTTATATTTTCTTCTTTTTTTCCCATTATTTTGTATTTGTTTGATTGACTCTTGACATTTCATAAAGTCCTTAGCTTCCATGTGACCAATTATAATTTTCGAGAATTGTCTTCCTCAGTTTTTCTACTTCCTTTTCTATTTGACTAATGGTACTCTTTTAGAGAGTTGGTTTCTTCAGTGGATTTTTGTATCACCTTTTCCATTTGTTCAGTTCTATTTTTCCAGTGATTATTTTCTTTTTCCAAGCTGCTGACTCTTTTTTTCATAATTCTCTTCATTTCTTTTCCAAAATTTTCTTCTACCTTTCGTATATGATTTTACATTCCTTTTTGAGTTCTTCCATTAGTTCTTTCCAGGCATGAAATCACTTCTCATTTTTGTTTGGGGCTTTGCCCACAGGTATTTTGACACTGTTGTTCTCTTCTTAGTTTTTGTCTTTATCTTCCCTGTCACCATAATTTTCTGAAGTCAGATTCCTTTTTATTATTTTTGCTCATATTTTTGGCCTTTCTCCTTTCTTTTAAATTTGAGCTCTGTTAGAGGTGTGGAAGTGGAACTGTCTCAGGCTTCTTGTGCCAGGGGGTGTGGGCACTGGAGCTTTACTTGGTGCTGCATTGATGCCCATGGGTGACCCTCCTGTCTGGTCCTTTGCTGAGGGGGTAGAGGTAGTTGGGGCTTCTGGAGGCCATAGAGGTCTGGAAACTTCCCTGGTGTTAAGCCAGGGGCATAGTGCTGATGTCTGATGTGTGCTAAAGTCAATAAGGTGTTTCTGCTTTTCCCCAGGGCTACACTGAAGCACATGACAGTCTGGCTGCTAGAGGCTGCCTGTTTGCCCAGGGCCACACTGAAGTATATGGTGATTCATAGAGCTGGAGTCTGTCTATACTTCTGGTTATACTAAGGCACATGGGGGGTCCCGGTATTGGTGTTTGTCTTCTCCACCATGCTAGGATTCAGGATTTTCCACTAGTTTGCTGAAGTAGAGCTTACTGCTAGTTTGCTGGGATGCTTCCTTTCATGGAATTACTCTTCCCTTTTACCCAAATGAGACAGACCTTTCCTTCTGATCCTCCCAAGTTTCTTGAGCTAAAAGGTTATTTCACCCCATTTTGCTGGTTCTGCTATTCCAGGATTTTCTTTGGGGTGCTATCTTATTGGTTTTTAGAGGTGAATATGTGAGAGTTATGGCAATTTACTGCTTATACCACCTTCTAAAAACCTTCCATTTCTTGTCTATAAGATATTTCAAAAGGAAAGATATACACAAAATAAAACTAAGAGGATAGAAAAAAATTACTACAAATCAAGTGAATCCCCAAAAGCAGAACTTGTAATTGTCCTGACAAAGCAAAAACAATAAAAAAAATAAAAAGAGATAAATTTAGATGGGAGCTGGGGAAATAGGAGAAAGAAGCTAAATGGTAGTGGTGCCCATAAAAGAAAAGAAACTAAAAGTGTCACATTTTTAATATGCCAGAAGAGAACAGAAGTTCAGAAGCAAAGTTGACATAAGCAGAACAATTTTGAAAGTAACACTGAGTTTATTATATATTTAATTTCTTTTTAAAAGCTCTCTATATGTGTATATATATATGTATAAGAGAGATACATGGCTCACATATAATCCTCTTTTTATATTCTACTTTGTTCATGCAAATGCATTAGACTCTAGGCTGCCATGCAAAGTGAAACATTTCCAGTCCATCTAATTGCTCTCTTTATTCTTCCTTTCCTTCCTCATATGGAAGAGGATTCACATCTGCTATTTCATTTGAGGTCAGGGGCATAAAAAATGGTGTTTAAGAACAATCCCTACAACTTCAAGAGACTCTACAGTAAGACTGAGCCCCCAGGCACAAGGCTTTGAGAAGCTATTCATGTTGTTTCTGCTGTCATTCACGAGTGAAAGGAGGAGGGGTATTAAGTGAAATTTCTAGGTACTAAGGTTTTCTGTGTTAATTCACAATATTTTTACACCTTGCACATGGGGCTCTTTCTTCCACTGTGGATTTAGAGGGAATTATTCTATATCTGGTGCATAATTCATTATGGGAGGAGTGAAGGATTGAAGAAGTATTGCAAAAAGGAATTAATTTACCACCTTAATGATCACATGACTTACCATTTTTCATAATCTCATTTAAATAACTCAAAACTTAGTTGCTTCAACCAAATTCCATATCTTTTCCCCCTCATCTTTTCTAGCTTTTTGCTAATTTTGATCTTGGCTCTGATAAGTCTCACTGTACACAGACACTTGATTCAGTAATGTCTCATGTCAATAATAAAAATTTTATGGCTCATAGAATATAATAAATTTAACTATTTGTAATGTTATTTTGTTTTCAACATGTCTAGTACTAACAATTCTCTCTTTAAAGAAGTATTCATGCTATAAAGGTGTAAGGTTTCTATGCGGCCTACAGCTCTGTGACTGCTCATATTTCTTCTCCCTAAACAAAGTGTTCTAACATATTTCTCACCACTCCTAACCTATTCCCATAATTTAACTGAAGATAACCAGTATC
This sequence comes from Gymnobelideus leadbeateri, assembly GCA_011680675.1. Lineage (NCBI taxonomy): Eukaryota > Metazoa > Chordata > Mammalia > Diprotodontia > Petauridae > Gymnobelideus > Gymnobelideus leadbeateri. Next base: position 242,498 of record WOXC01006275.1, on the reverse strand, counting down.
AAAGTGTACATGCATTTTATTAGGAAAGTCTTATCAAGTTCTTTGTAAAATTTTTCCTACTTTATCCTCTGCAACTGATATTAGTGCTTTACCTACAATGATCTTCATTGTGCTTTTTGAAAATACTTAACATAAGCACTACAATTTGATGTGAATAAATATTCCATTAAATAAGCCTTCTTACTAAATTTCAGTGTATGATATAACCAGTTCTGCCAACTCCTTTTTTATTTCTCCAAGAAGTATCTGTGGACCACATCCTTCTATTAGGATGTAACTTTTTTCTTCTACTTCCATTTATTCTAAGTCAAAATTGATATACAGTTCTTTCTAGAATATTTTCATTCAAAGGTTTTACTACTGAGAGGACCAAAAGCCAAGTTAAAGTTTGCATATAGTTTATAAACTGTGATTTTTATTATCTTCTGCCTTCTTTTCTGTCTTTCTTCCACAATCACTTCAGAAATAGAAGAGGGGCTGTATATGACTGAAGACCATTCTCTATTTTTCTTTGCTTCATGTATTTTCAGAGCCATAGGATTCACCACCAGATATCTGATTTACTGATGATTAACTTCTCTGTAATCAACTAGGCATATCCTTGGAAGGCTAAAACTACTGCTGAAACTACAATCAACCTCTCCACAAAATCCTCCTCTTGTGACTTATCATGGCACAGAGGTGACCCTGGATTTTCAAAGGCTATAATAACAAAATGTAAGACCTGGCTGGCTATACTAGCCTGAAAGGTTATTTGCTGCATATATATTTAATAATGTTATAGTTTCATTACTTATGTTACCTTTACAGCATAATGCAGTATTCTTACATCATGACCTTTCTGATTCTTTCATGACAGTGTCAATTTCTATTGCTGCCTTACCTGAACCCTTAAATATAAATTCAGGTCTTTTTAGAGGCAGAGTAAAACTTGTTCCAGTTCCTCATGTTTGCTCTTTGTCTTTATATTTTAAATGTGTTTCTTATATATAGAAGATAGGTGGATTTTGGTTTCTTATTCATTCTGCCACTTTCATTTGATTTACTAGGAAGTTCAATCAATTCACATTTAATGCTATAAGTTAAATTTGTATTCTTTTCTCTTGGAGTTTTTTCTCTTTTGTTTTAAGTCAGCACAGAAATCTCTATGACCTGTCATATGGTATTCTTATACTGGTAAGAGGCAGCATGGAGAGGGAGCTGGATTTCTCAGTCAGGGAGAACTGCACTCAAGTCTTGCCTCTGCTACATACTACATGTGTGACCCTGTGTAAATGACTAAAACTCTTAGTATCCCCAGGCAAATTTGTAAAATTATAGTTGAAGAGAAGGCATCCAACTAAATTAACAAAGAGTTTGCTCTTCAGGAATTCCTTATACCAAAGAAATCATAGTTCCAGTCCATGTCCTGCTATTTATATTAGCTAATCTAGTTTCTTCCTAGATACTCATTACCCTACTCTTGCCCTAGTTCCTTGATTTTACTTTCATTGTTATTCATTATATTTCTCTACTCTTCTCTTTCTTGGTCTGGATAAGAACTTAGAATCTCCTCCAAGAATTCACTATATTTAAGTAACTGAAGTTATGGTGCTTCTTTCCAAGTTTATTTACTCTATCCCTTTATTTATTTTCCCTTTCTAAACTGCCCTGGAATCTAACCTCTCATCCACATGCTTTGTGTTTATGTTTTCTCTATTATAAGTCTTTCAAATAAGGCAAGGTTTTTCAAAAATTCTTGTTTCCTTCTAATTTTAGATTTTGCCAGATCTCCTCTTCCTTATGTCTTTGTTTATATCAGGTTCATGTTCTGATACACTCCCAGAAATATGAATTCACAAAGGAGATAGTTATGTGTGGTGGAATGAATATATGAATGAATGAATGAAAATCATCTATTAAGTGCATACTCATGCAAAATAATGTGCGAAGTGATGGGGAATCAAACAGAAAAGCAGAGGTAGTTACTGCTCTCAAGAAGTTTGTATGCAAATAGGTAAGACAATGTAAATCAGATAGAAAAGTCCCATGGTTCTTAAGATGCAGTGATGAAACAGATGGTAATACATCTTCTTTATTGTCATTTCCACTGATAAAACTATATTCAATTTTGACAGTGAAGCATTTGACAGTGTCAAGTATTTTAGGGACCAGAACTTTATTTTCCAGGTCTTCAGTAATTGTGGCTACTAAAGAGACAGAGGATGCAGAACCTGTAAGAAACAGTTGTCAAGTTCAATTGACACAGAGGGGTTTGCTTTGTTTGATTATGGCTATGAGGAGATTGACTGGAAGTGGGATTAGTGTTCAAGGAGCCCTGCTATTTCCAGATGCTCTTGGGGTCAATGTCTGGGATTGAATGGTTGTTATGGTAGAAGAGGGAGCAGAAGTTTAACTCACCTGGCACATGCTGCCTCCTATCTCTCCCACTCTCAGGGCACCTTCCTTTTCTAATACTCTATATCCCATGTCCCATAGCCCAATGCTACTTCATGCTCTTGTATCCATCCCTGTGTAACCTAAGAACAGTATCCTATCTCTGACCCCATACACTGACATCTCTCTGAATGTCCTCTGGCCCTGATAACCTCTAGAGAACTAAATAAATATTCATTCCCAAATATCACAGGTGTCCTGATAAATGCAGTCCGTGCTCAAGGAACATCTCCTGAAGAATTCTTCATCATCATCCCTTCAAAACTCATTTCAAGACCCCTACTTTCAGAGGAATACGAATATTATTTAATACCTTTCAATGGTTAGGGGTGGCTCCTAATCCCCACCATATACCATCTTCTCAATGATTTTCCTACAAAGGCCTCACTTTTTCTGATATCTTGCTTAATGTCTATATTTATCTTTTCACATAGTGTATTCCCTAAGTAGATTTTACATTCCTTGAAGACAGGAACTGTCATATTTTCATCTTTGTATTCTGAATGGTTACCACAGTGCTTTTCACATAGCAGCTATTTACATATTTGTTGAATTGAGGTAAAAGATATGTATATTATACAAAAGAACTTTTAACAGGAGCAAATATTCCACATTGAAAGAAAATTATTAAGTGTATAGAATCCATCTCTTTTCACTGTTCTTTTACAAATCTATAGTTTACTCTCTCTTAGATTTCTGTGTTATTTACTGTGAGCCACTGAATTGCCTAGAGTGTCTTATATGAGTTTCTCTATGTACCTGTCCCAAGGTTTATCTTTAGCTGAAACCAAAGAATACTATTCTCTATTAATCTTCAGCTGATGGTTTTTTATTGTTTAAATAACATAACTGTCAAAGAAGCAATGTACTGGGGTAGGATCTACTGAAGTTATTTCCAATGTTATCATATTTAAAAAAGAAGCTTTAAGTTTTCAGCAGTGTAGCATTTTACTTTTCCATGTCTTCTTCCCCCTGACTGCCTTTGGATGTTGTTGCTTGTCCTTTTGGCTATTATATATACGACTCACCTATTCATCATTTGACTGATTTACTAACTCACTTGCCTACTTGGCATTTAAGTTCACTTTGTTCATAGTTATCCTCCAACTACCAAACTGTCATCCATTATGACATACTAACTGTCCATTCATCATTTGCCAGACAAATTTGTTCTTTTCTTTTTATCCACTACTGTCTCATTTGTCATATTTTTTCATTTCTCTTTGCTTATTGATTACCCTTTGGGCATTCATTGGATCTTCAAAACTGCTCCAGTATGCCTTTAGCTTGGCCTCATTTGTTAATTGTCATATGCTCTTTTTCACTCATGTTTACTTGAGAGTTTTCCAGATTCATTTCTTTCCAGACAAAAAAAAAAGGTAGAGGACTTCAATTCATAGCTGTATCGCATTCTTTTGGTCTTTCTTACATTGTAAAGAATTTGATAAGCAGGAACTCTAATAAAAGAAAAATAGTAATCTACTACAACACTAGTATAAAAACCATAACGATAATAATTATCATATCATCATTAATATTTGCAAAGTGCTATCTCATTTGATGCTTGCAACAACACTGCAAGATTCGTATTATTATTATCCCCATTTAATTATATGAGGATGAAGAAAATGAGGATAAAAGAGGTTAAATGATTTATCCAGGGTAACAAAGCTGCGGTACTTGCCTATAGCAAAATTCACATTCAGCTTTTCTTCACTCCAAGTTCAATACTTTTTCCACTGTGACAACTAGTTGCCTCCAAATTGTTTACATTCAATTTAGGCTTCCTATATCAGAAAAAAATTTCTGGATAATAAACATGATTTTGTATAAATTATAGACCTTATTCATCCCCTTTGCAAAAAGTTTGGAAACTGTTCATATCTGCCCTATATCCTAGCTGACCTAGTACATGCATGAATCTATCAAAAAACATTAAATGTTTGCAATGTTCTCAAGCATTAGAAATACAAATAAAAATTTAAGACTCTCCCTTATTTCAAAGATCTTGCATTCTACTCCTCTATTGATTGTGGAGAGGGAGATTGGGGGTCCACACTTATCCCTCTCATTTTGAAAGGAGAAAAATTTAGCAATATTTTAACCTAAGTGACTAAAAGCTTGTTTTTTTTTTTAATGTGATCTAATCATGGCACTGTTTTCATTTTATTGCTGGTGAAACAGGCCGAGTAAGATTAAATATTTTCCAAAGGTCACTTAACAAATCAACAATGTAGCTGGCATTTATAGAGCTAGCATTTATACAGTGCTTTAAAGTTTGCAAGGCTCTTTAAAAATATTATCACATTTTACCATCACAACAACCTTGGAAGGTAGGTGCTATGATTATTCCCATTTGATGGATGAAACTGAGGCAGACAGAGGTTAAGTGACTTGTCCAATTTCATACATCAAGTGTCTTAGGCTAGATTATTTAGAAAATATTCAGTTCAAATCAAAGTCCAGAACTGTATCTGCCTATGCCATCTAGCTGCCTCTAAAATTCAGGTACAACAACACTTAAGGTTTAGTAATCAGACTAAATTATTTGTATGTCAGAATCCCATTACAGAAATTAAAACTTCCAAAAAGACAACTTAATTTGATGATAGATAATAAAAAGTACCAAATTAATGCAAAAATAAAAGTGGCCTTTGTTTTCCCATTATAACTTTAGATTATACAATCAGAAATCATAGATTAGAGCTAGTAGGACCTACCTTAAAGGTAATCCAATTCAATCCCTTCATTTTGCAGAGAAAACACAGGAGGTCCAAGGAAGGTAAATAAGTTTTTGTTGTCACCTACAAAAGTACTTGAGCCAGGATTTTCATGCCAGTCCTCTGGTTCCAATTCTAGTATCTTTCTACTGCATCATACTGCCTCTGATTAATTTCCTGTATTTTATTTTTTAAATTTTTTGTTTGTGATTACTCCTGGCCTTCCTAGGAAAAACTGCTTCAATGACCCTCTTTTCTTTCTTTCAATTTTTTTTGTAACTCTATCCTAATGCCCATCTCCTTCCCACTAGGAAAAAAAAGAAAAAAGAAAATTCTTGTAACAAATGTGCGTAAGCCAAAAAAATGTCCATAATAATAATATCCAAAAATATGAGTTTTATTTTGCAACTTTTCTATCACTTTACCATGGCCCTTTTTTTTCACGTTTCTTCATCACTGAAGAAGGAATTTTCTTGTTGCCTGGCACTTAGATCTACCTCATAATTAGAGGTGAAAACAAGTCTCAAGAAAAGTATTATATTTAAAAGATAGGAAATAACTTGCTAGTGATGCTGAAGTAGATTCTGAATGAGCAGTGTAAAGTCAGAACACCTACTTGGTCGTTTAAAGAGGGGAAAAAATGAATGCATAGCTACAAGAATAAAAATGAAAAAGAAACCATTGAAACTTATGCAACTTGACTTATTTAAATGAATCATTGATATATGGAGGGAGGAAAGGGCATCAAAACTAATTATAACAATTTTAAGTACAAAGTTTTAAAAGTTATAGATTGTTTACTAAGATATAAAGTGTTCTTACATGGTAATGTAGAAATTTCTGCTTCTCTTATGACTTAAAGTAGCTACATTCTTTTGATTAGTAATTATTATGATAGAATTTTCTGCTATAATCTTTACCACTTGAAGTCACTCATAAAAACCATATTTTAATAATGCTACCCTGCATTTGGTATGCTTTTAAAAAATACTTGTTCTGAACTTAACACCACATAAAATGAGCATTTCCATATACAAAGTAAATAATGAGCTATACATAAACTGCAAATTTATATTACATTCAGCTTGTTATTCTTTTTAAGGATACAATAAATTCAACTTGTTACTTCCCAAATTGTTCTGCTCATCTGTGTTTCCTTCAGAACTTCCTGCTATTTGCTTCTGTACATTTTTAAATGTACCAGTTAAGGTCTTCTCTTTTTTTGTGAAAATACTGTTTGGTTTTTCTCTTCCCCCCAATGCCAAACACTCAGTTGAGGGAGGGGATAAAGAAAGCAAAAACCTTCTGACAAAAATGCATAGTCGAGGAAAATAGATTTTATTGGTCTCACTCTGCACCTTTAGACCATTACCTCTCTGTCACAAGATGAACAGCAGTTTTCAGCATCAGTTCCCTAGAGTCACAATTGGTCACATTTATAAATTATGTTGCAAACTTTAAATATAAATACTAGCTATTATTATTAGTCATATCTTTTCAAATTGTTTTTCTTTACAATGTTGTTTACTTGCTTATGATCAGTTCGAGCAAGTCTTTTTTATGTTTCTCTAAAATTGTACCTTTTAACATCTTGTACATTAAAATCCAAATCTGTTCATATACTACACATTTTCAGCCACTACTCAATGGATACTGCCTCTTTTCTTTTCTCTTCTTTTCTATAAACAAAAGAGCTACTATAAGATATTATTCTAAGATATAATGGTCTTAGCAAGTCTCCTCCCCTCCCCCCATGGGTTGAGTTGCAGGTATGTGAGAAGGCTTTAAAGGATAAGGCAGGTAAGATCTTTATCTAAACTTATACTTTGGGCGTAGTTATGGGTCTGGCAGAATACTCTGTGGAAAAAAGAGAATTAGAAAATGACAGGCTCTTTAGGGGGTTAGGACCAATGTATAAAAGCCATTTGTGAGTCATGTTAATACCCAGAGGTATTATATGCCTTTAGGTGAATTGAACAAGTAGGTTAATGTCTTTATGAGAAGAGTAGAATTCAATGATACCATGTTGCAGTTGGTTTGGAACTACATGATCCTCCCTAAAGAAGGATGGCAACTACTTCTGCCCAACTATGTTTCTTATGCCAATCAGAGCACACACTTCTCAAAGACCAATATAGCATGATTTGATGTGGTCTCCAACCTTCCTCTGATTGGCAAAATTATTTTTCTGGCCCCTTTCCATCATCTCAGATTAAAAGGTTTATTCTTACTGTAATTGATAGCTATTCAGATGATAGGATGGTAATTCATTTGCAACCACTACAACAATGACTAAAGCTCTCACTGAATATACTATCCAGCCTTGTGGAACGTGTCTTGTCTTCAGCTCTCACTGAAATACCATCCTTCTTTATCAGGCAGAAGATTCACTTTACCACAAAGAAGATGTGAGTTTGGATCTGATGCCATAAACCCACCAAATTTTCAACATCAGTTAATTAAGGAGAATCAACTCACAAAACAACTAATTGTGACAGCATATGTAACATCCTCGTGCCTTTGTCTGCCACCTCATTATCAATAGGAGAACAGCATGTTTCATCATCTGTTCTCTAGAATTAAGGTTGTTTGCTGACACTAATCTGAACTGTTTCTTTTAATACAAATGATATCCTGTAGGAAATAAAACTTAACACACGCTGCATAATAAAAATTAGGTTAACTCTGAATTGCCCGATACTCTTGTTTCCTGTCTCTGCCATACAATTATGCCACAATAACAACAATCACCAAAAGCAAAAAAAAAAAAATGTTAGTAATACCGTTCACTGAAAAATAGTTGAATCACATGAAGGAAAATGGTCTGACATCTCATAGCCCCAGTGAACAATTTCTTAGCTGGATAAGTAGAGACATTTGCCAAGGACTGCATATTAGATTTATTCTCAATTAATATAGTTCTGTATACTATTCATACTTATGATTTGTATGCTTGCTAATACCTTTAAAATTAACTATGCCACAGACAGACATATCAAATACTTCTGAGCAGTCATAATTCTTCTAGTGCTATATCTATATTATTATAATTGCCTTCTCTCTGAAAAATAGGCATTTTGAATCTAGTGACACTTCAGTTATTACTTTACTTATATTAAAGCTATCTCAGCATATTAGATCTTTCTTAATGATTTTTTTTCTATCAAGAGACTATGAGGACCTCAGGGCAAAAGAGGGACATTATAAAAGTGAGGAATTTTATAGATTAGACAAGCAGTTCTAAAATAAGCTAGACAATTATTTAAAAATTTTTTTTAAATTAGCCTTTTTTGGTGTTGTAATTTATTAATGTCCCAGGATGAGGATGTGTTTGGTATTACTAAAAACAATGAAGTAGAACACATGAAAGATACGTCATGAATAAATGTAATTAAATTATCAATAGACATTTATGAAGTGCCAGGATTAGCAACATGAATTTACTATTAAACAAAATAAATTATTTTGTAGCCTCAGTTAAAGACCTATACCAGGAGTTTTAACATTTTTTGCGTGTGGTGCTCCTCTATCTCCTCATGGATACTTTCTCATAATCTTTTTGAAAAGATTTGCCATGTTAAAGAAATGCCAAATGTCAAAATCAAAAGTTAGTAAAAGTAAAGATGTAATTTTTTCCCATTCACATTCATGGACCCAGTCGTGCCTGCCTATTAAATCTACCCTCTCGGTTTGTAAAGAATTCGGCATGCTATCATTATTGTTGTTCAGTTATGGTCAATTCTACATGATTCCATGAACAAAGACCATGGAATTTTCTTGGGAAAGATACTGAAGTGGTTTGTAATTTCCTTCTCCAGAGTGTCTCCATTTTAGAGAAGAGGAACCTAGGCAAATAGAGTTTAAGTAACTTGCCTAGTGTCACACAGCTAGTAAGTGTCTGAGGCCACGAACTCAGATCTTCCTCACTCCAAGCTCACTCTACCACATAGCTGCCCCCGGTTCTATAACGTTGTTGAATCACTTCTGTATCCAACTCTTTGCAACCCCATTTGAGGTTTTCTTGGTAAAGATATGGGAGTGGTTTTCCATTTCTTTCTCCAACTAATTTTATAGATGAAGAAATTAAAGCAAATAGGGTTAAGTGACTTGCCCAGAATCACACAGTTTAGTAGTGTCTGAAGCCAGATTTGAATTCAGGAAGATTAATCCAGCCCTCTGCACTCTGCCCCCTTAGCTTTCCCTGATCAATACTATTCTCTAGGACAAGGGTGGGGAACTAGCGGCCTCAAGGCCACATGTGACCCTCCAAGTATGGCCCTTTGACTGAAACTTTGACTGAAACTTGGACTCAGTCAAAAGGCTGCACCCAAGAACCTAGAAGGTCACATGTGGCATCAAGGCCACAGGTTCCCTACCCCTGCTCTAGGCACAAACCAGTTCTACCCCAAGAGAAAACAGAAAGCACCTGCCAGGTAGTCAGTTAAGCTGAGAAGACTGAAGGGTACAGTCTTACTTTTTATTATGTTGGAAAACTATATCACATTATAAGGTCAAAAGATTTAGAGCTAGAATTAACTTTAGAGATCATCTAGCCCAGCGGTGCCAAGCTCATATAGAAATGGATCCCTGCAAGCCACAAACCAACTTAGAAAAAGCACAAATTAATATTATCAGCATTGTGTTATATTTTGGTTCATTTTAGCAAACATATCCTAATTATATTTTCTTCCAGTGCTTCCTGGTGCCTGAAGCCACAGGGCTCCTAATTTGATACCTATACTCTAGTCCAATGCTCATATTTTACAGATATGGGGTGTCTAGGCAGCACAATTGATAGAACTCTGGACTAGAGTCAGGAAGACACAAGCTCAAATCCTACCTCAGATACTCACAAGCTATATGACCCTGGGTGAATCACATTGTTTGCCTTGGTAACATGAGGAAAATAATAGCACCTACTTTCTAGGCTTGCTATAAGGATTAAATGAGATAATGATTATAAAGATGGTTGGTGGTAGTTGGGTGGTGCTGGTTGTTGTTGTTGTTGTTGTTGTCATCTAGGTGTCTCAGTGGACAGAGCACTGGGCCTGAGCCCAGAAGACCTGAGTTCAAATCTGACCTCAGATATTCACTGGTTGTATAACCCTAGGTAAGTTACTTAATCTCTCTTTGCCTCAATTTCCTCATCAACAAAATGGGGATAATAATAATACTAATAATAGCACCTGCCTCCCAAGGCTTTTGTCGGTTCAAATGAGGGGAAAGTTGTGAAGTGCTTAACACAGTGCCTAGTACATAATAACGAATGAATAATTATTAGCTAATATGAGGAAACTGATATCTGCTGCCTTACCCAAAGCCACTCAGCCTATTAGTAGCAAGACTTAACTAAAATCCATATTTCCTAACTCCCAATCTAGAGATTCCTCCAATAGTCACTAAAATAACTCTGTAAATTATTGTAATGGTAATGGAAATTTGAAGATCTTCCCTGCCCCTTAATAGATGTAATAACATGGAGCCTATGGTGGAAGGAGTTTTCTGAAGGAGTAGAGTAGAGCCTAGAGGAAGCTGGGAGTAACAGCAGTTAGAACTGGAGGGAGGACACAGGCAAGGAGACAGCTAGGTATGGTGTGGCTCCCTGCTCTGTTACAGTGTATTAACTTCTTTGTTGCTGTGATGGATTTGGTTTTCTGGTGTTGGGATTTGGCTTTCTGGTTTTAGGATTCATTCTTTCTGGTGTCTGAATAAATGTTTTGTTTCTATCTTCTATATGGAGAGTGTTATATTTTTTGATTCAGAACTATGCTGGCATATTCATAGTCACCACTGGTACTGTGAATATAACATTGGCACTACAATTACATAGCTTAGAAAGTAACTAAATGATATGGACATACCTACTGCTAGTCTGGTCAGTGCTAATCCTGATGTTTCTGGGAAGTTAACTAGAGATATCATCCTCTCTGTTGCCCAGACTGACATGCAATCCAAGGTTTACCTGGAATCAAATTCAAACTGTCAGCAAAATTCTGGCCTCTCAGTGCCTAGACAAAGTGGTGACATTATACAGCCAGGGCAAACTTTATGAGAAAGCAAAGTACTATTCTATTCATCTTATTTCATTAGTCTTCTCATACTGCCAAGAAACAACTTGACCACAACTTCATACTTGTCTGGTTAGTGACTATAAGAGAAGAAAAGTACCGCTGGTCATTACTTCCCCATATCCCCCAGGTGCTGTCTTGATCGCAAACACAGAAAACCAAAATTCTGTGGTCCCATAGTGTCATTTTAGGGCACTATTAATAACACCCTTTTAAAATAAAAAGTGGGGCGGCTAGTGGCACAGTGAATAGAGCGCTGGCCCTGGAGTCAGGAGGACCTGAGTTCAAATCTGGACACAGACAATTAACACAAAAACTAGCTGTGTGACCCTGGGTAAGTCACTTAACCCAAATTGCCCTCCAAAAAGCAAAAAAATAAAAATAAAATAAAGTAAAATAAAATTTAAAAGGATAGGGATTTGAAGAGAAGGGCATTCTGTGTTTTTCAGCATCTATATTACTAAGCATGCTAATTCATGAGACAAAACTATTCAACAAATCACATAATTTCAGAAGGCCATCATGGCACTGTAGCATATTTTAGTAACTCCTTGAATGAGTTATTATTTCACAATATATTTTAACCATTCCTTACTATTTGTTAATCTTCCAGACTTCCGAGAAAATGCTTCCACAAGCTTTTTTCAGTTCTTTCATATTCAATTTATACTAAATGATAATTTCTGATTAATATCAGTAAAAACTTTCAATGTCATTTACCTGATCAACAACATGCCATGATTCCACACTGGATAATAGCTTAGTCATAAATTTAAAACCATGGAATTCTGAAGTTGAAATAATGATGATAGTAAGAGTTGGAATTCATATACGTTAAGGTTTGAAAAAATGCAGATTTAGTACCCTTTCACTCTTCTGTCTCCACAGTGAACCCAGTTTAGCCAGTGATCCCTAAGATTACTTCTCAACCTCCACTCCAGGGGCTTCATACTGACAATGCCTCTACTTCTGCAGTTTCTCCTCCAACTTTGACTGGTAAGTTTGTCCCCAGATTCTTCAATTGAGGAAGCACCCATGCTCAATGTTGGAGAAGGAAGGATGCCAGAACCAACAATACTAGGGCTTCCAGGGCTGGATGTAGAGCCCACTCATTATCCCACAATGGATGAGTTAGCATGTGAAGCTACCACAGGACTCTGCCAACAACCAAATAACTGAGAATGGGATAAAGCTCCCAAATTTGATGCTCCCATGCTATGAATCCCAGGTCTAGAGTTCTTGAAGATTTTCTAACCTTTATTTCTGATGACCTATTATATTAGAACTACAATTGAAATTCAGATCAAGATTGTATTATTTATATACTACTTTGCCCATTCACAGAAGGCACAGGACCTTCAGTGGAAAAGAGTTTCCTCATTAAGGAAAAAAAAATTAATTAGAGCCCATGTAATCTCTGAGACTCCTACTGACCTTCCAAGTTCCTAGAAACTAGACTGACAACTCCCCCTCAGAGTTCTAGAGGTATCATTAAGGGGTCAGAAATTATTCTTTAAGGCCATCTGACCTAAGACCCCACCAGTGTGTTCCCCCTACCCCAGCTGAGAATCAGTCAATCAGTTTTTAGAAAAGGATGTTTATTAAAGTAATACAATAAAAGAATTAATTTTTAAAAGTCATCCTAAAGTCTATGACACATTTTTCCTTTTTATCACATACAGAGACCCAGGCAATGTGAGCTCAAGTTTAAAGAGCACATGGGACAAAGGGTAAGTTCTTTCTCCCATGTGGATGCTCCAGAAGTTCCCCTTAGGCAAAGTGTCCTTGTAGAGTCATGTTTCCCATTTGTCCTTGGCTCCTGATGAAAAAGAAACTTCCATGAGCTGATTCAGATATGCTGTTTAGGATGCTGCTAGGTAAAGGGGAGTTGGTGCTGTCAGGAGAAGGAAGTGTCATTCTAAGACATTGATAAGAAGATACAAGTCATCCAACATGCTCTAGAACCTTTGAAGTGGGCCAAAGAGGAGAACAAGAGGAAGATCTGGTCAAAGCTTTTTTTTTTTCTTTTTGGAGGGCAATTGGGGGTATGTAACTTGCCCAAGGTCACACAGCTAGGTTTTTGTTTGTGTGTGTGTTAAGTGTCTGGGGCTGGATCGGAACTCAGGTCCTTCTGACTCCAGGGCCAGCACTCTACTCACTGCACCACCAAGCTACCCCTGGTCAAAGCTTTTCTTACCCCTGATATGGTTCCTTCTCAAAGGGGTTAACATAAAAACTTCCATATTCACTCCATTTTCTAGAATTTTCCCCTTTTCAACTCAATTGCTAATTTATAGACTGTCTCTAGGGAAAGACCAAACTTTCTTTGGTCCTAAACAAACATTATTACAGGTCTTGGCCAAAACAAAAACCCTACATCTATATTTGAAAATATTCCTTAATGAATTCATGAGAAGAAAACAGGAAATTGATATTCAACAACACGCCATATCTTTACAAGAAAATTGACTCAAAGGTATAAACAGAGCTGTGTGATGAAAAATATGAAAACAGATATAACTTTACTTAATTACACTCTTAAAAAAACAAGCAGGGGCAGCTAGGTGGCACAGTGAGTAGAGCTTCGGCCCTGCAGTGAAAAGTACCTGAGTGCGGATCTGGCCTCAGACACTTAATGCACACACAAACAAAACAAAACAAAACAAAAAAAAACCTAGCCGTGTGACCTTGGGCAAGTTACTTAACCCCAATTGCCCTCCAAAAAAAAAAAAAACAAGCAAAAAGATAGTATGCTTGCTATAGGTAATTGTTATTATCATAGTGTCCAGCACAGACTTCAAGTCAAAGAGAGATTCTTAATAGATACTGAATCCTTCTAGATTACTCCTGCCACAAGGCTTTGTCATATAGTACCTTACATTTGCATATCATTATATATATATATATAAAATTTTACACTTATAAAACAGCAAATATATTATCCTCTTTTTTCTTCACAACAGCCCTTCAAGGAAGTCAGTAGTACAGACTCTGACAGAGGTTGAGGTAATTTGTTTATGGTCATACACCTAGAAAGTATTACTACTAGGACTCAAAGTTAGATTTTCAGACTCCTCTTTTAAATACACTTGCTTTGGGTCCAGCTAGGTGGGCAGTGAGTAAGAGTGCTGGCCCCAGAGTCAGGAGGACCCAGGATTGGATCCGGCCTCAGATAATTAGCACACACACATAAATAAATAACTAGCCATGTAACCTTGAGCAAATTACTTAACCCCAATTGCTTTAAAAATGAATGAATGAGAAGATGGTGGAGTAGAAACAGCTCATCCAAGCCACTCTGCCCCCAGATTCCCCCCAAACTATGTAAAAGGGGACTCTGAACAACTTCTGGAGCCCCAGCACCCACAGAATGACAAAGAGAAGCTAACCTCCCATTGAGGACAGCCCAGCAGCCCTGCAGGAAGGACCAGTGCAGTGGTCTGGGAGCCGATAGCACACAGTGCGCAGAGTGTGGCGAGCCAAGCCAAGTGGAGCCCAGGTCCCAGTGAGCTGAGGTTTTAGCCCCAGGGCAGCAGGGCCAGCAACCGGCTGGAGGAACCCCAGAACACCAGCAGCTGTGGCGAATCCAGAATTATCAACATAGACATGCCTAGGACAAAGTGAGAGGTAAGTGTCCTATGGACTTTGGGACCAGTAGTTGGGGGATGCATCTGCTCCCGCCCCTGGGGGCTAGAAGCCACTGAGGAGACACGCCATTTTGTAGTTTTCAGAGGCAGCTCCAGCTCCTGGCCTGCGAACTATAGGGAGATCCAGTGATCAGTCTTGGGGGGGTAATCGCTCTTGCTTTAACCTCCCTGGATCTGGATTGTGATCTAGGGTGGAAGTCGTGGGTGGGTTTACAGCTTGCCAGAAACGGAAGTTGCCCCCCACACGTTCGGGACGAAAATTCCTCTATCTGGCCTTAAAGCCACAGTGTGGCAACAAGCCCAAAAGTCAAGTAATTAAGTGGCAACATGCCAAGGCAGAGGAAACAGAAAAATGCAACCCTAGACTCCTATTTTGGGGGCATACAGCGGGAAAAGGACTGTGAGGTCAGAAGTCCTGCTCCAAAAGCCCCAGGGGAAAACATGAGCGGGTTGCAGGCCATAGAGGACCTTAAGAAGGACTTTAAAAATCAAATAAGAGAAGTGGAGGAAAAATTGGAAAGAGAAATGAGAAGGATGCAGGAAAAGTATGAAATGAGGGTCAACAGCCTGACTGAGGAAACAACACCTTAAAAAATAGACTAACTCAAATGGCAAAGGAGGCCCAAAAGGGCAATGAGGAGAAGAATGCCTTAAAAAGTCGAATTTGCTAGATGGAAAAAGAATCTCAAAAGTTCACTGAGGAGATTCATTCCTTCAGAGTTAGACTGGAGCAAATGGAAGCTGATGACTTTATGAGAAATCAAGATGCTGTTAAGCAGATCCAAACAAATGAAAGATTAGAAGGCAATGTGAAATATCTCATGGGAAAAACCACTGACCTGGAAAATAGATCCAGGAGAAACAATTTAAAAATTGTTGAACTACCTGAAAGCCATGATCAAGGAAAGAACCTAGAAATCACCCTTCAAGAAATTCTCAAGGAAAATTCCCCTGATGTTTTAGATCCAAAGGGCAAAATAGAGGTTGAAAGAATTCACCGATCACCTCCTGGAAAAGATCCCCAAAAGAAAACTCCCAGGAATATTATAGCCAGGTTCCAGAATCCCCACATCAAGGAGAAAATACTACAAGCAGCCAATTTCAATAAGAAACAATTTCAATATTGTGGAAACCCAATCAGAATAGCCCAGGACCTGGCAGCTTCTACACTGAGGGATTGAAGGGCATGGAATATGATATTCCAGAGGGCAAAAGATCTGGGAATGAACCCAAGGGTCACCTACCCAGCAAAACTGAGTATTTTGTTTCAGGGGAAAATATGGTCATTCAGTGGAATAGAGGACTTTCAAGCATTCTTGAGGAAAAAACCAGAATTGAATAGAAAATTTGACATCCAGACACAAGAAGGAAGAGATGCCTGAGAAGGTACTCAGGGAAAAGAAATCAAAAGGAACTTATCAAAGTTGAACTATTTACATTCCTATATGGAAAAGCAATAACAGTGATTGATGATATCTTTCTCACTATGAAAATAATGGAAGAAGGGTGTGTGGTCATATGAATACATATGTGAATGTGTGTGTATATGTTTACAGTTATATATGGATAGAGGGCATAGGTTGAATTTGTTGGGAAGGGAGAATACTCAAGGGATGAAACTATGAGGTGAGAGAGGAAAGTGGCAAGAGGAGATGGGGAGAGACAGGGTAGGGTAAACTATCTCATGTAGAAGAAGCAAGGGGAAGTGGTTGCAAGGGAGGGGGAGAATAGGAAGGCAAAAAAGGCAAAACCACATTCTCATTGAATTTGGTTCAGGGAGAGAATGACATACATACTAAATGGGATATCTCAAACTGCAGCAGAATAGGGGGAAGGTGGATGAGAGGAGGGATGATGGACGGGAGGGCATCCTGGGGGGGATGGGAGGTTGGAAGTACCCACTATAGAAGAGGGACAGGATCATGTAGGGAATGGACCAGGTGGGGGGTGGGATGAGTGGGAGGGAATTATAAGCAGCCTTGTACAATATATCTACTATGAGAATGTTTTGCATAGCTAGACATGTACAACATATACTGAATTACTTATCTCCCCAGAGGGAATGGGTGACAAGGGAGGAAGGAAAAGGATCTGAAATTCGAGGTCTTAACATTAAATATTTCAAATATATATAGATACTATTATTAATACTCTTTTGCTTATAATTGGGAGATAAGATGTGCAGGCATTGGGACACAAAGATTCACCTTCCTCTAATAGAAAAGTCAAAGGGGGTATGGGAGAAGATATGGGAGAGAGCACACTGGAGGAAGCGATATCTTGTGGCACTGCTATTCTGGGAGGTTGGGTAGGGGAATAACGGGGGAAAATGATTGTAACTCAAAATCTGGCGGAAATGAATGATGTAAAGCAGAAGTTAATAAAGCATTTGTTTTAAAAAATGAATGAATGAATGAATAGATAAATAAATAAATAGATTTGCTTTGATGGGATTGCTTATTCAACTTTGCTTATGTTTATATTATTTCTCCCCCCCCAAAAAAAGTCTAAGCTTGTAGAAAACAAGGATAATAACTTATATTTTTTTGCCTCCCACCCTGCACAATGCCTACTTGTTATTCACAAAGGATGGTGCTGAATCATATTTAAAAATACCAGGGAAACTCTTCCAAATCAACAGCTATATCAAATAGCACAGAATTTGAGATAACAGAGAAAGTTAGAGTGATTGTTTTTGCTTTTATTCTAGAAGGTCATTTTTTTTAAAGCAAACTCATGATTAATTGATTGTAGAATCATTTTGCAGAGTCAGCACAACACTTAGGATTAATAAAGTTGAAGACTGGGGTTGTTCACTAGCTTGTGCTAGAGCAAAATTCATACAACTAAATATTGTCAGCAACAAGAAGGAGCTCAAAGCTTTCAATTAATTTTAATGTACAAGAATATAAACCTGCCTATTTTAAGTAAACAGACTTCATAAACATGCAGTATTTCCTCTAGTGAAGACTTTTTCACATCCTTAAGCTTTCTTGATCAAATCTCCTAAATTCTTTATCAAAATCATGAAATTTACTATTCATCAATCATCACTGAGTCTAAGAGATCTGGGACAAGCATATAGCATTCTATAATGTTTAGATTTAGGGACATTAACTGAAAGTGATTTTTTTAAACAATAATTTAGAAAATAAACTAATTACACTTTTTGAATAGTACAACAGATTTACACTTGATCAATAAAAAGCATACTCTGCACTTTATCAACTATATGTATAATTTAGAAGTACTGTGCTCATTGCTCCATAATTAACCTTTTACTCCCCAAAATCTCTACAACAAATCTCTGCAATCATTCAGTAGCATCTTTATGCCAAACTTCACCTGTGATTTTTCTGAAAGGGAGTACTAATTTAAAACTTGACTATGGTGATATTAGTTTCCTTAGGGATTCTTTAAATATGATTTACAAGCAACAATTGATGCAAAGAATGTTACAATTGCTTCCAGGTGCAATTAAATATGTTGCATGCAATTTATAAAGATTTTAAACACTGAAGAAAATGTTAGCCATCCTTTTTTACATTCTTCTCTATTTGCTATAATATGTCCTCCCTATTAAACATATTGTATTTGCAACATTTACCTAAGGTTAGTGGTAAAACAAAAGGCTGGGGGGAGGGAGAGGATTATATAAAATAATCCTGCATCTTTAAATTTAATCTGCTTCATTAACATTTTTCCCCAACACTTTCAGTCTAGACAATCAATAGAACAGTAAGTCAATCCTTGATTTGTAGCTTGATGATTTCTGAAGTGTAAAAGCTCACAGAGAAAATTTAACAATCAACTCAATATTTGAGCTGACTGGTATATCCCATACCTCACTGACTCAGTTAAAAAGAAGGAGGTGGGGTCAAACAATGTGAAAGGGAGCTCCGAACAACTTCTGGAGCCACAGCACCCACAGAACGGCACAGAGAAGCTAACCTCCTGCTGAGGACAGCCCAGCAGCCCTGCAGGGAGCGGCTAGAGCAGTGCTCTGAGAGCAGGCAGCACAGTATGCTGGGAACCAACAGCGAAGCCTGCAGAGCCGAGCCCAGGTCCAAGGTTTTAGCCCCAGGGCAGCTGGGCTTTCAGCCAGCTGGTGGAACCCCAGAACACCAGCAATTGTGGCGATTCCAGAATTATCAGCACAGATATGCCTAGGACAAAGTGAGAGGTTAATGTCCTATGGACTTTGGGACCAGTATTTGGGGAACACGTGGCTTCCTCCCCTGGGGGCAAAAAGCTGCTGAAGAAACAGCTGCACAGAAGCCATTTTGCAGCATCAGTAGTGGCTCTAGCTCCTGGTCTGCAAACTGTAGGAAGATCCAGCAATCAGTCTGGGGTTAATTGCTTTTGCTTTAAACTGCCTGGATCTGGATTGTGGTCTGGGGGGGAAGTTTGGGGTGCGTATCCAACTTGCCAGAGTGGGTGGAGGCTTTACAGAGGCCACCCAACTGGAGGAAGTTGTGAAGACCCCACGTTTGGGCGGAAGCTCCCCTGTCTGGTGGCAGAGTCCTACTGTGGCAACAAGCCCCAAAATCAAGTAATTAAGTGGCAATATGCCTAGGCAAATGAAACAAAATAAACAGAAAAGTTCAACATTGGACTCCTATTTTAGGGGCAAAGAGGCTCAAAGCATGGAGGAGGACTGTGAGGTCAGAACTCCTGCACCAAAAGCCCCAAATGAAAATACAAGCTGGCTACAGGCCATAGAGGACCTTAAGAAGCAGATAAGAGAAGTGGGGGAAAATTTGGGAAGAGAAATGAAAAAGATGCAAGAAAAGTATGAAATGATAGTCAACAGCCTGATTGAGGAAAATAACACCTTAAAAAATAGACTAACTCAAATGGCAAAAGAAGCTCAGAAAGGCAATGAGGAGAAGAATGCCTTAAAAATTCGAATTTGCCAGATGGAAAAAGAATCTCAAAAGCTCACTGAGGAGATTCATTCCTTCAGAGTTAGACTGGAGCAAATGGAAGCTAGTGACTTTATGAGAAATCAAGATACTATTAAACAGATCCAAACAAATGAAAGAATAGGAGGCAATGTGAAATATCTCATGGGAAAAACCAATGACCTGGAAAATAGATCCAGGAGAGACAATTTAAAAATTATTGGACTACCTGAAAGCCATGATCAAAGAGAGAACCTAGAAATCACCCTTCAAGAAATTCTCAAGGAAAATTGCCCTGATGTTTTAGATCCAGAGGGCAAAATAGAGGTTGAAAGAATCCACAGATCACCTCCTGAAAAAGATCCCAAAAAGAAAACTCCCAGGAATATTATAGCCAGGTTCCAGAATCCCCAGATCAAGGAGAAAATACTACAAGCAGCCAGGAAGAAACAATTGCAATATTGTGGAAACACAATCAGAATAGCACAGGACCTGGCAGCTTCTACACTGAGGGATCAAAGGGCATGGAATATGATATTCCAGAGGACAAAAGAGCTGGGATTGAAGCCAAGGGTCACCTACCCAGCAAAACTGAGTATCTTGTTTCAGGGGAAAATATGGTCATTCAGTGGAATAGAGGACTTTCAAGCATTCTTGAGGAAAAAACCAGAGTTGAATAGAAAATTTGACATTCAGACACAAGAAGCAAGAGATTCTTGAGAAGGCAATCAAGGAAAAGAAATCAAAAGGAACTTATCAAAGTTGGACTATTTACATTCCTACATGGAAAAACAATAACTGTGTTTGATGAAACCTTTCTCATTATGAAAATAATTGAAGAAGGGTACATGGCATATGTACACAGGTATACATGGATAGAGGGCACAGGTTGAATTTGATGGGAAGGGATGATTATTATTTTTTTTTGGAGGGCAATTGGGGTTGGGTGACTTGCCCAGGTTCACGTGGCTGGGTTTTTGTTTGTGTGTTGGGTGTCTGGGGCCAGATCCGAGCTTGGGTCCTTCTGGCTCCGGGGCTGGCTCTCTGCTTGCTGCGCCACCTAGTCGCCCCAAGGAAGGGATTATTCTTAAGGGGTGAAGTCAAGAGGTGAGAGAGGAAAGTGGCAAGAGGAGATGAAGAGAGACAGGGTAGGGCAAACTATCTCATGTAGAAGAGGCAAGGAGAAGTAGTTGCAGGGGAGGGAAACAGGAAGGCAAAAAGGCAAAAGCATATTCTCATTGAAGTTGGCTCAAGGAGAGAATCACATACATACTAAATGGAATATCTTACCCTCACTCACTCTCCTGAGTAGGGGAAAGGGGGATGAGAGGGGGGATGATGGAGGGCAGGGCATTCTGGGGAGAGGGGAGGTTAGAAGTACCCACTATCAAAGAGGGACAGGATCAAAGTAGGGAATGGACCAGGTGGGAGGTGAGACACGTGGGAGGGAAATATAAGAAGTCTTTTACAATATATCTACTATGGTAATGTTTTGCATAGATATACATGTACAACACATACTGAATTGCTTATCTTCTCAGAGGGAGTGGGTGACAAGGGAGAAAGGGAATGGATCTGAAAATCAAAGTTTTAAAATTAAATGTTTCATAAGATGTCCAGGCAGTGGGACTCAGAGATTCACCTTGCCCTAATGGCAAAGTCAAAGGGGGTATGGGAGAAGATATGGGAGAGAGCAGATTGGATGAGGGGATATCTGGTGGGACTGCTATTCTGGGGTGGTGGGTAGGAAAAAAATGGGGGAAAAATGTAGCTCATAATCTGGTAGAAATGAATGATGTAAACCAGAAGTTAATAAAGCATTTGTTTAATTAAAAAAGAAAGAAAGAAAGAAAAAAAAAGGAGGTGGGGATGAAGGAATGTAGGGAGAGAGAGGGAAGGGACAGGGACAAAGGGAGAATGGGGGAGAGAGAGGGAAAGGGGGGAAGAGACAGGGAGAAGGAGAGCAAGGGAGAGAGGGGGAGAGAGAAAGAGAGAGAGAAAGAGAGAGAGAGAGAGGGAGGGGATATCATATGCCTGATTATTTCATACAACTACACTGAAATTATCATGCTTTAAGAAAATGTAGGAATATCTCCATATAGTATAGAAAATAATATTTTGTCAATGAACATTTTTAAATATTGATTTTCAAAAGAAACTGATATTTATTATTTTTTAACCTTTGAGTTACCATAATCCTATATTGTGCTTTTAATTAATGTAATTCAATCTCAGTTTTCTAGTTGAGATATATTCTCCTTACTCCTACTTGGTGAAGCTAGATTTTTAAAAAGAGAGAGCATAGTATTGCGTTGATTTAATAAACAATATGGTGAATGTTTTGTCTAGGTACTTAAGCTGAAATTGTTTTATTAGTATAGTAAAAAAAAAAAACCTGCATAGTCTCAAAGATCTTTAGCAATTTATATCCCATTTCTTACTCCTCTTCAGTACTTAATGTATAAAGATTTCATCCTCAATATAATCAAGTGAAATGCATTCTGTTAGAAAGAGGTCATGATCTAGACTATAACGAACCTGAAAGTGGGTTTATAATGAATATTTTGAATAAATTATGAGTACAAAAACACTTATGCTAATTGTATTAATCTGCTCCTTGCATAGATTCTTGCTATTACCTTGAAGTTATATTTGAGTCCATTTCTCAGGTTTAGGGGAATAGTCTTATGCGTTTTCTGATGCTTACATTAAAAGTTACAGTGATTCATAAATTGTGCCATTACATATGAAAAGGTATTAAGTTTTATTATCTTATTATCTCAAAAGTTCTGACACGTGAATGGATATAATCTGTATACTGTCTATGGAAATAAAATTGAATTATGGACAGTTGATGCTGATACTACCTTAAACATGTCTCTCACTATTCAAAAAGGAATGTACTATGAGAAAATAAGGTGAAGTGCATTACATATAATTTTAAGTTAATTGCATTGCAATATAAATAAAATACCAAACATAAAGAGTAAGAAATTATCAATTCAATTTGAAAGTCATTGATATATATGCATATATACATACATTCAATTCCTCATTGTTCAGAATATAATATTAAATAATGTAATTGGCCAGGAAAGGAAAGAATTACTGGCAAATAGAAAGACAATAAAACCTAGTTTTTTCATTTGTGATATGTAGCCTTCAAATCAAAATGAAATTAGTACATGAAATTAGCATGTGAGGCTAAAACAATAACAAGAACATGTTATTGCTACTACCACTTTGAGTCAATTTCATAGTGTTCAATTGCCAAATGAACACTAATAATGGTAAGTCCAGTACTAAGGGTAATGAAAAGTTTTCCTCATTGTTTCTATGTTTCTCTACCTACATTGTTGAATGACACATTTATCTTTTAAATAATATTAAAATATTTATATTCAGTTTTGATAAACTACAATTCTTGCTATGTTCACCTTAGATTATGTCTTACCAGAGGATCTCAATATTCACATCACTAATTAACAAATATTAATTTGAAACTATAATCCTTCCTCTCAGCAAGGTAAATATTTAAAACCAATGAACTATTTTGAATTTCAATGTACATTAGTTTGAAATCACAATATTTTATTATAGATAAGTAGAAAAGTTCAAAATTGTTTTAATACAGGTTAATATGAACAATTACTTAGAGGCAATTTTAAAGTAAATATTGTATTGACCTAATGAATGGCCATACTAAAAATAAGATCACAGTCTTTTATTTTAGGGTGGTTAAAAATACTTCCTTTAATGTCACAAGTCATCTTCAGCTACAATTTATTATAATCCAATTATGGGTTATAACAGATTTAGAAAAAATTTTACAAGTGTTACCCATGGCCTAGAACTGAAGCTTTTTTTTTAAGAGCCTGGGATTAAACCTTAGAAGCTTCTCAAGGATCTTATTTTTTTAAACAAAAGCCTTTCACTAAAAGTTTCCTTTGGGGGACATAAAAATGTGGCTTATAATTAGGAAGGAAAAAGAGGGAAATAAGGGGAGGGAGAAAGGGGAAAGAGGGAAAAAAGAAAAGGACGGTAAGGTAGAAAAGAAGAAAAGAGGGAAGAGAGGAAAAGAAAGGAAAAGGGTAATGGGGAAGGGGAAATGGAGGAATGATGTAAGGGGAAGGGAGGAAGGGAAGGGAGAGAAGAGAAGAAATGAGGGAAGGGAGAAGGGAAGGAAGGAATGGAGGGTAGGAGGGAGGGAGAAAGGGGAGGGAAGTGAAGGAAAGGACAGAAAAAATGGAAAGAAAAAAGGGGGAAAGAGAAAAGAGTTAGAGGGTTAAAGTGGAAGGGGAAAGAGAAAAGTGGGAAGGAGGATGGGGAAGGGCAGAAGAAACTAAAAAGGGAAGAAAGGGATGGAGGAAGGGAGGGAGGGAGACAAGCAGGGAGAGAGAAAAAGACAAAAGAAGAAAGCCTCAACTCCCTAGACAGCAACTAACTAGAAAACAAATATGGCAATTTGTTTACCTCAAAGACAACAAAAAAGGACTGGTACCCAAGCCCATAGAATCAAAGTTACCCTCCTCTCTTCAGGTGAGCCATACTATATCCCCAGAGTTCCATAAATTCCTCTAAAATTATAACAGTCATCTGAGGCTTCCTTCTTTTCAAAAAATTAGAAAACACTCAAGGAAACACAGTCAAAAATCCTTTTCCTGGCCTGCACAATCTATAAAACAAATGGCATCAGTGAAGGGCGAAGTTGAGGAATTCCCTTCTGTAGACTGTAGCTCACTCCTTCTCTACTCCAACTCCATCCCACACACTTCTCACAACTCTTCCATTGTTTCCATATAATAAAATTTAAATCTGAGCCTCAAAGCCATTGATAAGGGACTCTCTCCTCATTTGCAGAGGTAAATGTCCTTCACCTGAATGAGTAAAGCCAAGCACCAGCAGCTTTCCAGAAGAATGCTACTGTGAACAGCTTTTAAGATTCTGATTATATAGTACAGTGAACACTCTATTCAATAACAAATCAGAGCAAAACTTTCACAGAAAATCAAGGTACAGCATTTACAATATTACAACTTATCACAGAAAATCGAAATATAGCATTCACAACAGCTTATTACTAAAATGGCCACATAGTTTTCTCCACGGCGGTCACAGTTTTGAACAAGATGCATTCATTTAGTCAATTAATCATTCAATCAACTCAATCATTCAATCATCCTTAAGGAGGTTTGCCTCCTTAAGGGACACAAAGTACAAACAGTCAAAGTTCTCCACTCATGGGACACACTAAGTTAACTCAATCATTTTCTTATTCAGTCATCATTCACTATTCAATCATCAGAAAATACACAGGCCCTCCACCCCTAGGTCACTAGTAAATTACAATTTCTCAGTCAGTACACAGTATCCAGGTAAGGTCTTCTCTCAGCTTGACTTGAGGTGGTCTCTCTCAGATTCCCTGGATCCCCTTCCATGGACCCAGATCCTACCTGGATTCACCAAACTAACACTTGGGTTCAAAGGCAGACAGCTCCCAGGGCCTTGTTCAGCTCTCCATGCACTTCCTATTCCATGCTGAAGCTCACAGCATCCAGTCCATCTTAAAGCCTTTACAGTCTCTGTTCCTGGGAAGTTAAGGCTTAACAAAGCCACAAACAGATTCACACAAAGTACCAGCATCACAGTCATGCTTCTTTAGTCTGAGGCAGCTCCAGCTGGCGCTTGGACATCTTCAGCAGCTCCCAGAAGCTCCATCTGGCCCTCAGACTCAGCAGCAACTCAGCAGAAGCTCCAGCTGGTTCCCAGAATCAAAATCACTTCACTCAGGTTCCCAAAATCAAAATCATTCTCTTCAACCTGGGGAGGGGGGCCTTTCCTCTTTAGCCTCCCTGGTGGCAGCAGCTTCTGCCTCCATGAAGCTAGCTCCAAAAAGATCTGTCTGACCCAGCAGGGACTTCTCCTTATAAACACACACTACATTAGCTCCTTCCTGTTTCAGCCAACCCCTTCCTGTCAGCAACAGGGGTTCATACTCTCTCTTCAACAGAGGCTTGATTAATTACTAAGTGCTAAGTACCTCTCACTTAGCAATACAAAGGGAACTTCAAATTTCATTACTATTACAAGTAGGAGAGAAAAGAGACTGATTCTTCTGACTCCCAGCTTCAAGAGAGAAGATGAACAATGCCACCCTCTATTCATATCACTAAAAGGAAAGAAAAGACTCTGGGAAGAAGCTGACATGAGAGGATCCAGCAGTCTCTGTCATGTCCCTATTCCCAGCTTGCTACATGAGAGACTTCCAAAAAAAATTTTTCTTTGGGAAAGATCTGGGACTCAGAGAATCTCATTCCCAATGGAAGGGGCGTCAAGCCTTGGATATTAAGCTTGGGCCCTCTTTTCTTTATTAATGGATAGAGATCAGTTTAGCTTAAATATTAAAGTCACTTCTTCTAAACTAACAATATTTAATGGAGCAAACAGAAATAATTTTAGCCCAATACTCTATCTCTCTGAGGAGAGGCAGGAAGAATAGCCTCTGGCCCAACCTTCTACTTCCCCTCCTACCAGGAATTAAAGTCTCCTTTGGAGAAAGTTGGTGGGGGGGAGGGAAAAGAAGCTGAAGATGTCTAGTCTTTCCCTACTGTGACCACACTGAGAGTCACATTATACAATGCCTACAATATCTCCTGGTGGGGCCATATGAATGTATAAGCCTCCCTCCAGGACACTAAGTTCAGAATGTAGCCGCTATTCTCCTCTGTGTCTCTAGTTCTCTAGTCTCCATCTCTGATATAGAATCCCCAGTCACTCTTTCTAGCACTTTCGCTCATACCCCAACAACTCATTGTGGGGGCAGAATCAGAATACTCCTTGCTCCTCACTATCACTTCCACACTCTCCCTTTATCACCATCATTCAAAATCCTTTCCTCTTTGGAAGTCTAATCAATCCATACTTATTTCTAATCAAGATGCTGGTACCTGTTACCTACTGAACACCAGAAACTCTGTTTCTATCCTTGATGGATTCAATGCAAGGCTAACACTCTTTCCCTCCATACTGATACCCCCCTCAAACTTCTCAGTTCCTGTAGCGGCAAGCACCCCAATATCCCCAGGGTAGCTGCCAACACAGGTTCTTAGATCTGCTTTTCAAAAGGAAAGCAACTCAAAATGGGTTAACAAGCTTACTTTAATCAAACAAACATACATTACCTAGTTCAGGGGAAAAAGGTCAGCACCCCAAACTTCAGAGTTACAGAACTTACAGATCAGACAGGCTTCCAAACTGTCCAACCATTATATCAATACCAAATCACAGTTACCAGAGAGGGAAGCATCAACATCTGGGTTTTCAAAGCCGGGGGGCTCTCAACAACGGCTTCCCAGAGTCTCATCTGGTCAAATCACACAACACTTCTCAAAGTGAGCCCCAAAGCAAAGCCTCTCCTCAGGGCTTATATAGCCTTCTCTTGGCTCAGAGAATGTAACAACCTCCTTGACCCACTGCCCAATCACAAAGTATCAAGGTGTGGGCTTTCCTGAAAAACAAGCCTCCCACCACAAGCTCCAGGTGCACTTAAGCTAGGGGCAGGGAAGATCTTTAAATTTGCATTTCCATTACAGTTCCTCAACTTCCTCATTTCCCATGATGTATTCCTCCATCCATCTCAGCTACATGCAGATAACTTTAACCCTACCATCATCCACAAATATAACACATCCATGTTCACAAACTCAAATCCCGTGATCCATTCATGATTTTTTTGTCATTCTTCCTTTGCCTCTGTCTTACAAACCTTAATCTTGTTCTTTATTCTCACTATAAATTATAATCTATCCACCTCTTGAAGAGTATAATTGAGCAAGACAGAAGATCCCCGAGATTAAAATTTGGAAGTGGATTTTATTACCACAGGACTGCCAGGGTTACATGGTTACCCAAATGAGACAGTGTTGGCACAGATCCTGTGCTGGTTTTTAAAGAGATTCAATAGCCAGGTTACATAAGCTGAAACTACAATCAGTGATTGGTCATTGTACATTTGAATTTCTTGCTGGCGTGAAGTTTACCCTAGTCTGAGGGACAGGAAACCCAGAATGGGTGAAAATGGGGAACACCCCTTAGGAGGGTTGGGGCAGGGCAAGGAAAATAATGGAGCAGGGATTTTACCCTAGGCTGACACTCCTGCCCACAGATCAATTAGGGGAGGGGAAGGGGAGAAGTTGCCTACTTACAGACCAATTAGGGGAAGGGGAAGGTGGAGTTGTCTGCTTGCAGATCAATTAAGGGAAGGGGAGGATGGAGTTGTGCTCGACATTCTTAGTTCTTTCCCATTGGCCATCATCCATGCACAGGCTATGATTCCTCCCTTTCATATACTGACTCCTTGGTGAACAAGTTCTCTCTTTATTCCTGTTTATATGCTTCTGAATAGAACTAGTGAATATTATAAAAACATACTGATGTTTCAAATTTCTGCTACTTAATCTCAACTGGGCTTTTGATGTGACAAGGCAATCCTTTTATATCTCTCTAATCCATTAATTATCCCTACTCATTACAGCAGATTTTCCAAACCTTTCATTCCTCCTCAAGCCCCCCCCCATGAATCTTCTACCCCACAACCTCTGAATCAAGAAATATACCTCATATTCTCACTGAAGATTATTCATTAAGTATTCCTTCTTCCCTCTTCTTGATCTCACATCACCCAGAGACCTTCTTCCATTATCTTCCTTCACCCCTATCTCACATAACAAATTGATCCTTCTCCTTGCCAAGGTAAGTGCATAAATCATTCTATCCCATTCTATCTTCTCCAGAAAACTGTCCTCTGTAATCTCCACTCTTCCACTAATCTTTAATCTCTCCCTGCCTACTGGCTGCTTCCTAACTGCCTACAAACATCAGACATATTGATGTCTTCCCTTTACATCCTCAAAAAAACACTTGGTTCATCTATCCCTTTTAACTATCATCCTGTATCTCTCCTCCCCTTCAAAGCTAAACTCCTAGACAAGAACATCTATAACCCATGCCTTTACTTATTTTCCTCTCACTCTTTTCTTAACTTTCTGCAGTCTGACTACCAGCCTCAAAAGAAATGCTCTCTCAAAAGACTTCTGTATAGCTTTTGACACTGTAGATCACCATCTTCTGCTTGATATCTGCTCTCTAGGTTTTGTAAACACTGCTCTCCCTTGGCTCTCCCTCCTAACTGTCTGTTCCTCCTGTCTCCTTTGCTAGATCTTCATTCATATCAGGACTCTGGGTGTTCCCCAAAGCTGTCCTGGGCCCTCTTCTCTTCAACTACTTTGCTTGGTGATCACATCAGCTCTCAGAAATTCAATTATAACTTTTAGACAAATGATTCTCAGATCAATTTGTCCAGCTATAACATTTCTCAATCTCCAATCTTGGGTCTCCCAACTGCCTACTGGTCATACTGAATTTACATCTTACAGATATATGAAGCTCAACATTTCTCAGACTGAATTCACTAGATTCCTCCCACCCAGCATTACAAACCTTCTCTTCCTAACTTGCTGATTTCTGTTGGGAACATCACCATCCTCTCAGTTAACCATTTCACAACCTAAGCCTAATTGTCAGTCATGCACTATTCTTCCCTTCCCCCTTCTCTCTTTCTTTCTCTCACTCTCCCCCCCTTTCTAATTCCCTACCTTCCTCCCCCATCGCTCTGACATGTCTCTGTGTATGTGTCTATCTCTGTCTCCCTCTGCTTTTCTTCTATATACAATTGATTCCTAAATTCTGTTGATTCCATTTTTATAACATCCATTATACATGTCCCCTTATTTCCTCTGATTCTATTATCACATGATGCAGACCATCATCACCTTACATAAAGACCACTACAATAGATATCTGTTTACTCTCCCAGTCCTCAATCCTTACTTTAGTCCATCTTTCACTCAACTATCAAAATAATCTTCCTAAGACTCAGGTCTAATCAATTCACTCCCCTATTCAATTAATTCCAGTGATTCCCTATTACCTTTAGTATCAAATACAAAATACTCTGGCTATTAAAGATGCATCACAATCTGGCCTCTTTCTAGTCTTCTCATGCCCTATTCCTCTTCACATACTCTACAATCCAGTCATACTGGCCTCCTTGCTTCCCTTTGTATAAAACACTCCGTGTTCCAACTCCATGCTGTCTCCTATGCTTACAACATTCTCCCTCTTCATCTCCTCCTCCAGACTTCCCTGGCTTCTTTCAAGTCTCAGCTAAAATTCTACCTTCTACAAGAAGCCTTTCCTACTCTCCAGTTATCCTAGTTCCTTCCCTCAGAGATTATATTGGATTTATTCTGTAAATGCCTTATTTGTCCATGGTTGTTTACATGTTGTATCTTAACCTTTCCCCATCAGACTACAAGCTTCTTGATGGCAGGGACTGTTTTTGTTTTGAGGTTTTGTTTGTTTTTGTTTTTTTGTTTGTTTGTTTTTTGCATCCCTAGTGCTTATCATCAGTGCCTGGAAAAAGTGAGTGTTTAATAAAAGTTTTAACTTGACTTTGATGTGTCTCCCCTCCCCCCTGTTTTTTTTGAAGGTCAAGTTTAAGACTGTATTATCTAATTATCAAAATCAATTATCAAGGTGGTATTCATGTGACAACAAGTACTCAGGATGAGGAAAAGATGTGAATTCTTTGTCATCAAGATATCATCATTATCCAAACAAAGTCTTCATCAAGGGCATGGAGAGGTCTTTACATTTTTTTTTTCAGTGAGATAAAATCAGCACCAAAACAAAGGGCCACATCAATGGGTCATCAGGGACCCAGGCCAATGAGTAAACATATTCACTACAATGACCCCTTCCTGCTCTGTATCTATGGTCCTACTGCTGCAAGGTTAAATGGATAAAAGCATCAAGGGATTACTGGAAAGGATTTGGGGGTGAACAGAGATGGAAGCCTATAAATATACAGAGTATTGAGAAAAACTAGGCATTCTTTACATGATCAATTGATCGATTCTTATCTATTAAGCACTTATATGTGTTAAGCATTGAGTACTATTAGAGATTTTTTTAAAGAGCAGTATAAAAATTGGTCCATTCATCCAAGAAGCTTACAATCTGTTTGAGATTAGCAGGTATGAAATTTCAGTAATAATAAAAAGTAGCACAGAATTAAAGCCAGTTTCCATAGCTCAGATTAGTGTTGTAGTTCAGAAGAAAGAAAAATCAATGAGTACTGAGACAGACAAATGGATGGGGAAACAAAAACAGAAGACAAGAACATACTACTGATATAGATCTCTATCTGTACAAAAGGCAGGCTGTTTCTGCAAAGATTTTCATAGCTTGGAAAAAGCTCCCCTCCCCCAAATTCATGTTCAGCTATGTCATAAAATATAAAAGCTATAAACAATATTTTAACTCCAGTTGTCCTGATCTATATCTTGCCACTGAACCCAGATGGCTCTGGAGGAGAGAGTGAGACTGATGACTTCACACAACTCTCCCTTACTTAAATTCAATTCACTTGCAAGTCATGGCATCACCTTCCTGATACCGTCCTCTTGGAGAACAAAGAACAAATAACACCGTCTTTAAAAGATATAATCAATACAGAAAGACCTAGCAATTTTAAGAACTGTAAGTTAGTACCTGAGCCTTTCCCTCTCCCTCTCATACCTTTGCCCTAATTCCTCCACTATGCCTTAAATACCTGTCCAGGAAATAAAGAAGAATGTAGTCACTAATTTCCCAAGAAGGCTGGAAATTTGAAAAAACACTAGTTTGCTGAAGCCACAGTTTAAGGTGGCCACTCTATGAGAAGGTTATGTTTTGTTTCTCAGTTTGAGCAAGTAAGGACAGAACTGGGGAAGGGGTGATACCAACCCCATACTCACCTTGTTGTCTGATCATTTTGGCAGCACCAGGAAAGTAATAGTTAAACTGCTTGAACCAAACCTTGAAATGTGAGATCCTATTTACCATGAGTTTATATTAGCATAATATCAACTCCTCAATCTTGGCTAGTAAAATTAACATATAAACTTAAGATCATTACTTGAGTAAATCATAAAGATGGCCTTTTCAATGACTACAGGAGAATTTTAAAAGAGGCAAAGAATATTTAAATTACCACTTGGATCTATAATACAAACATTATTAATAAATTCCAGTGGCTAAAAGCATTTTAAACAGGCTTACTTTTCTTAAGAAGACAAAATACAATATCCTGAGTAATTCATTCTATCAGTTGCATGTAAAAGTTTTCTAAAAAAAAAATCCTTCTTAAACCTTTAGTTTTCAGTCCTTCAGCAGTGTTAGCATTTATGAATAATGCAATGTCCATCTTTCTGCTCATTTTTTTAACATTACTATCTATGATTATTTATTTGTAAGGCTGTTTCCACTAAAGATAAGTAAGCAATCTCAAAGTATTTCACTGAATCTTTCATGAAATTACCTAATCAGAGCCATACAATTTGATTCTTAATTGGCATCCGGCATAATGTAGAACCTCTTATAGAATAATGCAAAGGAGACAATTATCTCAATCATAGGGGACATTTAGTACAAATGGAAAAAAAAACACTCTTTTTCCACATGTATACTACAGCTTAGGAGCCAATGCAAAAGATGATATCCTAGTTTTCAATGGTTTGGCAGGATGTGGATGGTTTGATTAAGAAAAAAAATAAATCATTTTTGCTTCCTTACCTCCTCATTCAATTCAATAGTCTTTATCCTGAAGATTCACCAAGCTATCCAACACACATAACCACATCTCTGCTACCTTCCTAGGAAGAGGATGATCTCCTTTCCTTTTTTTGCCAAGTATTACCTGCTCCCTCCATTTCACATCAAAGAAATTATATTAATCCTTTCTCAAAATTTCACACTAAAACCCTATCTCTCTGTTCATATCCTTTGTAGCCAAGCCAAGAAAGAAAAAGCACCAAATAAGCTTTGGACATAATGGATAATACTCAAAGGACTTACTGAAAAGAAGCATCTAATAGCAAATGTCAAACCAAAGACAATTTACAGAGATGAAATAAGCGGGGTCCCGAACTGGTTAGGGAAACTCCAAACAGGCATTTCTTAAACTCTGTTTTGGAAGAAGATGTTAATCTGGTTCTGTCATCTCATAACTACAAGCCACAAGTCCCAATCTCTATTTTCAGTGAAAACCATACTAAATTCACTAGGAGGTAAATGAGGTAGAGTGAACTATATAAATTTTTTAAAATTATCTTACTATTATACCCACTCCCCACTATGTGACAACAACAAATTAAATAAAACCAAACAAAGCAACTACCTAATCTATCTGTGTCACCTCTAAGGAGTGAGAAATTCTCTCACTCATTCAGTGTGATAAACAGAAAAAGAATGGGGATTAGGATATGGAGACACATGGGTTCCTCTCGGGCCTTTGATGTTGACTAGCTGGATAGCCAAGAGGACATCATTGAGGAGCCATCTAGGCATTACTTTTCTGAATCTGTAAAGTGGAGATAGCACTGCTTACACTATTTACCACCTTGCAGGGTTATGAAAATCAAAGGTGACAATGAAGGTAGAGCACCTTGTAAACCTTAAGGCATGAAAATCAATTATTATTATACCTATTCATTTAGGAGTTAAAGAACCAGAGAAGTCAGCAGAGGAGGGAGAAGTATTACAATCCAACTTTCCCTTTAACTACTCTAACAAATATATAAGAAGGGCAGTGGACAGAGAATTGATTCTAAGTAGTAATCTAAGGAGAAGACACAGCAGGTCATCTTTCCAGGCCAAGATTACACATTCAACCCATCAGGGCCAGAACTGTGGAACTGAGGTGGGTCATGATCAAGAACCCCAACTGGAGCCTCTATGATGTCCCCTCTGACCCAGAGATGATCCCAAACTCAGATACCAGGCCCAGAACAGGACCATCAGCATGACTATCCTGACCTGGATGATAGCCTTCTACTTCCCACTTAGAACACAGTCCACAGTTCTGGTGCCCTGAATCCAAAGCAGGATTAAGGACTCAACATCCAGGCTCAGAACAGGTATGCTAATAGTGGCTGAACTATTTCTTTGACACCATAGCAGGATTTGGGGACTCAGCTCTCCAGCTTAGAACAATCTAAGGGTTAGATTTTTTTAGAATAAAACTCTACAAAACAATGAGTGTATTTTAGTTTTAAAAAATTAAACTACCATTATCAAAGATGAAAAGAGAATATACAACAAATGAAGACAGTTTAAGGAATATTATTAATCATTAGAATAACTTAAGTGAAATGTGTGAATATTTACAAAAATATGAAATGCCTAGATTAAGAGAAAATGAAATACAGGATTTAAATAACCCAATTTCAGAAAGATAAATTTAGCAAGCCTTAAAAGAATTTCCAAAAGGAAAAAAGAAAACAAAACCAGCTGGATAGATAAGTGAATGTGGTCAAACATTCAAAGAAAAATTAATTACAATGTTGTACAAACTGTTTGGAAAAAAAAAGGAAAAGAAGGTATTCTACCAAATTATTTGTATGCAAATGTGTCTTGATACTTAAAGAGGCAAAAAGGAGAAGAAAAACTATATACCAGTGTGCTTAAGAATTGCTGATGCAAAAAAATTAAATAAAATATTAGCAAAGATGGTATCGCAAAGATTATATACTGTGACAGATTAAATTTATAATAAGAATCTCTAATAGGAATTCAGGACTGGCTCAACAATTATAAAATTGCCAACATAAATTACTATAATAACAAAAGGCCAATGATTATTTCAAAAAATGTAAAAATAAGTTTTTGACAGAATATAATACCCACTAATAAAAAGAGAAATGAAAATTAAAGCAACTCTGTGTTTCCACTTCAAAGCTGACAAAAGAGCAAAATGAAAAATGCTGGAGATGTCTCAAGAAAACAAGTACATTGATGATAGAGTTTTGAAATAGTCCAACATTCTGGAAGGCAATTTGGAAATATACCCTGAAAACTATTAAACTATAGATATCCTTTGGCCAGAAATACCAATGGGCCCCCAAGGGGGTGGCATGGGGGAGGGTAATGTCCTATATGTGCAAAAAATATTTATAGAAACTCTTTTGTGGTAGCAAAGAAAAAAAAACCTTGGAAACTAAGGGAGTGCCCATAATATAGAAGCAGTTCTACAAATTATGGTATATGAATATAATAGATTAGTATTGTGCCATCACAAACAATGAAATGAACAATTCCAGAGAAACCTGGAAAAACACGTACTAACTGATGCAGAGTAATTTACAGGACCAGAAGAACAATTTGCAATATAAAAATACTACTATATAAAAACACTACTGTAAAAAAAGGAGATTTGAAAGATATAAGAACTCTTATTAAGACAATGATCCATCACTGACTTTCCAGGAATGATGATCAAGAATACTCTGCTTTTACCATTGGCTATTCTCAATATCCTTCATCTCTGCCAAATAGAATCTATCTTCCTTCAAGGTACACTCAGATATGACCTTCTATATGAAGCCTTCTTTCATCCCCTCAAGGGTTAGTGCTCTGTCTCTCAAACTCCCCAATGTTTAATAATTTTGTTTTTATTTGCCCTTATTCCTTATATTTGAGATGTCCTTGCTGTCTTTCTTTTTAGGATTTAAGCTCTTTGAAAGTATGGATTATTTTCTTTATTGCTTTTGCATCCTCAGCACCTAGCACACAGTATTTGGCATACAGTAGAAGAGTCATAAATACCTGATTGATTAATCATTCAGACTACCCTTGACACCTCCCAGTGATAAAACAAGTCATTATCTCTAACACTGTAATTGCAGATGAAGATGAAGGCAGTTTGCTAGAATCTAACACCTATACCTATTTCATCCTTTCTACCTTCAAAATATTTCCTACCTTTGTCCCACTCTCTGCTCTTACACATTCATGACCCTTATTCAAACCCTCATCAATTTTCCCCTGGACTACTGCAATAGCCCCCATAAATATCTCCTTGTCTCAAGACTCTCCCCATTTTAACCCATCTTCCAGTCAACTATCAATATGATTCTTCTAAAGTGTAAATCAGATCATGTCACTCATCTGCTCAATAAACTTGGGTGGCTCCCTATTACATCAAGGATCAAATATAAACACCTATTGCACTTAAAGTTCTTCATAAATTGTTTGAGAATCTATGAATGGGTCCAGACATTATGGAAAGCAGTTTGGGACTATGCCCAACAAGTCACCAAAATATATATATATATACCCTTTGGCCTCGTGATGCCACCATGAAGCCTAAAATAGAAAAAAAAATAAAAAAAGGAAAAGGACCTATATGTCCAAAAATATTGTGAGTGTTTTTTAAAAAAGCAAAGAACTATAAACTAACAGGGTACCCATTAATTAGGGAATAGCTGGACAAATTTTAATATATTGGTGTAATTGAATTCTACTGTACGATAAGAAATGAAAAAGGGAGATGTTGCAGAGAAACTGGGAAGACATATAAACTGATATAGAATGAAGTGATCAGAATGAGGAGAATATTTTATACAATAATAACATTATAAAACAAGGAAACATGAAAGGCCTAAGAGCTCTGGATCAATGCAATGCCTAACCATAATTATAAAACACTGATAAAAAAAACCTGCTATCCACCTCCTTATAAGGAGGTGATAAACTCAAAATGCAGAATAAGAATATATTTCTAAACATGGTCAGTGTGGGTATTCGTTTTGATTGACTAAGTATATTTGTTACAAGATATTGGCTTTTATTTTTCTTCAATAGAAGGAAGTGTGCAAGACAGAAAATAAGTTTTAACTGAAGATAATTTTGTAAAGATAAAGCTCTTTCAAAAATATTAATTGCTTGTGGGTAGGCCAAGCCACCATAACAAAAATGACAATGATACCTAAATTAATTTATCCAGTGACATACCAATAAAACTACAAAAAAAAAAAACAAACCTATTTTATAGAGCTAGAAAAAAAAATAATCTGAAAAAACCCAAAAGGTCAAGAAGATTAAGGGAATTTATGGAAAAAAAAGAAATGAAGGTAGCCTAGCCATACCAGATCTCAAACTATATTATAAAACATCAATCATCAAAACTATTTAGTACTAGCTAAGAAATAACTGGATCAGTGGAATATATTTCGTACACAAGACACAGCACTAAATGACGATCATGATCTAATGTTTGATAAACCCAAAGATAGTTTCTGGGATAAAAACTCACTATTTGAAAAAAAACTTCTGGGAAAACTGGAAAACAGTATGGCATAAACTAGGTAAAGACTAATATCTTACATCGTATACCAAGATAAAGTTAAAATGGACACATGATTTAGACATAAAGGGTGATACCATAATCAAATTAGGGGAGAAAGGTATAGCTTATCTATCAGATCTATGGAGAAAGGAAGAATTTTTGACCAAACAAAAGACAGAGAGCATTACGAGATGTAAAATAGATCATTTTGAATATATTAAGCTAAAAAGTTTTTGTACAAACAAAATCAATACAACCAAGATAAGGAAAACAGAAAGCTGGCAAACACCTCTGATAAAAGCCTCCTTTCTCAAATATATAATAGAACAGGGTGAAATTTATAAAAATGCAAGTTATTCCCAAATGAAAATGGTCAAAGGATATGAATAGGCAATTTTTAGATGAAGAAATCAAGGCTAACCATAGTCATACAGAGAAATGATTTAAATCACCATTGATTAGAGAAATAAAAATTAAAACAACTCTGATATACCACCTCACACCTATTAGATTGGCTGACATGACATAAAAGGGAAATGAAGGATGTTGGAAAGGATGTGGGACAGCTGGGGCACTAAAGCATTGTTGATGGAGTTGTCAACTAATTCAGTAATTCTGGCGAACAATTTGGAACTCCACCCAAAGGGTAATAGAATTATGAATACCTTTTGGTTCAGCACTACCACAGCTGTCTGCATCCCAAAGAAATCATAAAAAAGTGAAAAGGACCTACATTTACAAAAAATATTTATAGCAACTCTTTCTATGGCAGCAAAGAATTGGAAATTTAAGGAATGCCCATTAACTGGGGAATAACTGAACAAGTTGTAGCATATGAATGTAACGGAATACATTATGCCACCAGAAATGAAGAGCAGTTAGATTTCAGAAAATCCTAGAAAGACTGACATGAATGGATGCAAAGCGAAGTGAGCAAAACCAGAACATTGTACACAGTAACAACAATGCTGTACAATGATCAACTATGAATAACTTAGCTCTAGTCAGAAGTACAACAACCCAAGACAATTCCAAAGTACTCGTGATAGAAAATGTTATCCACATGCAAAGAAAGAATTGATTGAGTCTGAAAATAGATCACAGCATACTGTTTTCACTTCCTTAATCTTTTCCACATTTTTTTCTTTTGAGCTATTTCTTCTTTTGAAACATAATATGGAAATATATTTTGCATGATTACATATTTAAGATATTTATAATTCTTACCTTTTAAGGAGAGGGGGAGGGAGGGACAAAATTTGTAACTCAAATTTTTTTAATTAATGTTAAAAATTGTCTTTACATGTAATTGAAAAAAACAAAAAATGCTATTTTAAAAAATAATGTTATTCCTAATTCAGCCCCTTCCTATCATTAGAGACTTATTGTACTTCATTCCCCTCCACGGTTTTGCTTGCACTGACATACTTGCTTTTCCTTCCACATGATACCCCATCCTCTCTCTCTGTATCTTTGTACTGGCTGTCCCCCATACCTATAACATTCCACCCCTTCATTTCTACCTCTTAGTTTCCCTGACTTCAAACTTCAGATCAAATATCTTTTGCAGGAGGCTTACCCCACTCCACCCTGCAGCTGTTAGTTTCTTTCCCCTAACATACTTTCTGTACACATTTTGTATGTACCTACTTAATCATATGTTGCCTCTTCCATTGGAATATAAATTTTAGAGGGTAGAAACTGTTTTTTTGCCTTTCTTCATATCAGCAGTCTTTATAGCATGGTACCTGATACACAGTAAGCATTTTAATAAATGCTTATTGACTGACTAGTAATGCCACTTTTCTATTTCATGACTATCTCTTTGTGGTAGAAAGGAAAATAAATCCTGAAAGAAGATTTCTGAAATATACAAAATGTATTTCCACAAGCATTTAATGTTTTCTTCTTCAAAGCTAGTGGCTAAAAGGAGAGTGTAAGGACTGCATGACTACTAAAGTGGAAAAAAGGCTATACCCTTTTCTGATACTTGATTTTACTTCTTTTCTTCAAAATCCAACAATTACACTTCCAGTCCTGACACAGACACTCACCATGTAGGCATACAATTATTGCTGTGTGATTACAGAGCTTCAGATAAAGCTCCCTACATAATTACCTGTTATTTTGAGGAAAAAGAAAACAATGATACCATGCTACAGAGTACAAGATTTCCCACGCAAACCCTCTCCTGCCAAATGGGGCTCCTATGAAAACTTGACACAGGACATAGCAATGATTTTTGGAATAGAATAACATAAAAATGAAACAGTAAGGGTAAAATGAATAAATCATGGTTTTTAATTGAATGAAATACAAAAATAACCTTTTAAAGTATTTTTTAAATATAGCAAATTTGAGTAGGTGAGAAGGAATTCAGGGACTGTAATATTTACTGATGAAGAGATTATCCAAATGGAAACTTATAGACACAAAGTAATAAATTTGTTTAGTGTTTATATATCTATATATTTATGTATAAATAGACATGTACACATACTCAAAGTTGAGTATTTGAATACACAACTATTGTTTTCCCTTTCAAACAGACTACATTTGAGGTTACACCATAAATCCTTTTCTATTTCCCTAGCTTGCTACTTCAACTTCTTAGAAAAGGAATCAGCCAATACCTTTTACTTGCCCCATTTGGACTAAAGTCTTTAAACCATTTCTTCATTCCTCAACTCACAGAGAGGTACATTTTACAATTTCTAAAAATATAAAATTGACAACCTTCTAACTTGGATAAGTATATACTATGCATGTGTCTTAAGAGGTATAAAAAAGTAGCACTTACACTTTACAGATAGATTTGTTTCTTGCATTGCCTCACCTAGAATAACTAATAATTCAATAATGCACATCTCATAAAAACAGACCATGAATACTTTCAGAAATTCTCTTAGAACGGAATACATAAAACCTTTGAATAATTTTTAGAAGCTTAGCATCACTCAAATGACATTTTATACATTTCTGCTACTCAGATTCTACAAAGAAAAAACTTATATTAGCTTTAAAATATTCACATCTTATTATTTTGTTAAAGTTAATATTTTATCAAAATGCAAATATTTTCAGTTAAATTATTTCATTGGATTTGTAATTGTTTATTGAATCATTCATATTTGATAATTATTTTTAATAAGTTTATCTGTTTTTTTGTTTATACTTACAATTTCATTGTGTAGAGAATTTACTATGAGGAAACTACGCCAATACAGAGCTACAACTGTTCTTAAGTTCACAGTGGCAGAGAGCTCCTGGGACACTGAGAAATTTAATGCCCTGCCCAGGCTAACAGAACCAATATGTGTCAGAAACAGGATTTCAACCTACATCCTCATAATTTCAAGACTGGCTCTCTGATGCACAGGTCTTCTATACTGACAGACCTAAACTGCTCAGTTTAATCAGATCAGAATTATTACTTACCACAAGGGATAAGGGCCTTTTCCAAGAAACAACACCAATCAGTCCTGACAAGAGCACCTGAAATTAAGTACAAACACTTCTGTAAGATATAACTATTAATAAGTCTAAAAATAAAATAAAATAAAATAAATCTGAAAATACTTTTTTTCTAAACAGATTGTGAGTTAAGAAGATAAAATGTATCTTATTTATAGCACACACTTGACAAATGTTGGCTAAATTAAAAAGTATAAGCATCATAATATTGAATGAGCAAGATTTTCCCCATTGACTATAGGAGCACTCCACGAAAATTTAACAAAAAGTTAGGTCATATAAAATTATATTATAGGGTATGCCTAGCTCTTAAAAAGTAACAGTAATGGGGGTGGAGTCAAGATGGCAGAGTAGAAACAGCTCTTCCACACAGCTCCAGCTCCCACCACTTCCAATCCATATAAAAGGGAACTCTAAACAAACTCTGGAGCTACAAAACCCACAAAATGACACAGAGAAGCTAACCTCCCACTGATGACAGCCCAGCAGCCCAGCATGGAGTGGTCAGCACAGTGTTCCAGGAACTGAGCCCAGGCCCATGTGAGCCAGAGGTTTTAGTTCCAGGGTGGCCAGACCAGCAGCTGGCTGGAGGGACTCCAGAACACCAGCAGCTGTGGCATTTCCAGAATTGCCAACACATAGATTCTAGGGACAAAGTGAAAGGTCAGTGCAGTATGGACTTTGGAACCAGTACTTGGGAGTGCCGGACTTTTGCCCCCAGGGCAAGAAGCTGCTGAGACACTTCAGCTCAGCCACAGACACCCAGCAGCTTCAGCTCCTGGCCTGCAGTCTGTAGGGGGCTTTGGTGACCAGTCTGGTGTGGGAGGGATAATTGCTCTTGCTTTAATCTGCTTGGATCTGGACTGCAGTCTGGGGTGGATGTCCTGGGGTATGTGACCAGCTTGGCAGAGCATGTGGAGGCTTCAGAGAGGCCACCCAACTAATACCTCTGGCAGCTGAGAAAGCCCCAGCGTTTGGGACAGAAGCTCCCCTGTCTGGTGGCAGAATCCTACTGTGGCAACAAGCCCAAAGGTCAAGTAATTGAGTGGCAACATGCCTAGGCAAAGAAAACAAAATAAACAGAAAAATTCTATTTGGGGGGCAAAGAGGATAGAAGCATGGAATAGGAGGAGGACTGTGAGGTCAGAAATCCTGCACCAAAAGCCCCAAATGAAAATATGAGCTGGTTAGAGTCCATGGAGGAACTTAAGAAGCAGATAAGAGAAGTGGAAGAAAAATTGGGAAGAGAAGTGAGAAAGATACAAGAAAAGTATGAAATGAGAGTCAACAGCCTTACTGAGGAAAATAAAACCTTAAAAAATAGACTAACTCAAATGGCAAAGGAGGCTCAAAAAGGCAATGAGGAGAAGAATGCCTTAAAAAGCCAAATATGCCAGATGGAAAAAGAATCTCAAAAGCTCACTTAAGAGAATCATTCTTTCAGAATTAGACTGGAGCAAATGGTAGCTAATGACTTTATGAGAAATCAAGATGCTGTTAAGCAGATCCAAACAAATGAAAGAATAGAAGGCAATGTGAAATATCTCATGGGAAAAACCACTGACCTGGAAAATAGATCCAGGAGAGATAATTTTAAAATTATTGGAATACCTGAAAACCATGATCAAAGAAAGAACCTAGAAACCATCCTTCAAGAAATTCTCAAGGAAAATTGCCCTGATTTTTAGAACCAGAGTGCAAAATAGAGGTTGAAAGAATCCACCAATCACCTCCTGAAAAAGATCCCAAAAAGAAAACTCCTAGGAATATTATAGCCAAGTTCCAGAATTCCCAGGTCAAGGAGAAAATATTAAAAGAAGCCAGGAAGAAACAATTTTAATACTGCGGAAATGCAATCAGGTTAGCGCAGGATATGGCAGCTTCTACACTGAGGGATAGAAGGGCTTGGAATATGGTATTCTGGCGGGCAAAGGATCTGGGATTAAAACCAAGAATCACCTACCCAGCAAAACTCAGTAACATGTTTCAGGGGGAAATATGGTCATTCAATAAAAAATATGGTCCTTCAATGAAAGAATACTTTCAAGTATTCTTGAGGAAATAACCAGAGTTGAATAGAAAATTTGACATTCAGACACAAGAAGGAAGAGATGCTTGAGAAGGTAAACAGGGAAAAGAAATCATAAGGAACTTATCAAAGTTGAACTATTTACTTTCCTACATGGAAAAATGATAATTGTAACTGATGAAACTTTTCTCAGTATGAAAATAGTTGAAGAAGGGTATATGGGCATATGAATACATATGTAAATGTGTGTATATATGTTTATAGGTATACACAGATAGAGGGCACAGGACCATTTTAATAAGAAGGGATGACACTTAAAAGGTGAAATCAAGAGGTGAGAGAGGAATATAACAAGAGGATATGGGGAGAGACAGAATGGGGTAAACTATCTCATATAGAAGAGGCAAGAAAAAAATGGTTACTAGGGAGGGGAAGAACAGGAAGGCAAAAAGGCAAAACCTTATTCTCATTGAATTTGGCTCAGGGATAGAATAACATACATACTAAACAGGATATCTCACCCTAGAGAAGAGTAGGGGGGAAGGGGATGAAAGGGGGAATGATGGAAGAGAGGGCAGGTTGGGGGAGAGGGAAGTTGGAAGCACCCACTTTTGAAAAGGGACAGGATCAAAGTAGGGAATAGACCAAGTGGGAGTTGGAATGGAAGGGAGGGAAATATAGTCAGTCTTTTAGAATATATCAACTATGGTAATGTTTTGCATAGCTACACATATACAACATATACTGAATTGCTTATCTTCCCAGTAAAGGTGGGTAACAATGGAGGAAGGGAATGAATCTGGAATTCAAAGATTTAAAATCAAATGTTTAAAAATATATAAATACTATTATATTTTTTTTGCTTTTTTTTGGAGGGCAATTGGGGTTAAGCGACTTGCCCAAGGTCACATGCCTAGTTTTTGTGTTAAGTGTCTGAGGCCAGATTTGAACTCAGGTCCTCCTGACTCCAGTGTCAGTGCTCTACTCACTGCACCACCTAGCTGCCCCAATAAATACTATTTTACATATAATTGGGATATAAGATATGCAGGCATTGGGGCACAGAGATTCACCTTGTCCTACTGGAATAGTCGAAGGGTGTAAGGGTGAAGATATGGGAGAGAACAGATTAGATGAGGGGACATCCTGTGGGACTGCTACTTTGAGGTGGTGGGTAGGGGGAAAATGGGGGAAAATTGTTACTCAAAATCTGGCAGAAATAAATGATGTAAACCAGAAGTTAATAAAGCAAAAAAAAAAAATGAATAAAGTAGCAGTAGTAATAGTGCAAATGGTAATGATAGTAAAAACTTAGTAATTAACTTTCTGTCTACTGATTACCTAGCAAAATAGTTCTTAGTAGCTAGCATTACACACCAGAAGTTAACTATCTTTCATGGGCTACTTAAGACAAATCCCCATACTACAAACACAAACCTCAACATGTCCTGGAGAATTCACCAATAAGCAATATTGGTTGTTATTCACAACTGCTCAGATGTAATTTTGAGCCATAAAGAGCTAGAAATAACATTTTAATAGATATATGTATACTAAATAGTCATAATCACTAAGAATGGAAAGTTTTCAAATGTAGATATTTAGCAAAGGAAACCACAATTGTTTATGAACAAGATGAGTCACATATCTATCTACCAATGGAATTGTAGCAGGGCTGCTTTCAGTTAACCTACAGAAGACATG
Source organism: Gymnobelideus leadbeateri (assembly GCA_011680675.1). Classification (NCBI taxonomy): domain Eukaryota; kingdom Metazoa; phylum Chordata; class Mammalia; order Diprotodontia; family Petauridae; genus Gymnobelideus; species Gymnobelideus leadbeateri. The sequence goes on along the minus strand of WOXC01006275.1, from coordinate 198,289 downwards.
CTTACATCTTAATACTTATAATGAAATACAAAAAGCAGTTATTTTATCCATCTGTATAATAGTACATAGAATAATAGTAGGATGGAGGCCTCCTTGAACTATTTCTATATGAACCTCACCAAAAACCAGATGAGAGCAAAATTATAATAAAACTGTAATTCATATAACTTGCTATTTTAAAATTGCTTTATTTTTTTATTTATATTATTATGAAATAGTTATGAACAGACAAATTCCACACTCTAAATTAAATTAGGTCTTTATAGAAACCTGTGACAAACTTTTAGGACAGTTATCAGTTTCCTCTTCCCAACAACTTTACCCTCCTCTACCTTAGAGACCTGAGCTTTCTCCCAAGGAATTTGAAGTAAGAGGAAGGCTGAATACCATTTATGAAGGACTCAGAGACATGGGGTGCTGGTACGGCAAATTTCCTTGATGTTATGCTGGTCCTGAGAACAATCTTAAATTTTCCTTCTATGCTTCTGAGTATTCACAAAAGGAAAAGTCAACAACAATTCAAAACCTACTCCCTCCTCCAAACTTCCCCACTGGGAGGAAAAGGAACTATACTTCCTGGCTGCCAGATAACCAACCTGAAAACCAACTTTAACATTTCAACCCTTTCTCTTTTCACCCCACCATATTCAATCTGTTGCCAAGTTTTATAAATTTTATTTTTATAATATCTTTCACAGTTTTGTCCTCACTATACAAATGAGTCTAGGGAGAAAAAGTAGACTCCCAAGCTTGGAATTTAAAGTCTTTCAAAACCTGCCTTGACCCTCCCTTTCCAAGTTCTAGAAAAACTGACTTGTTCCCACATCAGCCTTCAAGCCTTTACACTCCCCTCCTCATATCTATCAAAACCCTTACCTTCCTTCAAGCTTCAGTTTCTGTGTCATCTCCTGTGGGAAGCCCTTCCTGAATCCCCTAGCCCTTTTCCTCAAATGATCATGTATATACTCATTTGTTTGTTGATGTGGTTTGTTGAATTCCCTTCCCTCCCACAGAATGCAAGGCTCTTGGACGAAGGGTCTGTTTGTGCCTGTCATTTTCTTGTTATATATCTAGTACCTAATGTAGTATACTGTACAGCATAGGCACTTAGAAAAAATTATTTGTTGTATTTGGACAAGTAGTTCAGGTGAACTGAAAGGGAAAATAGTGGCATATAGGTTTCCTTGTAATTGGTTCACTAGTGCCTTCAGGGGCTTGCTCAGTGACCATTTCCTGATTGTCCCAAATATCAAAGAATTCTAAGTAGGCCAATTAGGTTATTCTCTCCACTGTCTAGCAGTGAATATGGAGAGGATTTAGAGTATCAGAAATCAAATGCTATTATGGCAAGTGCTAGCTACCTTAAGGTGGGGCTTAAATATAAGAATTAATGTTATTATGAAACAATATTGGTAGGCATAACCTTATGAAGGTTATTTAAGGCTTTTGAAAATACAAGGGTGCTATTTAGAAAATTCCTTATAAATAGTACCCTTGTAATTTGAAAAAGATAATATACCACCCACCTGTGTTTATATCAAGGTTAATTATTCATTTTGGATCTCCTTATCAGGTTTTTAAAGATAAAAAAATAATAAAGAGATGCCTATTAAGTTAACATTTGTGAGAAATAACTTAATAACAATATCTTAGGACTTTAAACAAATCTAAATAGTTACTGTAAATGTCTTGATAAGTATGTGTGCATACACATATATGCATACATACATATGCATATATCCATATGTACATTAATATACATTAACCTATCTTTATATTAACACATACACATCACATATATATTTGTGTATATGTGCATGTACATATATATGGAGAGAGTCTCTATCTATGGCACATATATACATTGTGGCATATATATGTAATATATAAAATTTCTAATATAGGTTTTATTCTAATTTGGTCACAATATGTTAAAGTTGGCTCCAGGACATTCCAGGGTACATGGGAAAGGTGTGCTGTAGAATGTAATATAAGCTTAGCCTTGAAGAAAGCCAAGGAATCTAAGAGACTAAGGTCAAGAGGGAGAACATTTCAGGCATCGGAGACAATAAGTACAAAGATATGGAATGTCCTTTAGTTGGAACAGCAAGCAGACATATTTTACAGATTCCTATAACATCTATAATAGAATTCAATCCCCCTACCTCAAATCCTCCATCACTGTTAAGTACATTAATATCTTCTTAGTCTTCCAGGCTCATAAGTTTAGTATCGTCCTAAATTTCCCAAAAGGCAGAGTTGACCATGTAGGACTGCGTCTAAAAATAGTGACTAGAACTGGAGATAAACAGAGAGACAGACAGAGTTTGGTATCTTATACATGGAATTGGTGATTGAGCCTATGGGAAATGATGAAATCACCAAATGAGATTGCTACATAAAGCAAAGTATAGGGCAGTCAGGACAGAGCTTTGGGGGACATCCACAGACAGTGGGCAAAAAACGGATGAAGAACCAACAAAACAGACAAAGGAGGTGTCAGACACATTAGGAAACAGAGACAGAGACAGCAGTGTCATAAAAACCCAAAGAAAAGAGAGTATAGATGAGTTTAGATGGCTTTTTCACAAAGTTAATTAAAAAGGGATGAGAGATATAGGATGATAGCATGGGGGTAGAAGGTTGTTAAAAGATGTGGGAAACATGGATATATTTGTAGGCAGCAGGAAAGGAGAGAGTAGAGAGGGAGCAACTGAAGATAAGACTATGAGAATGACAGTAGGGTCAATCTGCTGGAGAAAATGAGAGAATATAAGATCAATACTATATATACACACATACATAGTATAAGTGTTAAACACACAGCCAAGGGGCCATATGGTCCACAAAACTTCAAAATGGGACCTGAACTAGATTAAGAAAATAACTGAAAAATACTGAACAAAATACATAAAACAATAATAGATAACATTACACTTTAAAACTAAGTCAATATTCAGCCCACAGGAATGCTTACATATGCATTGGTGTCCATTCTTTGATAAAGGATTTAGCCTTGGAAAAGAGAAAGGCTAGGACAGTGTTAAAGAACTGGAGAAAAATGTCCGAGTGGTGATAAGATGATCAGGGTCTGTGCCAGGAGATGCATACAAGAGGTGTTATAATGGTAAAATGGTCTGATTGGATGTGAGGAGGGAGGTAGATGGAGTGAAGACCTGAAGATGACTCCTAGAGAAGATAGTAGTGCTCTCAACAGTAACAAAGAATTTAGGAAAAGGAAAGAGGTTGAGTCCAGTTTTGGACATGTTGAATTGGAGACTATAAGACATCTACTTCAAGATGAATAATAGGCAGTTAGAGATAAGAGATCAGATGTCAAGACAGGGGTTAGAGTTAGACAAGAAATTCTAAGAAACATCTGCATAGAGATGCTAATTTAATCTATGGGAGCTGAATCACTCAGTGAAACATCATAGAAGGAAAAGAGAAAGAAGCCCTAAAAAGAGCCTTGAGGGAAACTCGTGGTTAGCGGACACAATCCAGATAAAGATCCAGTAAAGGAGCAGTTGTATGGGTAAGGGGAGAACACGGTGTAAACCTGCAGAAAGTGTTAAAGAGAAGAGGGTGATCATCAGTGCCAAAGAATTCAGAGAAGTCAAGAATAAAGAAGACTGAAGAAAGAATATTAGATTCTAGAATTAAGAGAACACTTGTAATTTTGGAGACAGCAGTTCCAGTTGAATAAAAAGGTTGTAAACTGCAGGCCCAGGAGACATGCTCCTTGGAAAAAACTGAATCAAATGTGAATCAGCGCCCAAAGCAGCCAGACCTCACCCTAATCAGTACCAGACAGCTGTGGAGGGCAAATACCTGTTGTCTTGATGAATAAAAGGGAAAGCAATGACACAGAGGTATGCAATGCTATTATTTCCATGCTGAGAGGAGCCCAATGTTTTTAGTGCAAAACAATCTTCTGAAGGAGCTGGAACTGATTACTCTGTCCACTTTGGTAAAAGTTAAGAATAATATCTGCTTCCTTCAGCAAGACAATAGCTGAGAAGAAAGACAAAAGGGGAGGAGAGAGAAGATTCTACTTAACTTGAGCCTTTCCTTTCCTTTTCTCATCTCCCCTATCTTTCCCTCTGTTCTACCCAGGAAAATGTCATTTAAAACTTTTATTCTCCTAATTTGGCTAAGCAGTAATGTGTATCATACTGAAAATACTGTCCTCAATGGAACTAAATGTTCTCTGCATCATGATTTTGCATAACACCATGACTTTATGGAACCAATTAAACAGGCATATAAATAAAAGTCCAAGTGCTGAGGTATGCCAGCTTATAATCAAATCATTGATTAGAAGACCTCATTAAAAGTTAAAGAGACTAGTAAGCAAAACTTCTCTTCAATTGCTAGGGAGTGGGCCTGATTTCTTTATGTCCTACAAGGTACCTACCACATAAGACTCGCCATATAGTGGGAGCTCAATGAAATGTGTTAACTGAAAACACACATGTTTAACACTATACATAAACATACATAAATGTACTTAAAATCCATGATGAATAAGTAATATGTCAATGATTTATATGACAGATATAAGCATCTTACTCATAAAAATGAGTTTGAATTAGACAAAGGCTTGGCATGTAGTTACTCCTATTTAAGACACGTGGAATCTCACAAATACCTATAATCCAGTTGCTTAAAAAATTTTTGATGTCTTTTCTCTCACAAAACATTCATCTCTGAATACATCCCTCAACATTCCCTTAACCAGCAAATTTTCCCTTTTGACAAATATATTTTAAAAGTAGTTAAGCAAAACCAATTCTTACAATATGCCTATTTAATACTCACAGTTAGCCACATGTGCAATCAAAGCAAAGACATGAATTGTCTTACCTTTCTCAAACTTGATACACAGTTTCATTTTACTGGGATTTTTTTCAATTACATTATTATAGTCTCTGTGAATATATTGTATTCCTTGTTCTGCTTATTATACTCTGCATCTCATGGAAGTCTTCCAATATTTCTCTTAATTCCTCATATTTTAATTTTTATGGCACACTATTTTATTATACTATTGTACCACATTTTGTTTAGCTATTCTCCAATTGATGGCATTCATTTTGTGACCAATACTTTGCTAACATAAAAATGCTGCTATGAATAACCTAATATTTGTGATGTTTTTGTGTAATTGATCCAAAAAGCATGTACCCAGGACATTCCTGGGCCAAAAAGAATTGCCTTTTCAGTCTTCTGTTGGTTGGAGTTTTTTGCCTATTTTTAGAATTGGTAAACCAGTTCACAGCTCCATCAACAGTCTTTCTACAGCACCTCAAATACTTATTATTTTCATCCAATATTATTTTTGCCAATTTGCAGTGTATGAGGTGAATAGAGCAATGTTTCTAGTGGTTTTTAATAATCTGCAAGTCTTCTTTTGAGAACTGTTTTACATGTTCTTTGATTGCTTATTAATTAGAGAATGAACCTTGGTCATATACTTGTATTAAATTACTACACAACTTGGGTAGCAGAACTTTATTAAAAATATAGATTTTCTCCCAGTCAATAATCTGCCTTATTATCCTAGTTGTATTTATTTTATTCATACACAAAATTTTCAATTCAGGTATATGAATGAAATAGTATGAAATAACTACTAAGGTCCCTTCTAGCTTTAACTGTTCTTTGATTAATTGTATGCAATCAAAATTGTCTCTTTATTGTGATCTTTTGTGATCTCTTGTATTCCTTATTTCATTATGAATTTGCCTCCCAGCCATACCTGTGAAACTTACTTCTTTCTATCTTCCTTCAACTGTTTTATGTTATTACCTTTTAAATTTAGGTCACTAATTCACTTGCAACATAATGGTTTGAGATACCGATCCAAATCTCTTTTTTTCCCACCTATTTTCCAATCTTCTCAGGAATTCTTGTCAAAAATTATATCTTTCTTCAGGTAGTTGATGTTCTCAATGTTTCTCTGGCCTTGTATGATAGAACTTATTTTCCTCAAATATGCTAATCTTCCAATTCCTCAATCTACTCAGTTAATTAAGACAGTAGGCAGTTATTAAAGTGCCAGGCAAAATGCTGTACTGGGGAACAAAGAAAGATAAAAACAGTCCCTGTCCTCAAGGAGCTTACAATCTAAAGGGGGAGACAAAATTCAAAGAACTATGTACCAAAAATAAGAATAAATACAGAATAAATTGGAAAAAAGTCTCAGAGGAATATTACTAGAAGTGAAAGGTTTCTTGCAGAAGGTGAGAATAAAGGCTAGTCAAATCAATAACTTATTAAGGAACTACTACATGCCAGGAACTACCCCAATCCCAAGGGATACACATAAAGGCAAAAACACATCTCCTGCCTTCAAGAAACATATATTTTAATGAAGCAGACCACATGTAAATAACTAGTTTATAGACAAGGGATATACAAGAGTAGATAAAAGGTAATTTGAGATAGGAAATTTTGGAAGGGGTCATAATTCACTGAACTCACATGAGAACTCATGGGAAATTATCTTGGATTATATCTTATTACTCCAATGTTGCCCTCTAACCCATGCTTCCTCAAATATACACTTAGAGGTGCAATAATTCTAATTTCAAGAAACAATGATTCAGAAAAATCAAGTCAGTTCTGTATTCATACAATAGTAATTTAAGGAAATCTAGGAATAAAAGTCAAAGAACATTCCAATTCTGTCATCAAATAGTAATGCTACTATATATGGTATTTATGAAATGCCTCAGTTCCCAACAAGAGCTGACGGGGGTCCTTGTGAAGTTACCTTAGTCGCGCTGCCACTCACCTAATAGGTTGTTCCACTAAAACTCATAACTGTTCTCATTTCACTCTGACTTAAATGATTTTGCGGGCCTACTTTTTTTTTTTTTTTTTTGCTTTTTGGAGGGCAATTGGGGTTAAGTAACTTGTCCAAGGTCACACGGCTAGGTTTTTGTTTGTATACGTACTGCAAATTAATGCTGAAGAATCATTATGAATAAAATTTCAAATGAGTGGGTTTAGTTAACTCTCCTTTTTGTTAATTCCTAAAGGCCTAGAAAATTCTGTTTGCATCTGCTATTCACAGTGAACCTTTAAAGACTCTTTTCTGATTAAACCTAATTCTACATTTACAAGTCCAAACGCAATTCTTAAGAAAAAAAAAACAGATTTATATTAGTGTCAAGAAACATGAAATTAAAAAAAAAAAAGAAGTAACACCTTGCCAAGGGTAATTAAGCAATATGGAATGCTAATAAAGGAAATAGCAGTATCGCCATTCCTGATAATATTATACAGAAAGACAGGCAATCCCCTATACACTTTAAATTAGAAATATGACTGCATGAACAGAGAAGTCTGAACTAAACTTCTTGAAGTCTTTTCTCCTAAATAACTGGTGAAGCAGCAGAACTGATAGAGAACCATCCTCAAAGCAAGGAAGAAGTAGATTTAAGTTTCTCCTTTGACAGATACTAGTTGCAAGACCCTGGCCAAGTTGCAACTTCTCATTGCTCTAGTCAACTCTCTAAGACTTCAAACTGCAGAAAAGATATGTACTTAAATTGGTAGAGGGAGTTTCCTCACCCAGAAAGCCTATTCTACTAAAGAAATCATAGGTCTGCGGTGTTTATATCTATTCCTAATAATGTCTTATTCAATATACTTTAAAAGACTTTCTCTAAACTCTCATATGGTTCATATATTTACTAATCCAAGGGCAGTCAGAAGTTATACAACAATTTAAGAATTTTATAGTTATTCAGTCCTTCCTAGCACAGAATATCTATTGGCAATTAGCACTCATTCATAGAATATATGGAATGTGTGTCCAGTCATCTTTACTAAATACCAATTCAATTCTAAGTGACTAGTCAGTTGTTGCTCTTTGAATCTAGTTACAGTCTCAAAACCTTGCAGTCATTTTAGATTCTTCATTCTCCCTCAATTCTGCTCAATATAGGAAAACATGGATTGAATGAAGTCATCTTGAATGGGTACATCTTGGGCAACATGCAAGGCTAATGGGCCTTTGTACATCTTTTATTAACTGTAAAGAGAGGGGTAAGCAAGAACTATCTAGCTTCCAGGGAGAATACTGAAGGGTACAGACAAAGGTAAGTGAGAGCTGTAATAGCAGATTGGTAAGGGGCCTATGGGGAAGTCATTTGAGTATTAAGCAGGTGGTGCCAGAAATTAGAATTCAAGCTAGAGTCAAAATGGAGCTATAGAAAGGGTTGGCTAGGTGGCCCTGGAGTCCGGAGGACCTGAGTTCAAATCCAACCTCAGATACTTAACACTAACCATGTGACCTTGGGTAAGTCACTTAACACCAATTGCCCTCCAAAAAGCCAAAATAATAACAATAATAATAATAATAATAAAAAATGGAGCTATAGCTGATCATGAACAGATCAAGAAACAGGTAAAGTTATAACAGGAAAATGTGATTAAGATCACATAGGACATTAAAAACAAAACCTAAGGAGTGAAAGAACAAAATAAGAGGGGGCAACAAAATGCATTCAGTTTTCCACAAAACTTTACTGTACCAAAGAAATTCTAATGCCACTTTTTACCCTTTAAAAAGCTTCTAAGGAAGGTCAGCCACTCTTGTGAATTAAGGAGGAGAGTCTTCCCTTGAAGGAAAAAGAAACTTCCTTAGTAATCATAGTAATCATCTTGTTCAATTCTCTCATTTTAGAGAGAAGGATTCTAGCTATTCCATTTATCAGTCTGTCTTGATCTCTAGAATGAATAGATTGTTCTTAGATAAGTAATTTTTTTTTATAAAAAGAAATCTTTGTAAGAGGTAGTAAGATAGCCTTCATGTGAATGAGAGCAGGGTCTCCAAGAGTTGATCGATATTTGTTGTGCATACAAAGTGGTGTCACATTGAGAGGTTGGGTAGGAAGCAGGGAATATAGTTCGAATTTTAAAGATGTTGAGAAGCTGTGAATCTACAGATAATTGAATTAATGATTTTTATAATGGGGGAAAGAACCCAGGAAAAATGAATGAATAAATATTTGTTGTACATTATTACTATGGTCCAAACACTATGCTAAGCACGGGGAATACAACTAAAAAACCAAAGATAATCCCTGCTTTCAGCAATGGAAAGCAACACAGAAAAAGAAGGGGTGGCCACTTGCAACCAGAAAAATTAAATAGATAACAATGGGGATCAGAGAAGAATAGATTCACACACTATTCAGGAACACTGGCAGAGTTTATTAATCATGATGGGCTACCTTATAGGACAAAAATAACAATAATGAAATTCATATGAAGGAAAAAAGTCAGGAACCTCAAGAGAAATAATGAAAAGAAATGAGAATGAAGGTAGTCTAGCAGTCTCAGGCCTCAAACTATAATACAAAGTTGTAATTATTAGAAAATAATTTGGTATTGGGTAAAAGCATAGATCAAATGGATTAGGTATACAATACACAAAAGCAAATGCTATCCTAGTAATTAAGGATTCAAAAAGCACAAAGACTACTGATAACAGGGATGTATTATTTGGCAATATACATACACACAGAGAGACAGAGAGAGAGACAGAGAGACAGAGACAGAGAGAAAGAGAGAGAGAGAGAATTAAATAGCAGGATGGAAAAAAATTAGATTTGACCAACATTTTAACCTTTGTACCAAGATAAATTCCAGGGGTGGCTAGGTGGCGCAGTGAGTAAGAGCGCCGGCCTCGGAGTTGGGATGACCCGAGATAGAATCCAGCCTCAGAAAATGAGCACCCACACACAGATAATGACTAGCTGTGTAACCTTGAGCAAGTTACTTAACCCCAATTGCTTAAAAAAAAAAAAGATAAATTCCAAATGGGTACATAACCTATATACAAAAGGTTATATCCTAAATAGATTAGAGAAACAAGGAGAAAATGACCCACTAGATCAACGGACAGAAGAAAAGTTAATTATCAAATAAGGAAAAGAGAGGATCATAGAAGATAAAATGGAAATTTTTCAATTATATAAAATTTTGAAAGTTTTTTCATAAAGAAATGTGTCAAAGATATGACTAAAAGAAACAACTTGGGAGAAAATTTTGCAGCAAGTTTTTTTTTTTCCCATGAAAAAGTTCTCATTACTAAGATACATGAGGAACAGCTTCAAATTCATAAGAAAAAGATCCATTCCATCTCCTCAAGAGAAGAAACCCAGGCTATTTAGACTATTTTCACACTAATAAAAAAAAAAATGCTACCAATGACTTCTAACTAAAGAAATGCAAATTAAGGCAACTCTGAAATTCTACCTCACAAATTTAAGAGTGGCAAAGATGACAAAAAAAAGGAAAATGATACATGTTAGAGGGACTGTGGTCTGCTGGTGGACCTGTAAATGGGTACAACTATTCTGGGAAGTGATTTGGAATTATACACAAAAAGCTATTAAACAATATGTACTCTTTGGGCCAGTTATACCACTATTAAACCTACATCTAAAAGAAATCAAAGAGGGGCAGCTAGGTGGTGCAGTGAGTAGAGCGCTGGCCCTGGAGTCAGAAGGACCTGAGTTCGGATCCGGCCTCAGATACTCAACACACACAAACAAAAACCTAGACGTGTGACCTTGCGCAAGTTACTTAACCCCAATTTCCCTCCAAAAAAAAGCAAAAAAAAAAAAAGAAATCAAAGAAACAGGTAAAGGTCAACTGTGTATACAAATAATTATACAGCCCTTTTTGTAGGGGCACAAAACTGGAAACTAAGAGAATTCCAAAAATTGAGGAATAGATGAATAAGTTGTGGTATATGAATGAGATTAAGTTCATGGAAGAAATGAGGGAAAAGATATATTTAAAAGATGTGGGAAAATGTATTAGAAGTGATGCAGAATTAGATAAGCAAAACCAGAAAAGCCAAATTCTACCATAATATTATAGATGACAGCAAATTTGATGATTTCTACAAACTGATGAAGAAGGAAATGAACAGAACCAGGAGAACAATTTATACAATAACACTATAAAAACAAATAAAAGCTCTAAAAACTATGATCAATACAATGGCCATTCATGAATCCCGGTGAATCAACAATGAAATATGCTATCCATTACAGAGATGTGAAAGAATTAGAGTACACAGTAGGACATTCACACATACATACATACATTATATATATATATATATATATATATATATATATATATATATATAATGTATGTATGTATTTATAGAATTTGTTTCACTTGACTATGCATAATTGTTTTAAGAGACTTATTTTTCTTTTTTTAATGCAGCAGGAGGTCGGAGAAAAAGAGAAAAGATTTCTGTTCATTCTTTTCTTAGAGACATAGGGGTATTAGACATATAAATGTATTTTTAGATGATGTCACTTTTGAGTTTGCTTAATTGTTTTATTTTGGTACAAGAGACCTCTCACGAAGTAGTTGCAATCTGTATATGTTTGTATGTAAAAACAAAATATATCAATAAAATGTTAATCATTAGGAATGAAAGAATCATAGGTGGGAGGCTGAGGCAAGGCTTCTAAGAAATCTCAGAAGATGCCATAGGCTAAATCAAGTGATCTGGATGTGAAGGTGGTATAGGGTTTTTTGGGAATTCTCAAGGTTCAAGACAGAAGCTGGCCTCCAATCACTTCAATATGTTTACTCCTAGCTTAGTCAGCCTAGGGATAACGTTCTGAATTCACATGGCTTAATATTTCTTGGTTATTAGGAACCTTATAAAAATTATCAACAAATTAAAATTCCTTAACATACTTTCTAATGTGGTTTGGCATCCCCAGCTAGGATTAAAAAGAAAGAACTGGAGCATTTTAGCCCTGCCTTTTCTCTGTGTGCCATTCTCAGCTACCATCTACATCTTTTTTGGGGCAAACTACTTATTCATGAATAAGTTATGGCTAATCATAATATTATATCCAGGGTGGGCTTTATTCAAAGGTATGAATTAAAATAGGAATTATCAATAGACTAAGAGAATAGAGAAACTTCATAGTAAATCTTTTTTTGAGCAGGAGTGAAGTGGGAAAAGAGGGTTAAAGTATATCTTCAAGTCTCCTTGAGAGAAGCAATTGACTAGGCCTCTCAGAGTTCAAAAGGGTGGAGGCAATGACCTTTAGAACCAAGCTGCCCTCAACACCTAGACCTGAGTCCTAACTGGCTTCCAACTCCTCTGCTGCTCCTCAATTCCATTCACCTTCATGCTCAATATCTTGTTCTTAGAACTCTTCTTGTCAATTACATATGCTGTCAAAACTGCAGGATTCAAATCAAAATTCTTTGATTCCTGACACCTTGTCTTAGATCACACCCCCCTCTACAAAGACAGTCTCCAAACCTCTTCTAGGGTAGAAAGAAGACAAAACTATCTCCTTGAAACATCTCCTACAAACTAATGCAACCATGCCCTGAACACCTCTCCCTGTTTTTAGAGCTTCATCTCAAAAACAGCAGGTTAACTGAAGCCCTCTTTCAAAGAAGAACTTAATATTTTGAGGTGTATGTTCTACATTCAGATAACTCTAGTTCTCAGAAAATGCTTCCTTAGGTAAACTATTTCCTAGGCTTCGACAAAAAACAGGGTTGGCACAAATTGAAAAAATAAAAGGGTGGTACAGTATAAAGGGAAAGACACAATGCACAAATTTCACAGATATTCTGCAAAACTCCCAGGGTGCTAGAGATTAATGGTGCTAGTTATAATATAACTGCAAGGGACTCCCATAAAACACCCCCACAAGATGTCATGAAGGCTATTTTAGGAGCAATAACTGGCTGCAGATGGTATGTAGGAGCAAAGGATGCCCTAGCCCAGCAGAAAAGAAGCACATGGTCATGAGAAGGGAAATCATTACACAAGAATTGATAGCAAAAACAGGGAATGTGAGAACTATATAATAATCAAAATTAGAAGCTCTCATAAATGTTTAAGTGGGTTCTTCTTGAATCCCAAGAAGCTATAAAAAGACATTTCATATAACAGAGTAAGAATAGTTTTACTCATACAATCCTCTCTGCTTTTACATATTCCTTCTACTCCCAATACTTGAAAATAAAGTCAATAAAATTTCCTCTTGCCATAACTATTTTGCTTCCATCTTTGAAACTGCAATGGCTAGAGCCAAAAGACAAAAAAATCCCTAAAAGGAGAAACATTTTGTTACTGCAGGAAAAAAGGTTAATTTAAAAAAAATAATCAAATTCTATAACTTTCTATAGCATTACTCCTCATTCCATGGCTTAAGGCCCCATCCTTATTATTTTGATTTTACCCTACGACCTAGCCACCTCTATTTTTCACTTTCTGATTTATCTGCTTTAGTGTATAACTGTTGGCCCTACAGTTAATCTGCAACCTTCAGAGGAGATATGAGTGGTAAGCTTGAAGAATGGCCCAATCTAAATAGTAGTCTAGTCCTTCCTTTTGACCAAAGGTGATTAAACTCCCAACCTGAAATTTAAGGGAAAAATAGAAATCCTACCCTAAGCATAAATATCACCTTTTTAGGCCCTTTCAAAGTATTTAACTATTTCTAACAAAGAATGTGTTCTTACTTAAAATAGTATTTCATTCAAAGTATCAAGGAATTGCTAAAAAAAATAAGTAAATACAATTAGATCAAGGCTTCAATCAGCTGTATTGCTGATTACTTTATAATCATGGATGAGAATATATTAATGGTGGGGAACTTGTGGGCCCAAGGCCACACATGGCCCTCTAGGTCCATAAATGTAGCTCTTACTGAATACAAACTTCACAGAACAAATCCCTTTAATAAAAGGGTTTGTTCTGTAAAACTTGGGCTAGGTCAAAAGGCTGCACGCAAGTACCTAGAAGGCCACATGTGGCCTTGAGGCCACTAGTTCACCACTTCTGTTATATTAAGGCTTAACGAAGTTTATTAAGATACAGAAACTATGCCCAATTCTAGACTAAAAAATACTGTTGAGAGAGATAATGATAATTTTTGTGAGTAGATTTTACATACTATTTTATTTATGACATTTCTGACTTAAAGCATGTGGCTTATCAACTGTAGATTCTTTTCTTTCAAAAATTTCCTCTTTGTATAACAATAAAAACGACGCATTTGTTGATACAGAACATTAATTCCATTAAATTCACATTAAATGTAATGAAAAGCTATCAACGTATAATTACACAAACTAATTTATAGAACTACATCAGCTTAAAATTACTGGAACTATAATATGCACTGAACTTGTCTAACAGACAAATTGTTCCTTCTTCATTTCCAAACTGTGCATAAAACCACACTGTTCTGGTGTTATGAATAGCATATTATTTATACAAAGTCCAACAATACAAGAAAGCGTCTTTGCTCATACTGTTCTCCCTCATCTCAGATGTTCCTTTTACCAACATAAATATTACATTTTTTCCAGCTTAGGTCCTACCTCCTCTATGAGGTCCTGGCTAACTAACTTTATCCCTTAATAAAACTTTTCTGAATTCTAAGATTACAAAATTATTTTACCACATAATTTGCCACTTGGTTATATTTGTAACAGAGATTACAAATCTTCATCTTTATGGTTCACTGGTGATACCAAGAAAAAGGCTCTTTTTTGCCCTTACTTTTTTTTTTTTACATTTCAGGAAATCATCCCAAGAACTTTAAGTAACTCTATTTGTTTGGGAAGAAGCACCAGGAATATTGAGAAACTGCTATATTGAACTAAAAAATTGCATCTAACATGAAAAATCTATTTCCACTTTAGAGGATTTCTCATTTGTGTGGTTTGTTCTCCACATATACACATAAAAAAATATAATCAGTAAATTAGGGAATCTAAATTTCTAACACTCTCCCAACAGGAGGTTAAAAACTGGCCTTAAAAACACAAAGGTTAACAGAACTCAAATGAATCTGGTATTATATATAGGGAAGTTAAAAGGCATTTATCAGACTACAATCTCTTCACATGTGATAACAATTTTATCACAGAAATTAAAGAATCAGAAGAACCTGTGAAGTTTTAAAAAATTATCAATATCTTTTGTCACCAGCTCAGTACTAGGTACAGTGCTGGACAGAAGAAAGCAAAATGTTCTAGAAATTCATATCACTTCAAACAAAATTGTGATAGCTCCCACAAACTAGATGGACCCTAAAGTTCTATCCTGAGCCCTCTTCCCTTTTTTCTCTATACTTCCTCACTTAGGAATCCTATTTACTTCCATGATTCCAATTATCATCTCTATGCAAATGATTCTCAGATATGCATCCAGTCCTAGGCTCTCTCTTTTTCCATATACTACCTATAGGACATTTTGAACTCAATGCCCCACAGGCATCTCAAGCTCAACATATTCAAAACTAAGCTTATTATCTTTCCTCCCAAACCCATCCTCTTCCAATTTCCCCTTTTTTTCTCAAGATAATCAACATGCTTCCAGTCCCCAAGCTCACAACCTTGGTATTTTCCTTGACCCCTCATTCTCACACACAGTTCCAAACCTTGTCATTTCTTTTTCCACAACATTCCTTGGATATGTTTTTTTCTCTATTCACACAAGCCATAACTGTAGTTCAGGACCTCCTCACATTTCACCTGAATTACAGCACTAACTTCCTGATTGGCACCCAGCATCTACTCTCTCCTCCTCTTCAGCCAACTCCAATTAATACACAGCTGATGGGATGGCTAGGTGGCACAGTGAATAGAGCACCAGCCCTGGAGTCAGGAGGACCTGAGTTCAAATCCGGCCTCAGACACTTAACACATACCAAAAAACAAAAAAAACCAAAAAAACAAACCTAACCATGTGACCTTGGGCAAGGCACTTAACCCCAATTGCCCTCCAAAAAAAAAAAAAAAGCAAAAAAAAAAATATTAAGGAAATAGTGCTAGCATTACCAGAGCTCTAACTACATTACAAAAGTATAATCAAAACAATTTGGTACTTGTTTAAAAAAAATATAAAATATATCAGTGGAAGAGATAATCTTGTAACCCACTATTGAAGAACCCCAAAGAACCTAATTACTTGGTACAGACTCACTATCTGATAAAAACTGTTTGGAAAATTGGACAGCAATATCAAAGAAATTATGTTTATACAAATACTTCAAACCATAGGCCAATTTAAGTTCTGAATGAATGCATGACTTGAAGAACACACATCATAATAAATTAAAAGAGCAGGAAGAAATTACCTTTCATAATTATGGAATGGGGAAGAATATATAACTATATATATATATATATATATATATATATATATATATATAACAAAAAAGGGAAGATAAAGGGATTACTGAAGATAAAGTGGGCAGTTTTGATCACATAAAATAAAAAATTCTTTGCAGAGACAAAATCAATTAAGTCAGAATTATACATAGTCAATAGTCATATGAAAAAAAATTGCTCCAAATAGCCAATAATTAGAGAAATGCAAATTAAAACACCTCTGAGGTTCCACCTCACACCCATCAGATTGCCAAAGGTCAAAAAAGAGAAAAATGACAATATTGGAAGGGCAGTGGGAAAACATTCAGATTCATAAATTTGTAATGGACCTGTGAGCTAATTGGTTTCATCATTCTGGAAAGCAATTCGAAACTATGTTGGAAGAGTTATTAAGCTATGCATGTTCTTTGCAGAGATACTACTACTACTACCAGGTATCATCCTCAAAGATTAAAGAAAGAGGAAAGGAACCTCTTTATTATAGCAGGTTTTTTTGTGGTGTCAAAAAACTGGAAACTAAGGGAGTACCCAGTAAATGGGGAATTGATTAACAAATTATGGTATATGAATGCAGTGAAACACTGATGTTTCAAAAGAAATTAATAAACACATAGTTTCTGAGAAACCAAAAGAACTGATGCAGAGAGAAATGAGACAGAATCAGGAGAAAGATTTATATGACAACAATGCAAAAACAAACAACTCTGACTTACCAATTCTGATCAATGCAATGAGCAACCATGATACCAGAGGACTCATGATGGAACATACTACACATTCTTGTCAGAGAAGTGATATTGAGACAAAAAATGGGACATTTCCAAAACTTAAATTTTCCATTTCATAAAAACCTTTTCCAGGGCGGCTGGGTGGCGCAGGGAATAAAGCGCCGGCCCTGGAATCAGAAGGACCTGAGTTCGGAGCCGGCCTCCGACACTTAATCCGCACAAACAAAAACCTAGCCGTGTAACCTTGGACAAGTTACTTAACCCCAATTGCCCTAAAGGGGCGGCTAGGTGGCGCAGTCCGGCCTCAGAAAATGAGCACCCACGCATAAATAATGACTAGCCGTGTAACCTTGAGCAAGTTACTTAACCCCAATTGCTTTAAAACACAAACAAACAAAAAAACCTTTTCCTGAAGCATTCTATAAAGTTGCTTAAAGACATCCAAACAAGATAAGCCCCATGCTATTTGAAAGACTTTAGTAAAGCCATATGCACAAGGATTGTTTGACATGTTTTGTAGACTGGAACAAAGATTTTTTTTTAAATGGAACTGGTTGCACTGTCAAATGATATTATAGGTTTTGGAATAGCTTATATTTCAGTTAGTATTTAAAAGAAGATAACTGAGAAACTGGTAGCCTTGACATTTCCATTCACTATGAAAATGAATGAATTGAGAGATAACTTCCAATGTAGTCAGCTCCTTGTTTTTGTTCACTATATGCATGCTTATGACATAAAAAGAATTAGTTTTTGTGAGTCCTTTCTAAAAACTAGAAAATTTTGGAAATAATAAAAAAGTTTTTTAGGTTTTTATTACTATACTTATTGTCAAATAAAATTCTAATTAGAAAGAAAAGCTTCATATTCTTTGTGTAGATGGAGCTGGTGAAGTCATTAGGGGTAATTAAAAAACTTTTTAGTATACTCTTGAAATCAATGGTTCTTAATTTTTCAAGTATGAGGGACCATATCCTACTATTATAGCCCTGTTACTTATTATACTTGTATTATAAGTATCTGTTTAACAAAAGTTAGGTGAGAAAAGATTTTGTTAATACATTAATTCTTTTATATTAATTTCCATTTTGCTCATCAGAACAGAAGCTACCTATATAAAACAATCAACAAATATTTATTAAATATCTACTATGTGCCAAGAACTAATCTAGGCATTGGATATACCAGTATAAAGAATGAAATAACCCCTACTCACAATAAGCTTGCATTCATTCTAATGAGGGAAACAATAAGCACAATAAAAATGTATGCAACATAAAGTATATACAAATACAAACAACACACACAAAATAACTGAGGAAGTATGAGGAGTCAAGGATAAGGCCAAGTGTATGTATCTGAGATTCTAGAAGGATGGTGGTGCTTTTGATAGCAATTGGAATTTTTGAAAGAGGAGAGAATTTAAAGGGAAAATTTAAAGGGTTCCATTTTTTATTTGTTAAGTTTATGATATCTCTAGGATATTTGGTTTGAAATGTCCACAGTGTAATGTGATTTAGGACTAAAATTCATTAGGAGATATAATCTGGGTAAGTAGATCTAGGAGTCATCTGTATAGAGGTGATAGTTAAACCCAAGTGAACACTGATGAGGTTACCATGGGAAAGAATAGAGACAGAACTAAAAAAGCTCATGGAAGAATCTTAGGGAAAATGAAGTCACAGGGTCGTATGTGGATGATGAGCTAACAAGAAACTGAAAAGGATCAAATAAATAGGTAGGAATAGAACCAGTTAAGAGCAGTGGCACTAAAACCCAAAGAGAAGACTATATAGAGTGTTCTCTGCCATCAAATATAGCAGACAGATATAGGATTAAAGAGAAAATATTTGGCAATTAAGAGGTCACTGCAGAAGAATGTTTCAGCTAAGTGGTCAAAAGCAAGACTGTAAAGTACTGAAGAAAGAGAGAGAAGTGAAAACAGTAAGTGTATATAATTCCTTCAAAGTACTTCACTGAGAAAGGGAAGAGATATATAGAATAAAAGTTTGAGGTAGGCTCTGTTGAAGATTTTACAAAGATAAAGGAGACTTAGGCATGTCTGAAGGATGTGATGAAGGATTCAGTCAGTTGATAAGGAAGGGTTGAATATTTAATAGGAATGGGGAGGGGGGGTAACTGAGGATGCAATCTGCTAGAGAAGATGAGAGGGGATCAAGTGTACATGTAAAGAGGCTGATTTGGTAATGACCAAACTCAATTGACAGACGAGATAAGAAAATGCAGCTCCCATCCCCACTTCATTACAAAGGTGGAGACCTATGGATACGAGATATCGTATACACCATCAGTAGCATCTGATGTTTTGTTTGGATTTCCCAAATTGATTTTTTTTTCCTCTGTACTATTAAGTAGTACACAATATACAAAATACTATGCAAAGTATAGATGGCCAGTGTAAAGGCAAGCAAAGTACAATTTTTTCTTGTTTTTCTGGATTGTTTTAGACAAATGCCTTTGATTGAGTCTTCCTTTTGATTGAATCAAGAGTCTTTGATTGGAAACAGTATATATTGTATTGCTTGTAGGAAGAGGACAGAGCAGAGAGAAGAGCAGAGTTGAGAGAGAGAGAGAGAGAGAGAGAGAGAGAGAGAGAGAGAGAGAGAAGTGTAAGAAGGCTAGGGGAATTTGCTTATGGGGAGGCCTAACATAAAGAATGTTTGTGATGACGACACTCTGTCTGTTGGTCTGTGTTAATTCCTCAGACAGAAGCCCTGTCTGTTGATCTGTGTTGATTTTTCAGATAGAAGTCCTGTCTCTTGGTCTTTATGAGTGAATTGAGCTGAAAAGTGGAGATCCAACCACAGGAAGGAAGCTTAGCTCAAGCCCCTTTAATAGCTGGTAAAGTGAGTTGAGATGATGGTTCAGGTAATGTGTATAAATATTGTTGTAGCCCTGTTAAACTTTGTTTTCCTAGAAACAGAAGCTACAGGCAGGAGCCCCTGTGCCTGCTATTGGGCAGGAGCTTGGAGTGGAGCAGATCTTCTGAGCTGAGACATGGAGCAGGAGCAGAGAGCTAACTACATGTGAATCCCAGTGAGATTCAGGAGTGGTCAGCCCACAGAGGAAGAGCCATGGTGTTTGAAAGTCAGCCTCGAGTCAAGATGAGAGAGGATTTTACTTGGACACTGTGTTTTGACTGAGGAGATTATAACTTACTGTGACCTAAGGGTAGATGATGTTTGCATTTTCTGCTACCCCTTAAGGATGTGTTGTGCTATGGAAGACATTAACCTGGGACCCCCTGATTTTGTGGATGCAATGATGTGTACTGTGTTGTGCTAGGGAAGACCCTAGCCTAGGACCCCCTAATTGTGTAAACAAGTATTTTAGGGAATGCTACTGAATGCAATGATGTGCTATATCATATACTGTCATTTCATGATATGGTATATCATATACTATTATATGTATACATTTATATACATACATACACATATACATTTCTATACATACACATACATTTCTATACATACATATATACATTTCTATACATACATACATATATGTATGATATGATTTGCTTAATGATGTTGCTATGAATGTTATGATTTATTGAACAATGTTTAGTTCATCGCTGAACAAATGGTACGCTGATGTGATTGGTGCTACAGTCTGACAGAGGAACAGAGGTATATATTTGGAAATGAATGTGATGTAAAAACAATAGATGGCAATTAAAAATAAGAAAAATAATTTTATTTTATTAGCTTCCACCCAGTAGACACTTTTATATACTAACTCTATCACTTGATCTGTCAGCTATCCTTACAGCTTTTGTGACATCTACAAATTTGATGAGCCATAACTTTTCCAAGTCATCAACAAAAATATTAAACAACACAGTATCAAGCAGAGATCCTTCAGGCTCTACACTAAAAACCTCATTCCAAGGTGACCTCAAACTATTCATAGCTTCTTTTGAGGCTTGACATTGAAGTAGCTACAAATTCTTCCAAACACATCTTATTCCAGCCCACATCTCTCAATCCTGTCTTCTAGAATAGAAATAGCAACTTAATTTCAGTAAAATCTAGGTAAACTACACATAAAATTATCCTGATCTACAAGTACTTCTATAAGAAATGGAAATTACTCTAGAAAAAAATATATAATGGCCATAGAAGAAAACATCAAAGTCTTCACAACATCATTAAAAACATGTATCCTATACCTGGGAAGTTAAGGGCCCTGTAGCTATATGATGATTTTTGCCTCATGAGCCCTTCCCTAGTAGATTTTTGGAGCAACTGACCTCTCAAATAACCAAATTTACATGTTTCTAGTTAAAATATAATTGCCACATTAGTATTTTACATTAATTTTTATAAAAGCATACAAAACAATATTTGTGGTAAGCCTATGTTTTCCTTGAAGCATTTTTTAAAAAATCAAACTGAAGGGGACAGAAAGCCAGATGTCTGAACAATTACAGATATGCTCACAGAAGCATATCTATAATTGCAGAATTCACAACAAATGTCCATCTTTCATATGTTTTACTGAAAAAAAGCATAGCTGCTTAAATGCTATTTACATTCTTTTAAGCATAAAGATTTGACAGATTTTATAACTATAGTTCTTTTTCTGCTATCATGGCAAAATGAAAGTTAATACCAAGGAAGCATCAAGAAAAACCATCACATTTAAAAGCCAAAAAGTAAAGAAATACAGTTGACAGTCAATATATTATCAAATAAGGTTTTAAAATATTGAAATAGCACACAAATTATAGTAAAGAACTAACATCCAATATTTGTATTTCAAACCAAATTTGGTTCATATAAATATTTTAATATTCAGTAAATATGTATTAAGTACCTACTATGTGTCAGGCACAGTGCTACGTGCAATACTATTTCATATGCTCATATACACCAAGACAATGAATATATGCCTAGAAATGAAGCTTGAAGAAGAATTTAATTATCCTTCTTTTTGTCATCTCCACAACAGATTCATAATCTCATTGATGTAGATACTCCTCCAATGGTGCATTCCAATCCCTCCTTCTTTATATCATTCCCCTAAATCCAGCATAGAAAATTTAGGCAGTGTATTTCCTCTAGGTCTTTAACAATTTTGCACGTGCAAATCAAGACATTACCCTCATGATGCCACTGGTCCTCTTCAAGAACAAAACACAAACAAGAGCAAGAACAACTACAGAACTGATAATTCCCAAGAAATTCCCATATATACAAGAATACTTACAGTACCAGTGAAAATAAAGTGGGTGTCCATTTATTAAGGAATATCTTTAAAATCATAGTATATGAATACTGTGGAATATTACACCATAGGAAAATAGATATGAGGAATTCAAAGAAACATGGGTGGATTTATAATAATGCAGAGTGAAGAATGTAGAACCAGAAAAATAACACACATAAGGAGATTGAGGTTTTTCTCTGGCAAAAAACACCACCAAAGCAATGGTGTTTTATGGTTGACAGGAATTTATAATAAACAGAGGAATATGGATAGGCTAGGTGGCGAGAGAGCACTGATTCTATTTCCCTAGCTTACCTTTGTTCTAACTCAAATTCCTTTGAATGATAAACCAGAGAGGATTTTAGAAAAGTCTAATTTTAAATTAGATGGCCATTTATAGTAGAGGACGGTAATGTTGGCATAGAGAAAGGAAAAAAGAAAAATTATTCTTGGGCTAAAGAGCACTCTCAACTGACTATTGTTATCTGAGTGTCATAACATTAATTAAAGAGCCATCAGCTTGTCCTCTATAAGGAAGAGGGTCTAAACATTATTCCCTGCAGACTGGAGCTGGAAAGGCAGGAAGGTGGCCCTGAAGACCTGAGTCCAAAAGCTAGTAATAAAGAATAACACTCAGCTGAGACCATATATATTCACCAGTCACCATTTGGTACCACTGATATAACACTAAAGTACTACATTCAGCAACTACCATAAAAGTACTGGGGACCAGAGAAACAAAGCACTCAGCGGAGATGTCATAACTAGGGAGGGACAGGCACAATGAAAGCAACATGATATCACTAAGAATTATAAAAGAGCCTACCACATCAGAGGCATCCATTACCCCAGCAAGCATATACTGTGGCCAGATATGTTCCTTATGTGTATACCCCTGTCATGCATGTCTAACTTTCCAATTACTACTGAGAACACCAAAATTCTCTAAGTCACCCAGGCTTTCAAATAAGTGTCATTCTATGTTTACTCAAACACCCTCTTCTCCAATCTGCTGCTTAATCCTGGAGATCCTACCTTAACACCATCTTTTATATATTCCCCTTATCCCCTTTGATACTGCCAACACCCTAGTGCAGGCCCTCTTCCTGCTCAGACTATTTCAACAGCTAGTGGGTCAGCCTATCTTGAGCCTCATTCTCACTCCAGTCCATCCTCCATTCAGCTGTCAAAAAGATCTTCCTAAATATAAATTTGACCATATCTCACATAAACATTCCAATTCAATAAAACCCCATAGCTCCCTATCACCTCCAGGATCAGACATAAAATCCTCTTTTTGACACTGAGAGCCTTTAAAATTCTTGTCCATTTCTACCTTGCTAGTCTTCTTACATTTTATTCCCCTCAACATAATCTTGGATCCAACAACATCTACCTCTTTACTATTTCTTACACAAGACATTCCATGTCTAACCATTGGGAATTTTCACTGACTGTCCTCCAGACCTGAAATTTTCTCCCTCCAAACTTAGTTTCCTTGGTTTCCTTCAAGTTTCTGCTATAATGAAGATTCATAATGAAGAAAGATTTCTACATTCAAAGAAAGAACTAGAAAGAACAGAGTTCGAATGCAGATTGAAGCAAATTACCTGCTGCTCTCTTTCTTTTTCTTGTTTGGTTTTGTTCTTCTTTCCCAATGTTCATTCCATCCAATACAATCCATCTTTATAACCTGACTAATGTGTAATGTGATAGTATTTGCTGATCCTATACCTGATTGCATGCTGCCATGGAGAGGAGGGTGGGGGGGTGGGGGAGTAGGGGTGCAGGAGAGGGAAGGGGAGAAAATTTGAAACTCAAGAGATTGTGGGACTGAATCTTGTAAACTAAAAGTGAACAAACAAATTAACAAAGACAAAAATTGACAAATAAATTGTTCAGAAGTGAGATTGGAAAAAAAAAAAACATTACACCTTCTGCCAGAAGCCTTTTCTTATTCCCCTTAAAGTTCATGCCTTCCCTGAGATTATCTACAATTTGCATAATTATTTTCAATATTGTCTTCTTCATTAGAGTGTGAGTCCCTTGAGAACAGGACCTTTTTTGCTTTTTTTGTATCTGCAAATAGTAAGTACCATGCCTGGAACATAGGTCCTTCAAAAACGATTGTTGTCTTGTACATATTCAGTCTCCTTACTGACAGTGTATGCATTTGTGGGAAAGTATGTCTTGAGTTTATGGGGAGAAAGTTCTATTTTAACTTTTCTTGCTCTAATTCTTTGATTTTAACTATGTCCTCTAGCTGACTAGAGAATAAGTAAGCTCATCCCTAGGGGTTAGAGAGCTATGATTTTGAGTGAATGCAGACAACCCACAGAATACCTTTCACCTGGAGCAATTTTCTTGTGAACTATGCAAGTAAGAAGGTACTCTAGATGCAATATACACAATGACTTCAATTTTGTAAATGATAACACTAAAAGAATCAGAATTGAGATTAAATCCAAAAATGAGTTTTATTTCCAAATGGCAGGTAATGAAATACACTACTCTCCTCTCAATCTGACTCTGGAGTAAAATGTCGCCTGTGCTCCCAGGAGTGACACTTGGATCAGTAGGGTTTGACTGTTTTGTTTTCTTATAACAGAGGTTCTGAGAAGTAGCACAGTATTGTGTATAAAGAGTAGGTATGGGGAGGAGCCAAGATGGCAGAAAGGAAGCAGTAACCTCACTGAGCTCCTCAGTCACTAAGGCTCAAAGGGTGAATCTGAGCTGAAACTGGAGTGACAGAGCCCAATGGAAGACGAAGTGTGGCAGAGTCCAGCCCAGGAGGTTGCCCAGTGTGTCCAGACTAGTCGAGCGCAGAGCGCGTGGGGTCTGCATAGCCCAGACCTAAGGGCAGACAAGCAGACTACACCAGAGAGAGCAAAAGCCCCAGCCTGCAGACTTACCGAGGACGAATCACAGTCATCTCTCGGACGGGTAGGATCATTGGAGCCAGGTAGGAGAGTTGGGCCCTCAGTGGAAAGAGCGGCTTCTCCAGCTGCATTCAGCCCCCAGCCTGGAAGTTTAGAAACTGCCTGCCTGTATAATACAGGGGCTGGAATGGCAAAGTAAATTCTAGCTGCTCAGATCCTCCCATCCCTCCTTCATGAAGCAGAAAACCCAAAGATAAGTCTCCCACCCAGATTGAAATCCCAAATTAATGGAAATAGCCCCAGGCTTGAGAGTCTCCAAGAAGGGGTATAACTGAGACAGCCAGGAGTCTGAAGAGAAGAGAGGGTGGGGTCCCAACAAGCCCCACCTCTCCTCACCAACAAAAGCCTACTTATAGCCCAGGGGTATAAAGGCAGAAATCTGAAGTGGTCAGACACACCCATACCTACTCATCTACATTCCTCATTGACTTCCCTGACTTAGCCATAAACTAGCCACCCAGAGGTATTCAAAGTCAAGGATCAGGCCCTAAACTCATAGCCTGAGAAACTAAGAAACAGGAAGTCACAATGGGAAAAAAAGAAGCTGAGAAGGAGAAGGGGAAGGCAAGAAAGTCTATTCAAGCATACTATGCAGGGCAAGAACAACAAAATACACAGGACAATATAGACTCTCTACCCACACCTGAGACCACAGAAGGAAACATGATCTGGTCTCAAGCCTAAATAGCATTCCTGGAGGAGCTTAAGAAAAATTTTAAAGACCAAATCAGGGAGGCAGTGACCAACTTGGAAAAACGTCTCAGTGAAGTAATTGGAGAAAATAACTCCCTAAAAAAGGAACTTCAAAAAATAACTGAAGACCATAATTCGCTAAAAATTAGAAACAATCAAATTGAAGCTCAGAACTCTATGATGCAGCAAGAGTCAATCAAACAAAACAAGACGATAGAAAAATTGCAAGAAAATGTAAAATATCTCACTGGAAAAATAACTGACCTAGAGAACAGATCCAGGAAAGAAAACCTAAGAATTACTGGTCTACCAGAAAGCCATGATTAAAAAAGCAGCCTAGACAATATCCTCCAAGAGATTGTCAAAGAAAACTGTCCTGAGGTCCTGGAATCAGAAGATAAAATAGCTATCGAAAGAATTCACCAGACTCCCCCTGAGAGAGATCCCAAACTGAAAACTCCAAGAAATATAGTAGCCAAATTCCAGAATTACAAGATTAAAGAAAAAATTCTACAAGCAGCCAAAAAGAAACAATTCAAATATCGAGGAACTACAGTTAGGATCACACAGGACCTAGCAGCTTCTACATTAAAAGAGCAGAGGGACTGGAATTTGATATTTCGTAGGGCAAGAGAGCTAGGACTACAACCAAGGATTAACTACCAGGCAAAACTGAGCATAATCTTCCAGGCAAGGAGATGGTCGTTTAATGAAATAAGGGACTTCCATATGTTCCTGATGAAAAAACCAGAGCTCAATGGAAAATTTGATCTCCAATTACAAGACTCAACAAAGACATAAAAAGGTAAACAAGAGACACACAGACTCACACATGCATAAGCGCACACACCCACACCCACCTAAACATGCTCATTATTTGGGATGCAACAAGAGCAAAATGTTCACATCCCTATATGTGGAGCTGATAACTGTCAATATTCAAAATCTTTATGATTATCATGACCTTCAAAAGGGTTATACTTAGATAGAGGGTGTGGGTATGAATGCACTAACCTGATGTCTAAAAAAAAAAACCTATTAAATGGATCAAAGAGACTGTAAAGGGAAAAAGGAAAGGATTAGATAGGAAAAAGTAAAATATGACATCTGAGAGGCATTAAAACACACTATAGAAGAGGGGAACAAAAGAGGGAGAGGAACATCGTTTAATCACTATGATCACTGGTTCTGGTTCAAAGAGTGATCAACTTAAATCAGTGAAGTTTAAGATTTTAATGTGAATAGACACATAAATTCATTAAATAGAGGAAAAGGAGGGAGGGAAAGGAGCAATGTTTGAAATTCACTCTCATTGGTTTGGAATCAAATGGGGAGTAATTCACTCTGATAAGTATAAAAACTTACTGCGTCCTATAGAAAGCAGAAGGGTAAGTGGGGGTGAAAAAGAGGAGACTAAAAGGGGGAATTAGAAGGGAGGGAAACAGTAGTAAGGGGAGAGGGTAGGTTAAGAAGAGGGATCACGGGGTGGGAACACTGAGGGAGGGGGTGGTCAAAAGGTAAAACTTCAAGGAGGGGAAGGGAGAAGTAAGAAACAAAAACATAAACAGGGGAGGGAATAGGATGGAGGGGAACAGACAGAGAGTCATTATTACTTTGAATGTGAATGGGATGAACTCTCCCATAAAAGAGGCAGATAGCAGAATGGATTAAAAACCATAATCCCACAATATGCTGTCTACAAGAAACACATTTGAAACAAAGAGATACCCACAGGGTAAAGGTAAAAGGTTGGAGTAAAATTTATTATGCCTCAGCTAAAGTAAAAAAATCAGGGGTAGCAATACTTATCTCAGATAAAGCAAAAGCAAAAATAGATCTAATTAAAAGAGATAAGGAAGGAAACTATATCCTACTAAAAGACACCATCGAGAATGAAGCAATATCACTACTTAATGTATATGCACCAAGTGGTATAGTATCTAAATTCCTAGAGGAGAAGTTAAAGGAATTAGAAGAAGAAATAGATAGCAAAACTATACTAGTGGGGGACCTTAATCTTCCCCTCTCTGAACTCAATAAATCTAACCTCAAAATAAACAAGAAAGAAGTTAAGGAGGTGAATAAAATCTTAGAGAGACTAGATATGATGGATCTCTGGAGAAAACTGAATGGGGATAAAAAGGAATTTACTTTCTTCTCAGCAGTGCATGGTACATACTCAAAAACAGACCATGTACTAGGGCATAAAAACCTCACAATCCAGTGCAGAAAGGCAGAAATATTAAGAGCATCATTCTCGGATCATGATGCAATAAAAATTATATGTAATAAAGGGCCATGGAAAGATAGACTAAAAACTAATTGGAAATTAAACAATTTAATCCTAAAAAATTGGTGGGTCAAACAAGAAATTATAGAAACAATCAATAATTTCATTCAAGAGAATGATAATAATGAAACAATATACCAAAATTTGTGGGATGCACTAAAGGCAGTTCTCAGGGGAAGTTTTATATCCCTGAGTGCATACTTAATTAAAGCAGAGAGAAGGGAGGTCAATGAATTGGACATGCAATTGAAAAAGCTAGAAAAAGAACAAATTGAAAATCCCCAATCAAGTACTAAATTAGAAATATTGAAAACCAAAGGTGAGATGAATAAAATTGAAATTAAGAAAACCATTGAATTAATAAATAAAACTAAGAGCTGGTTTTATGAAAAAATCAACAAAATTGATAGACCCTTAGTCAATATGATAAAAAAAAGAAAGAAGAATACCAAATTATGAGTATCAAAAAAAAAAAGGGTGAATCTACCTCCAATGAAGAGGAAATCAAAAAAATAATGAGGAATTATTTTTCCCAATTGTATGCACATAAATATGACAATCTTAGTGAAATGGATGAATATTTACAAAATCACCAGTTGCCCAGATTAACTGAAGAGGAAGTGAATTACCTAAATAACCCCATCTCAGAAAAAGAAATCAAACAAGCCATCAAAGAACTCCCTAGGAAGAAATCTCCAGGGCCAGGTGGGTTTACTACTGAATTCTATCAAACATTTAAAGAACAATTGATTCCAATACTCTACAAACTATTTGGGAAAATTAGTGAAGAAGGAGTCCGACCAAACTCTTTCTATGACACAAATATGGTACTGATTCCTAAATCAGGAAGAGATAAAACAGAGAAAGAAAATTATAGACCAATTTCCCTCATGAATTTAGACGCAAAAATTCTAAATAAAATA
Source organism: Gymnobelideus leadbeateri (assembly GCA_011680675.1). Lineage (NCBI taxonomy): Eukaryota > Metazoa > Chordata > Mammalia > Diprotodontia > Petauridae > Gymnobelideus > Gymnobelideus leadbeateri. The sequence goes on along the minus strand of WOXC01006275.1, from coordinate 169,275 downwards.
TTAGCCAAAAGACTCCAACAACTTATCACAAAAATAATACACTCTGATCAGGTAGGATTCATTCCAGGAATGCAAGGATGGTTTAATATTAGGAAAACCATCAGTATAATTGAGCACATCAACAATAAAACTAGCAGAAACCACATGATCATCTCAATAGATGCAGAAAAGGCTTTTGACAAAGTACAACACCCATTCCTATTAAAAACACTAGAAAGCATAGGAATAAATGGAGCCTTCCTTAAAATAGTTGCTAGCATCTATTTAAAACCATCAGCAAGTATTATATGCAATGGGGATAAACTAGAAGCCTTTCCAATAAGATCAGGAGTGAAACAAGGGTGTCCACTATCACCCCTCTTATTCAATCTGGTACTACAAACACTAGCAGTAGCAATTAGAGAAGAAAAAGAAATCAAAGGAATCAAATTAGGTAAAGAAGTGACCAAGCTATCACTCTTTGCAGATGATATGATGATATACTTAGAGAATCCTAGAGAATCAAGTAAAAACTACTAGAGACAATAAATAAATTTGGCAAAGTTGCAGGACATAAAATAAACCCACATAAATCCTCAGCATTCCTGTACATCTCTAATGAAACTCAATAGCAAGAGATAGAAAGAGAAATCCCATTTAAAGTCACTGTAGACATTATAAAATATTTGGTAATCTACTTGCCAAAACAAACCCAGAATCTATATGATCACAACTACAAAACACTTTTCACACAAATAAAATCAGATCTAAATAGTTGGAAAAATATCAATTGCTCATGGCTGGGTCAAGCTAATAAAATAAAAATGAAAATTTTACCCAAATTAAACTATATATTTAGTGCCATACCAATCAATTTACCAAAAAACTACTTTCTAGAGTTAGACAAAATAATAACAAAATTTATTTGGAAAAACAAATGGTCTAGAATATCAAGGGAATTAATGAAAAGAAATGCTAGGGAAGGTGGACTAACTATGTCAGATCTTAATCTGTATTATACAGCAGCAGTCATCAAAACTGCTTGGTACTGGCAGAGGTGTAGAGTAGCGGATCAATGTAATAGATTTGGTGCAGGAGACCCAGCAGTTAATGATAAACCCAAAGACCCCAGTTTGGGGGATAAGAATGCACTATTTGACAAAAACTGCTGGGAAAACTGGAATACAGTATGGCAGAAACTGGGCATAGACCATTATCTAACACCATATACCAAAATCAAGTCCAAATGGGTGCATGATCTAGGTGTAAAGGATGATACTGTAAGCAATTTGGGAAAGCAAGGAATAGTTTACCTGACAGATCTGTGGAGAGGGGAAGACTTTAGGACCAAACAAGAATTAGAGAGCATTATAAAATGCAAAATGGATAATTTTGATTACATTAAATTGAAAAGCTTCTGTACAAACAAAGAATGTAACCAAGATCAAGAGGGAGGTGGGAAATTGGGAAAGAATTTTTACAACTTGTGTCTCTGATAAAGGACTCATTTCTAAAATTTATAGAGAATTGAGCCAAATCTATATGAATACAAGTCATTCCCCAATTGAGAAATGGTCAAAGGATATGAACAGGCAGTTTTCAGAGAAAGAAATTAAAGATATCTATAAGCATATGAAGAAATGCTCTAAATCACTATTAATTAGAGAAATGCAAATCAAAACAACTCTGAGATACCACATCCCTCCAGTCAGATTGGCTAAGATGACAAAACAAGAAAGTGACAAATGCTGGAGAGGATGTGGACAAATTGGAACACTAATACATTGCTGGTGGAGTTGTGAACGTATCCAACCATTCTGGAGATGTCCATACCATATCTGTGATGACCAACTATGACAGACTGGACTCTTTTCAGCAATGCAGTGATATAAGTTAATCCCGAAAGACTCAAGAAAGTGAGAAATGCGCCATCCAGAGATATAACTAGAAAGAACTGAGCCTGAATCCTGATGGAAGCAAACTAAATAATCTTGTTCTTTTCATTGTTTGGTTTTATTTCTTCCTTACCATCTTTCATCCCACCTAGTACAATACACCTTTGTAATTGGAATAATGTCTAATATGAATGCATTTGCAGATCCTATACTGGACTATATGCTGTCATGTGGGGAGGGGGGAGGGAAGTAAAGGAAATTTGATAATCAAGGAACTATGGAATTGAATCTTGTTAACTAAAACTAAACTAATAAATTAATTTTAAAAAAATAAATACTACAAAAAAAAAAAGTAGGTATAGGAATCATGGAAATCTGGATTCAAGTTTGACCTCTGATACATACTGGCTCTGTCACCCTTGATATTTTTTTAACCTCTCAGGGTCACCAGGTAACTTGTCAATTCGAGAAAAGTGACCTATCTGCATTAGTAGAGATTCAATCAATTAGTAGATTCCTCCTTAGGATCTCCCTTTGGCAATGAAATTTCAGGTCAGTACCAAAGGGAGATCAGTCTCTATTCTTGCTATATCTTATCTCTTCTGGGAAACTGCCTCTTCATTCTTTCTCTCTTTCTAATCCTTAAACCTCTCCTTTTCTATTGACTCCTTCCCTGTTGCTCAAAAAAACCTTCACTAAACAGAAGTAATCAACCAACAGTTCTCCCTCATGTAATCTAACTCCCCAAAGAAGTCCTCTAAGTTTGCCTCATCCTTTTACTTTTCAGTCTTCATCAACATAATTTATAACCTTACTACTTAACTAAAACTCCAACATCAATGTTGTAACTGTCTTCATCCTCCTTAAACTCCATCTCTCTACCAACCTACAATGTAACTTTTAACACTGTTAGTCACCTCTTTTTTGGAGATTCTCATTTCCCTGGGTCTTCAAGACAGCTCTTATGATGCTTCACTCTTACCTGTCAGACCATTCTTTTTCAATAGCTTTTACTGGATCTTCATTCATCTCCCACCACTTAACTGTAGGTGTGTTCCACAGCTCTTTCCTGAGCTCTCTACTCCTATGCTTGTTGAATCTACTCCCCCATAGATTTATCATCTCAAGTATCCAGAACCTCTCATAAGAAAAATTAAATCCCCCCAAAAAGTCAAAATTTCAAGGAAAAGAAAACTTTCCCAGAGGATGAGATTGGGGGGTTTGAAATTTCACTTTCATTTCCCACCCCCACCCCATGTAGGCAAGTTGCCCCTCGTAACATGGGACAGACTCTGAAGTATCAAAAATTTTCTGTACTGAGAGGACTGGCTTGCTGGGTCTGAACCAGGACCATGCCTCTCCTCCTGACCCCTAGACCTCAGGAGAACTTAGGTTCTACCAACATTGGCATTTGCTGAGCAAACTGTCAGAAAGACAATTAAACTGTTCTTCCAACTAGAACCTTCTCCTCCTGATCCTGTCACTGGCTGTACCTGTGGCCATGCCTTCAACCCAGTCTCAGCACCAGACCTCTTTCCTCACAGAAGAGTATTATTTATCAGTTCTTAAATATATGCTATTCAGTTAGTTCAGTCATGTCTGTCTCTTTGTGATCCCATCTGGGCTTTTCTTAGCAAAAATATTGGAGTGGTTTGCCATTTCCTTCTCTAACTCATTTTATAGATGAGGACACAAGAAGCAAAGAGGATTAAGTGACTTGCTCTGGGTCACACGGCTATTAAGTGCCAGAATCGAAATTTGAACTCAGGTCTTCCTGATTCCAGGTCCCACTTTATCCACTGTACCACCTAGTTGTCCCTCTTAATATCACACCTTAGGAAAATTTCTCCTATTGACCAATTCCCTGTCCTGGAGCAAAGAGACCGTTACTATTCTAAATTTCCAGCATAATGCATCTTATAACATCAGCATTATTAAAGTGAGCAATTTTGAGGACTTTGATACTGATGAATAATGAAATTAGTAGAAGCAGAACAATTTACACAATAACAACACTGTGGAAAGGGAATAAGCATGTGTGTGTGTGCATGCCTGGGGAGAGAGAGAGAGAGAGAGAGAGAGAGAGAGAGAGAGAGAGAGAGAGAGAGAGAGAGGCTTGTCCAGGGTTACAAGTTTAGTATCTGAGGCCACATTTGAACTCAAGTCTCCTTAACAAGTATAGTACCCTATCCACTGTACTATATAGTTATCTAAAAATAAAAGAAAACAAAACAAAAATACAGCAAGAACCGTGATCAATACACTTATGATTCCAGAGGACTAATAATGAAATTATCGATTTATGTATAGTATTGGATCTATAATGGATGTTATACATTAGAGAAAGGTACAGATTGAGAGTACAGAATTAGTTGTATATATTTTTGTATAAAGCCACCAGGGGAATTTGTTTTGCTTAACTAACCTAATGAGTACTATACCAAAACTTGGTCTCTCATTTACTCATGTGTGAGTTTAAAACTAATCTAACACTAATTGCCATGGAAACAGGAGTGGAAAAATGTAAAGGCCCCTGGTGCTTCATGTGAACAGGAGAGTCCAATCACTTGAAAATCCATGTAGCTGCCAGAATGCTTTGAAATAAAATAACAATTATTACATATATGTCCTTCCTTCTATATATGTATTTGCAGCCTGTGCCTTTCAGGTTCAAGAAGATACTTGAGTCACATCTGTACTTGATTTATGCCTGTATCCTAGAGCTACTGTAAACCTAGAAGACAAATCCTAGAAGTACAGTATTTACATAACATGAATTGTTTATACAAAAATATATGTTTCTTATCCAATTTGTGGTTTTAGAACATGTACAGTATAATTCACTATATTATAAAGTTCATAAAAGAACATGTTTGTTTGTTTTTTCTCAGAGCTGTGGGGAGGGGAGAATTTTTCCTTAAAATAAGGCTGTATAATATTTTCCTGCTGAATGTCACTTATACATTCAGCATTCAACAACAATGTGAAAGATGCAAAATATTTATTCTCTGTGACAACTAATGTTCAATGATGAAAAATAAATTCAGTGGACTGTGACTCTACTAACACTATAGTGACAATCTCTACTTGGTCTTAGAAAAATCATATAGATAGTTATATCTAAATGTAGCTTAACTCTCTTTTTATATCCAAATGCTTTAACTTCTGGTTTATATCATTCATTTCTGCCAGATTTGAGTTACATTTTTCCCCTACCCACCACCCCAGAATAGCAGTCCCACAGGATATTACCCCCTCATCCAATCTGCTCTCTCCCATGTCTTCTCCCATACCCCCTTCGACTTTTCCATTAGGGCAGGGTGAATCTCTGTGCCCCAAAGCCTGCACATCTTATCTCCCAATTACATGCAAAATAATATTAATAATAGCATTTATATATATTTGAAACATTTAATTTTAAAACTTCGAATTCCAGATCCATTCCCTTCCTCCCTTGTCATCCACTCTCGCTGGGAAGATAAGTAATTCAGTATATGTTGTACATGTATAGCTATGCAAAACATTACCATAGTAGATATATTGTAAAAGACTGGCTATACTTCCCTCCCACCCACCCCCCATCCATTCCCTACTTTAATCCTGTCCCTCTTCAAAAGTGGGTGCCTCCAACCTCCCCTTCCCCCAGCATGCCCTCCCCTCCATCATGTAGCTTAACTCTTATCTCAAATGTAAGCCTTCTACTATCACTCATGCCTTTTGGTAACCAGGTTACATTATTATAGCAAAAGACTAATTAGTGAAAATCTTAAAAGTAGGGGTGGCTAGGTGACGCAGTGAATAGAGCACTGGCCCTGGAGTCAGGAGGAACTGAGTTCAAATCTGGCCTCAGACACTTAACGCTTATTAGCCATGTGACTTTGGGCAAGTTGCTTAACCCCAATTGCCCTCCAAAAAGAAAAAAGAATTCTAAAAGTACATCTCGATAACTTGGTTGCCAAGTTATGTAGATGTGAATAGCACCTCAGTCCAGTATTCTCCAATGTACAAATTAGCACTTTATTTTAGAATGAAACTTAAAGCTAGTACTTTCTAATATAAAATGCTATAGCTCCCTCCTTTACATATATATGCTAATAAAAAGGTACCAATAATGAGTTAAACTTTTAGTTGTTGATTTCAGTCTCCTTATCAGTCATTTTTATCATATCAAGAATCATAAAGACATGATCAAATGGACAACTTCAGTTATAAGCTATTTCCTGTCCTCTTTCTTCAGGTGACAGACTCTATAATCTTTTTCTGGATAATTGAAAATTAGCGATAATAATATGTGCCTTTGTTAGCTTTAAAACTACCCCCATCTCCTTACCCACTAAAATTAACCTAAACGAAAACAGTCTGGAGTTAATTTCCAAGCTCAAGTTATAGAAAATTGGATTACTATAAACACTATGTTTCCCATAAAAGGACATTCTTAGTCTCTACTTAGAACTGATCTCAATTTGCAGCTCTCTGAAGCATGGCTCAAAACGACTTTTAGAATGATCTTCCCTCATAGATAAATGCCTTAAAGTTGACATCTCTATGTAAGAGTAGTTTTCTGTATATTAAAGATACGTTTCTACTAAAATCCTACATATTTTTCAAGGCTCTGCACAGTACTTAAACTTTTCCTCTGCATATACTGTATTATAATTTGTATCATAGATATGTGTATATATTTTATTTCTCCTACTCAATTGTAAACAAAAACTGTATATCACATATTTTTATTTCTCCTACAAAAGTACTTAAAGGTTCTTGAATTCATCTGAACAGTTGCATACAAGTAAGAGTTTCATAAAGTGAATCATTAAATTGAAACTTGCAATGTAATAATAATAATAATATGACATTTATATAGTACTTTAAGGTTGGAAAAGCATCTCTTAACTAATTTGATGACATTTTTAACCCCTCATTTATCCAGCAACCTCATCTATTGAGAACAAAGCTGAGAACCAAGAAATATGCCCAGAAAAGGCCTTTCAGGAGCCAAAATAAATAGTACTAAGTTCATGAAATAAAGTATGGAAACTTCATTCATGGGAGTAGGAGTTCACTTGGAGGTAGCTAGGTGGGCCAGTGGATAGAGTGCTGAGCCTAGAGTTACACAGTTGTTTGACTGTTTGTAGTTATACAACTCTTTCCTACCCCATTTGGGGCTTTCTTGGTGAAAATACTGGAGTGGTTTACCATTTCCTTCTCCAGCTCATTTTACAGATGAGGAAACTGAGGCAAACAGGGTTGAATGATTTGTCCAGAGTCACATAGCAAGTGAGTGTCTTAGGTCCGATCTAAACTCTGGAAGATGAGTCTTCCTAATTCCAAGCCTGGCACTTTATCCACTGTGCCACTTAGTTGCCCAGAGTCAGGAAGATCAGAGTTCAAATCCAGCCTCACATACTTATTTGGTATGTGAACCTCATCTGTAAAATGTAGATAATAATAATGTGTCTCTCAGGCTTGTTTTGAGGATAAAATGTGATACTAGTTGTAAACCACTCTATAAATCCTAAACTACTATATAAATGCTGTCTACTCTTATTATTTTCATTGTGATTAATCATCATTACTTAGCCCCTCACACATAGCCTACTTTTCCTTATTTGGACACAATAATTTGAAATCATTTTCAATATAGCTAAAAAGTCACACATTTTAATAAGCTGTGAAGATATTACAACACCTAATCTGTGTTTGCAACAATGGCCCTACAGCATTAATAGAAGTTTAACTCAATATGAGTTAAGGAAACTATAGAATAGACTGGTAAAATAGAAAAAAAGGATTTATTATTTATTAGCTTAGAGGTTCCAATACAAAATCAAGTCAGCACCTCCCCTTAAGGATACATTCTAACAGGATGAAACAATACATACGGGGTATTGATGGTCAGGGAGAAGTGTTCTGGTTGGGTAAGTCACAGGGAGCCAAAAGATTGACATTCCCTTTAAAGTAGAAATGACCTTATTGATTTAAGTATGGTTCCAGAGTTGTAAAGTAGGGCAGAAGGAGGAGGGATATACCCATGGCAACAGGGCAAATGACCAGGAGATGGCTGGTGTGGAATGTTAAGCATGGTTAGGGCCTGCCAAATATAGTGGGCCATTTGAGTCACTCACCAATCAGGATATCACATCTCCAGCATTGAAAAGGTTAATTCTCCCTAGGGTATTATATCGCAGTTCAAAAACAGGATAGAAAACAAGGCCTCAAGTTTCAGAGAGTATGGTGGCAAAGAGGGCAGATTTCAAAGAGAAGGCAAGAAGTGGGTCATACATTTAGATAGCTCTCTATCCAGAATGATTTTTTTTTTAGTTTTGAGTACTTAAAAGAGTAAGTCTTTGTCTCTCCAGAATTATTTATTCTCCTAAAAGTTCAGGATAGCCTGTTCTTTTATTGCAGATCATTTTCTACAATGAGGAACTCTTTTTTTTTTAATAAATAACCCTAAATTTATCATTTGTGTGAATATGAATTTTACACTATTTTCTTAAAGTAAGTTGGACCTGTAAACTATATAAAGCTATTTTCTTTGCTAATGGACTACGTTTATAGCTTTTTATTAACATTCTGGTTGTACAACTTGTAGGCCAAAGCTATTTTCAAGCATGTTTTTAACAAAAATAAGCATCTCTCCTAAATTGTATTAAAAGATTTTGATTTAAACTAGTTTTATTCCTAAAATTCCAATTACCATCATTGGTATTTCTAAGCAGAAACTGTACAAGGCAGCATGGAGGAAGGCAGGAAGGAACAGATACTATTATATAAATAGGATCTGAAATTGAAGTGAATTTTATATATCTAATAAAATAGAAATGTAAAATAACAATCGACATAAAGGCAAAGATTAGGAGGTAAAACCAAAGAGATCAATCCATTTTCTTTTTATATTACATCTAAGCATCTTTATGTACTATTCTTTAGATTAATGAAATGAAAACAAGTCCACTGATTAGCAGATCTGAAGTAATGGAATCGCAAATGCATTTGCATTTACTTTCATTGTGAACAGAATATCTTGATAGCTATAAAAAGCATGAGGAATTATATATTTACATTCCTTTGTTAGCTCATAATGACTCTCTAGTTGTAATAAGCTATTTTTATTGCAAAACAAGGGTCATTTTAAATAGGTATACATAAAGACTGATACAGAATAATACATAAACACTAAATTATCAGTATATTAGTTCTGTTCATTTGACACTAATTGTCATTGTTTAGGTTCCTCCAAATATATGCACATATGAATATGCAGTGTTGAACAATAATTAATGACAATCCATTTTATAATGTGAGGTTTGTCATTACAAACTTTCCCAAAACATGTATGAGGATATTTTTGGCTATTTTTGTATATTTTAACTGCAGGTGCCATTCTTCTCTTGTTAAGGGTAAAAACTGCCATTGCTTGCTAGAAAATGTATATCTTCACTTATGCATTGGCAACTGCAAGATACCCCAACATGTGAAGTGTTCAAACAGCACTGGAAGAATATTATCATATATGTTATACCTAAAGCAGGTTTTAGAATCTTGAGATTCACTTAACCTGAGTTAAATCAGAAATTCAAGCCAGGAATGAATTTTGTTACCTTTTTCCTTTTTTTATGCAGATATTTCTGAACTCATGATCACCTATGTAGAAGCTTCCTTAATATCTAGGAAAGTGTATCAAAGACCAAACAAGACCATAAGACCCTATTTCTATGAAAAAACCCCCATGAAAGTTAGCTTTGCTATAACAGAATTGTGATTAACAAAGAACACCTTGTTTCCTCACCAATCATTTCTCTGTAACCCCTAAATGAAGACAAGTAATGAAACATCACTAACAAACAGCAAAGATAAGATCTTCCCTACAGATATTGAGAAGCCATCTTTGTATCTACACTATCCCCCTACCTCTTTTTAGCATTCCCCCACCTTCAGGAGAATTGATTTGATGAAGATTTAAAGAGTTGCACCATTCCCCTATCTCCAGTCCTTCTGAGGCTTCAGTTGGTTGTAAACTATATCCTTCAATAAATCTCATTTGGATAGCTAAGATCTGGTCATAGATTCTCTTTTTTCATTACTAGCTTAGATACAGATTTATCATGAAAGCACTCAGATGGAAAGGAACTTACTATCAAGTGTAGGCATTAAGATTGGTAAAAGAATTTGACAAATTCTCCTTTAAAAAATGAGCTTTAGTCTTCCTTTCTTGCTCAGGCTGGACATGCATGGGTCTCAATCCCACTACTGACTGGCAGAGGAGCTTTGACCTTCTCTGATTCCCAAAAGGACCAATGCACCCTTCCTTAGAGCACCCTGGTGGCCTCCCTCTCCTACTTGTTCACCATACTGATAACAAACAGTGCATACAACTGACTGGCCTCAGAGGTCCTTAGCTCAAAAGGTTCACTAACCTCAGCCTCCCAGCAGCAGGGATTAAAGGTGTGCACCAGAACACTAGCCCCTTCCCTTTTATTTTAGGGGAGAAACCTAGGGACTCAGAAAGATAGCACTAGGTGACAGAAAAAATATGTTTATGTCTCTGTTACTGGAATTATGAAAAACATGGAACTTCTTGAAGTAACCACTTCAACTTCTGAAGACTTGAAACATCAAAGGTGTAAAGATTTCTCCTCTCACACCAACAAACATAACTAGTTTACATAAGTTATTTTTAACTTTGTATTCACAAATCCTAAACTTCAGCCTTGACTAATATAAATTTTCTTTTCTTTTACATAAATCCTAAGAAAATCAACTGTCAACAAATGAAAGGCCAAATATTTTGAGTAAATAAGGTTAACTGTAAAACTCTTCCATTGGATATAGTTATCTAATTAAAATACTAGCAAACTACTGAACCCATAATTGTACCACACTGTAATCTTATTGGTATTTAAATTGGCAATATTATACAAGATCTTCAACCATTTCTAGGATATTGTAATCTCTCGGTGTATCACAAAGACTTAGATGCCTCATTCCCAAAAAGGTCTCTGCTGCCACACTTGGTTCAGGAGGATTCACAGGAAAGGAGAGAAGAGTACTTCCCTCCAGCAACTTGCACTTTCTGCACACACAGTGACCCTGACTCAGTGATCTAAGAACTTCAGGGAAATCAAAAGTAAGTCTTCATTAGGAAAAACTGAGTATCCCCTTCTCTGAAGTATTGTTTAATTTCTTTCACATATGACACAAAATAAAAATCTAATTGTTTCTCCTTGCCTAGACTGAACTGTTGATTACACTAATTATTTGAGAAACTTAAAAAAAAACCCTTAAAATTGTAAGAAGTCAGTAAAAGCCATTTTCTATGTTTTACTACCATGGCTCCGGTATTTTATTTTGTTTATCAAATACCTTGACTTCTATTCATTCCAGAACTTCCTGCCTGCTTCCAGAAGAGATTTATAGCATACTCTAAACACTGAATTTAATATGCTCAAAGCAAATAACTATAAGCATTATGCTGTTTTGCTTTGGAACTCTCCATACTAAAAGGTGAGTGATCTGTTTTAGTTCTGTTATTCATTTCAAGGCTTTTAAATAGATTTGTTTTCTTTGGCTTACAGGTCTAAAGTATGTATTGCATTCTCTAGCCCTCTGTAATAAGCACCACATTTAAAACTTTTATCATCAGTAAACACTTGTGTGTTTTCTAAAAACATTCTTGTGATTGCATCAGTCTCCCTTCACCTGTTCTTTGTTCTATTCTAATCCTTGTTTGCTGCAATGTATCATAAATTCTTTCATATGTCACTGGTGGTATGAATCATAGAACACCACAAACTCAGAAAGAATGAAAATAACAAACAAAAGGCAACAGAAAGATACATAGGCATAAACAGGCTAAAGAACACTAACAATGACAGTTTGCATGTGAGAAGCAGCATAAAGGATATTTTAAAGGAAATGTATAATCTCAAAAGGAGCTGGTTGGTCATGTAATGAGAGGGAAGAGGAACAGATATCCAAGAGTGTTACTCGGGACCAAAAGAAAGATTTTCAATACATCAAATAGGTCTTCTGGGGGTGGGGAAGGTTAATGAAAAAACATGGAAAAATAATAACAGATTGAGAAGGCCAGGGTAGAAGAGGAAAGGGCTGCAATCTGAATCACTGTCCAAAGATTTTCCAGCCCAATGAAATCACAGAACCATACAAGAATCATAAATATTTTTCTAAAGTTGAATACAAAGTGTTTTGCTGCAAATTATTTAATTCTCAAATGCACTCAAGCTATATCTATAAGATACCAAATAGGTGAAAAGTTTAAAAAACAAAAAACCCAGTCAGAGTCATTCCTCATATAGCTTAAGTCCATAATAAATTTCTATATTTCTACTCTTAATGGTGCTAGTCAATCAAATTAAGTAATCTTACCCTTCCTTTCTCAATCAATAGACTTCAGATTGTTCAGTCAAACTCATTTGCTGCTATTGTTTTCTTTTCTTTTCACCCTCTAATATTCTTGATTCTGCCTAAATGGTACAGTCTAGTTGATATATGATGGGTTTTCTCCTTGGAGTTATTCATTTTCCTTGGCTTGACTTTTTAAACTTGTTGTTTCATTTTTAGAGCTTAAAAAATTAACATTAATTAGTTTAATTAATTAATTTATAAATTAATAAAATTAATTTTTAAAAAAACATCAATTAAGAATACGTTAAATCAGGGGTGGAGCCAAGATGGCGGAGTAGTAACAGCACCTCTAAGGCTCTTTTCCCCCAGATTACCTCCAAACTACGTAAAAGGGTACTCTGAACAACTTCTGGAGCCCCAGCACCCAAAGAACGACACAGAGAAGCTAATCTCCCACTGAGGACAGCCCAGCAGCCCTACAGGAAGGGCCAGTGCAGCACTTTGGGAGCCAGCAGCACAGCCGCACCACGCAGAGAGCTGAATCCAGGTCCCGTGATTTTAGCCCCAGGGTGGCCGGGCCAACAGCCGGCTGGAGGGACCCCAGAACACCAGCAGCTGTGGAGATTCCTGAATGGTCAACACAGACATGCCAAGGACAAAGTGAGAGGTTAATGCCCTATGGACTTTGGGACCAGTATTTGGGGAACACATCGGCTTCCTCCCCTGCAGGCTAGAAGCAGCTGAGGAGACACACCATTTTTACAGTTTTCAGTGGCATGTCCAGCTCCTGGCCTGCGAACTGTAGGGAGATCCAGCGATCAGTCTTGGGGGGTAACCGCTCTTGCTTTAACCCCCCTGGATCTGGATTGTGATCTGGGGGGGAGGTTGTGGGGTGGATATCCAGCTTGCCAGAAATGGAAGTTGTCCCCCCACATGTTCGGGATGGAAGCTCCCCTGTGTGGTGGCAGAGTCCTACTGTGGCAACAAGCCCAAAAGCCAAGTAATTAAGTGTCAACATGCCAAGGCAAAGGAAACAAATTAAACAGAAAAATCCAATATTAGACTCCTATTTTGGGGGCAACGAGGATTGAAGCATAGAACAGGAGGAGGACAGTGAGGTCAGAAATCCTGCTCCAAAAGCCTCAAAGGAAAATACAGGCCATAGAGGACCTTAAGAAGGACTTTAAAAATCAAATAAGAGAAGTGGAGGAAAAATTGGGAAGAGAAATGAGGAGGATGCAGGAAAAGTATGAAATGAGGGTCAAAAGCCTGACTGAGGAAAACAACACCTTAAAAAATAGACTAACTCAAATGGCAAAGGTGAGAAGAATGCCTTAAAAAGTCGAATTTGCCAGATGGAAAAAGAATCTCAAAAGTTCACTGAGGAGATTCATTCCTTCAGAGTTAGACTGGAGCAAATGGAAGCTAATGACTTTATGAGAAATCAAGATGCTGTTAAGCAGATCCAAACAAATGAAAGATTAGAAGGCAATGTGAAATATCTCGTGGGAAAAACCACTGACCTGGAAAATAGATCCAGGAGAGACAATTTAAAAATTATTGGACTACCTGAAAGCCATGATCAAAGAAAGAACCTAGAAATCACCCTTCAAGAAATTCTCAAGGAAAATTGCCCTGAGGTTTTAGATCCAGAGGGCAAAATAGAGGTTGAAAGAATCCAGAGATCACCTCCTGAAAAAGATCCCAAAAAGAAAACCCCCAGGAATATTATAGCCAGGTTCCAGAATCCCCAGATCAAGGAGAAAATACTACAAGCAGCCAAGAAGAAACAATTTCAATATTGTGGAAACACAATCAGAATAGCCCAAGACCTGGCAGCTTCTACACTGAGGGATTGAAGGGCATTGAATATGATATTCCAGAGGGCAAAAGAGCTGGGAATGAACCCAAGGGTCACCTACCCAGCAAAACTGAGTATTTTGTTTCAGGGGAGAATATGGTCATTCGGTGGAATGGAGGACTTTCAAGCATTCTTGAGGAAAAAACCAGAGTTGAATAGAAAATTTGACATCCAGACACAAGAAGCAAGAGACACCTGAGAAGGTGATCAGGGAAGGGAAATCAAAAGGAACTTATTAAAGTTAACCTATTTACATTCCTACATGGAAAAACAATAGCTGTGACTGATGAAACTTTTCTCAGTATGAAAATAATGGAAAAAGAGTATATGGTCACATGAACGCATATGTGAATGTGTGTATATATGTTTACAGTTACATGGATAGAGGGCATAGGTTGAATTTGTTGGGAAGGGATGATACTGGGAGGTAAAATTGTAAGGTGAGAGAGGAAAGTGGCAAGAGGAGAGGGGGAAAGACAGGGTAGGGTGAACTATCTCATGTAGAAGAGGCAAGGGGAAGTGGTTGCAGAGGAGGGGAAGAATAGGAAGACAAAAAGGCAAAAACCACATTCTCATTGAATTTGGTTCAGGGAGAGAATGACATACATACTAAATGGGATATCTCAACCTGCAGCAGAGTGGGGGGAGGGGGGATGAGAGGAGGGATGAGAGGAGGGATGATGGATGGGAGGGCATTCTTGGGGGGAGGGGAGGTTGGAAGTACCCACTATAGAAGAGGGACAGGATCAAGTAGGGAATGGACCAGGTTGGGGGTGGTATGGGTGGGAGGAATTATAAGCAGCCTTGTACAATGTATCTACTATGGTAATATTTTGCATAGTTATATATGTACAACACATGCTGAATTGCTTATCTTCCCAGACGGAGTGGATGACAAGGGAGGAAGGGAATGGATCTGAAATTCAAGGTCTTGGAATTGAATGTTTCAAATATATATAAACACTATTATCAATACTCTTTTGCATGTGATTGGGAGAGGAGATGTACAGGCATCAGGGCACAGAGATTCGCCTTGCTCTAGTGGAGGAGTCGAAGGGGGTGGGAGAGAGGATATGGGAGAGAGCACGATGTAGGAGGCGATGTCTTGTGGGACTGCTATTCTGGGAGGGTGGGTGGGGGAAAAAAAGTTGTGGCTCAAAATCTGGCGGAAGTGAATGATGTGGAACAGGAGTTAATAAAGCATTTGTTTAAATAAACCCCCCCCCAAAAGAATATGTTAAATCCATAGTCCTAGGGTGCTTCATAGCCCAATACCAAGGGTCACAGAAGGAAAAGACGTCTCCAAAACTACTACCAGTAATGATGATGATGATGATGATGTCATCGTCGTCGTCATCATCATCATCATCATCATTATTCCTGCATTGCAAATACATTCCTCAATCTTGAGAATTCAACAAATAAACTATACTGGACTACATTATTATGGACAAAATTTTTGCCCACAACAGATTTTTTTTTTAATAATTTTTACTTGCTACCCACTTCCAGAGTGAAAACTGATAACTTTGCGTACATATTAAAGCATATATTTTCTTTTTTTTTTTTGCTTTTGCATGTGTATGTGTTTTGCAATATGGCTAATATCAAAATGTTCTGCATAACTTCACTTGTATAATTTATATCATATTTCTTGCCTTCTCAGTGGGTGGAGGACAAGTGGGAGAAAGGGAAAGAATTTATAACAAAAAAAACTTTAATGACTTAAATTTTTTAACTTAGTTAAGTTAAAAAGTTAATAGGTTAATAAGTCATTGGGAAATGCTTAATGAAATAAATATATAACTTTTATAAGAATTTTCACTTATGTCACTTAGCTTATGTACATTTAGCTTAGAGTGTAAAGGAAATGTATTTACAGCCCCCTACGGAGATGAATCTATTACTGTTCACCTTCCCAAAAGACCTAAACCCATGAACATCAAATTTGAGAAATGGAAAAGCCCAAACATTGAATCTCCTTGTCTTATAGATCCTTAGGTCTTGTTTCAAAAGAATCACCAAATATACTTCTGTTCCACCTAGGTTTTTCTTCCCCTCCCAAAAGATGATCATAGAAATGCTTATGTTTGTAATACCACTTATAGTAACTTATATTGTCAGACTAAGTATGGCAAATTAAGTAGGGGTTAGGTTGGATAATTTCTAAGGTCCCTTCTAATACTGAGATACTATAATTCTTTAACAAAAACAATTCACATTTATATAGCACTTTAAAGCTTACAAAACACCTTCCTCATAACAGTCTTGTCAAGCAGTGAGTAGAACTGCTATAAACTCATAGATCTATTCCTTATAACAAAGGACAGAAGAGAATAAATGGATTAGACTTGTTAGCTCCCTCTGTCAATGCAGTTCCAATACTTCCTTTGCAACTTATGGTATTAGAGAGATCAGAGCTTTGAGAAGTTAAATGACTTGCCCAAGGCAATAGAAGTACTGGTGAAACTTGTCAGATTTTCCTGGTTTTGAGGCCAGATTTCTATTCACTATGTGTGCTAGCATGCACCTTTGGGTGCACATCTCTGTGTGCGTGCGTGTGTGTGTGTGTGCGTGCATGTATGCATGTGTGTATATGTGTGTGTGTTTTAGAGAGAGAGAGAGAGAGAGAGAGAGAGAGAGAGAGAGAGTTCCTTATTTTATTAATGAGGATAATGAGACTATGAGCCATGAAGTACTCAAGGTCACACAATTAGTGTCAAAATCAGTATTCAATGCCAGGTCCTTCCACATTCCAAGTCCAACACTTTCTAGTATACAAAAGCCTCTCCATTCTCTTAATTTGATTATAATGCTAAACTCTGTATATGTATGCTCAGTGTTCAAAATTTATTCCTTATATAGTCATCCATTCACAAATCAATGTCAATCTTAATAGTGGATATGAATCACCATAACTATATTTTTCCTATGGCTATCAAGCATGAAGAACTAAAAAAAAGTAATATTGAATGGTTTTGCAACATTGTGTTTAAAAAAAGTTTTTGCCTTATAAATCTCTAAAGATTACTATATTATGCTGCTATACTTTTTTTGAAGCATTTTGTCTCAGCAGTGAAGAGCCTTAGTATAATCCCAAGATGGATTATATCTTTATAATTTTAAAGAGGTAATCAAAACTCCTCATTCATAAGTCACCCAATCAAACAATAAGATTGTAGATCTCAGTTAATCATTACCAGCCTACTTTCAAATATTGGTTAAATGTGTGGGGTATAGATTTGACCACATAGATGAAAATTCAATTATCTCATTTCATAGAAGACATAGGATGAATGATACTAGCAAAAAAGTGAAAACAAAGTATTATTGGTTGGGTATCAAGTAGAAAATATGTAGTACATAAATGTAATGGTGTACTGCTGTGCCATAAGAACTCATCAACATGAAGACCATGGAGAAGGATAAGAAAGCTTATATGAATATTGGTTCATTTTGCTTATGTCTCTGTCTCTCTTTATGTCCGTTTCTGTATCTCTGTCCTTGTCTGCTTCTCTCTCTCTCTCTCTCTCTCTCTCTCTCTCTCTCTCTCTCTCAAACACACACACACACACATACACACGTGCATACATGCACACACATGCACACACACACGCACACAGAGATGTGCACCCAAAGGTGCATGCTAGCATACATAGTGAATAGAAATCTGGCCTCAAAACCAGGAAAATCTGACAAGTTTCACCAGTACTTCTATTGCCTTGGGCAAGTCATTTAACTTCTCAAAGCTCTGATCTCTCTAATACCATAAGTTGCAAAGAAAGTATTGGAACTGCATTGACAGAGGGAGCTAACAAGTCTAATCCATTTATTCTCTTCTGTCCTTTGTTATAAGGAATAGCTCTATGAGTTTGGAAGAAGGGAGGGATATATTGGGAAATGAACATAATGTATAAGCAAAAAAAATCAATAAAAATTTTATAAAACCAATTTGACAATATAACAAAGGAAACAGTACCTTAATTAATGCCCTCTGCTACACACAACCACTCTCAGTCTTTAGTTTTTATCAACCAAAACTACATTAACTACAAGGAACATGTACACATTATATACTCATGCAACAGTAACAGGTCTATAATATTATGCAAGCATTTTGTCTGCCATATGGAAAGTGGCAAGTTTTTATCCAGATGTAAAATCATAATCATGTCATTCTGAAATAAGATGCAGGTAATTACAAGAATGTAGCTGCTGAAGTGTAGATACAAGAAATAATAGGTATAACATTCATTTTAATAGAAATAGTCCTAAAACTCAAAGTCTAGACCCATTTCCTTTAATGACTCAAAATATTTCAAAATTTATTCATTAAAGAACTCCAAATATACAAAACACAATATTTTATTAAGTAAAGAATTATAAACATACAAAACATTATTTTATTAAGGAAATTTTATTTTTTCTGTCATGCCTTTGAACTTATATTCACCTATGCCAAGAATGTATTCATTTCTTTTTACCTGTTAAATTCCTTCCTTTCCATGAACCCAAACTCAGATCTGCCCTCCCTCACAAACTCAGATCTCCCAAATCAGTTATTACCTTTTCTTCTTTCCATTACACATAATTTTCTATTTTATATGACTCCAATGAATTTATTAGGTAATACTTTGGAGTATAATTATCTTAGATAATATACATAATAAAAGTCATACTTCCTGCCACTTAGGAGAGGGAAGTGGAGAGAATAAAAGAAGGGTTCATGTAGTATCTGAATTTGGTTTTTAAACTGAGAAATCCAATGAGTTAAGAGGACAAATGAAGACATTACAGATGTAGATAACAGCATTAATAAAGACATGAAAGCAGGAAAAGAGAAAAAGAAATATCCCATTTTTGTTGTGGGTTGAAATTGTTTCTTTAGTGAATTAATTGTAAAAATTTTTAGTCAAAAGGAATATGTAAACTTCAAGATAGCAGAGACTATGCCTCTAGGATAATTTTTGAGTAAAACAGGATCAAAATAAATGCCTACTCAATTTAAAACTCTCTATAATGCTTACCCTTCATGAGTCAAAATTTATTTTATATATTAACAAAACGTTATACATATATATAATGGGTTTTTTCCTTTTAAAATATTATGTATATTTTCTTAAAGGTACTTATATGAAAATGAAAAGTATGGTTACTAAATTTTGAAATCAATAGAGTTTATAATACAAAGTCAAAATTCAAACTGACTACCAAAGTGTAGTTTTATAGAAATACAGTCCTTATAAGTTTTCTTGCATATTAGTTTTTTAATTTATCAAAGAAAAAAAGAATTGTGACATATCAAATGCTGTTATGACAAATAAAAATGTTGTTTAGATGAATTTCTTAAGACAGTTCCTAATCTATTTTCACACTAATTTATCCTTGCATCATTGACATGGTATCTGAAAGTGTTCCAGTAAAAGCATTTCCAGTTAGGGTGGAGAAATTTAGAAGATTTTTACTGCTATTATCCATCAATATTTACATGAATGGGGATACATACTAAATGCATTATATAACTGAAATGAGATGTTTCAATTATAGACAAGTTTTTCCAGAAAACAAATGTTTCAGGGTTCTACAATGTGATATAAAAACAAATACAGGTACATCTGGAAAAGTGTTTTTCTTTATTTCAAAAAGTAAATATACACTTGCTATATTTATGTTTTAATAAATTTTGGAAATAGAAAAATAAAAATCCAAAATAATTTTATTGAACAATTTCTGAAAAGATTAATACATATATATATACATACTGCATTAAAAACTGTAACTCAAAAGATAGTAATGAAAATTTAGTATATGCAAATTATTCACAAAAGGATTAACTAGATGATTGCATTTCTAATTTCTATTATTATTCACTATCATAGTACAAGCTTTGGAGTTCAAATAATTAGCAAAATCATTCCCATCAATCTATTCTGATTACTATTAATCAGGGTCAAGTTTACATTGTCAACTATAATCACTTATTTGAACTGAAGTTTCCTTGATTCATTACAATCATTAGTTTATGTCAGTAAAACATAATATGCTTAAGTTTCTAAAGTATGTCTAAATGTCACATACACTACAGGAAAAATTCAGATAAACTATTTTAAAACAAAGGTTGTTTCTTTTAAATAAATGTTGTAGCCAAGGCACAGGCTCTTAAGCTGACAAAAAAGTAATCCTCAGAATATAGATGTCTTTTACAAAGCAATAATCAGAATCCCTAATTGATGAATGTGGTCAATTTTGCACACTCAAAAACATTGTTTGAGAGGCAATGTAGTGACTCTCAGAGAGAAACATTGACTTTGGAGTCAATGGACGTAAGTTTGAATCCCATATGACTTTGGGAATTCAATTTCATTATCTCTAAAATGAAATGGCTGGGCTGGATGATATCTAAATTTCCCACTACATTAAAATCAAATAACATTTAGAGATTTTGACATAAAATCTCTTTTGAAATTTCTGACAAAATGGCCTTTAAGTTGACCTAAATATATGGTATATGTTATTATTTATGTTAAATCATTTAACAAAGGATTATGTCAAAAATAATTTTAAACAATCTTATATGATATGTAAATTGTAAGAGAAGAATAGAAAAATTACAAAACAAAACCCAACAATATGTTGCTTATAATAAATATTATGGAAGCAAAGATTCACAATGAATTAAAATCAAGGACAAGAATACTGTTTACCATACCTTAGGTGAACTCAAAAAAGAAGGTGTAGAAATTTCAGACAAGGCAATAATAAAGATAAGCAAAGTAAAAGAGGTATAAATAGTAAATAGATAAATAGGGTGTCACAGAAGCTATAGACAATAAAATAATATCAATCCTCAGTATAATAGGTATTGATTGGCATAGTATTTAATATTTGAAGGAAAAAGTAGAGATGAAAAATGGAGCCGTCAATGCGCCTCAATCTGAATTAAACAAATCTGAAAAAAGTAGCCTCCCAAAAATAAAATTTAAAGACCTGAACATATGATATAATATGATATGATAAATATGATAAATCTCTGGCATTTGCTGAATAGTAGTAATCAAAAGAGTAGACATTCTTCTAAATTTGCAAAAATTGAAAAACTGAACATGTGCTAGGGAATAAAAACACTCATAAACAATGCAAAAAAATGGAAATGTTAAACCTATCCTTTATGACCTAATAAAATAAAAAACTACAATCAGCAAAAGGCCTTTAAAAACACTATTAAAACAGTACAATTCATGATTAAAAGAACAAATAGGAGAAATGAAAGATAATTTCACCAAAGAAAATGACAACATACCAAAATTAGAAGCATGTGGCCAAAGTATTAGGGCAGCTAGGTGGCACAGTGGATAAACCTCCAAGTCTGGAGATAGAAAGACTCATCTTGTGTTCAAATATGGCCTCAGAAACTTACTAGCTATGTGAACCCTGGGTAAGTCACTTAGCCCTGTTTACCTCAGTTTCCTCATCTGTAAAATGACCTGGAGAAGGAAATGACAAACCACTCTAGTATCTGCCAAAAAGACCCTAAATGGGCTCACAAAGAGTTGGACACTATTGAAAAAGACTGAACTACAAAAAAGTCAAAGTAATCCCTAGTGAAACTTTTATATCTCTAAATATTTTCTCCCCAATTTTGATTTTACTATATTTTCTGATAAACAAGCATTGACTTAAATTTCTACCCATTTTTATCTCAAATTAAAGAATTAAAAACCCTCATGATAGATGTGTATAATCAAACAAAATAAAGTCCCACATTGTCCATGTCCAAAAACATATGCTGAATTTTATATGTCATTTCTAATAGAAGGTAGTAGTGTACTTTTCTCTCTGGAATTGTGGTTTATCATTGTATTCATTAGAACTCTTTTTTTTCTTCCAGAATTTATTTATTTATTTTTAGTTTTCAACATTCATTCCCACAAGATTTTGAGTTACAAATTTTTACAAATTTTCTCCTTCTTTCCCCTATCCCCCACCCCAAGATGGCAAGTATACTGAATACCCCCTCCCGCCAGTCTGCTCTCTTATTATCTCCATTATCCCCATTATCCCCTTACCCCTTACTTTTTTGTAGGGCAAGATGGATTTCTATACCCCATTGCCTGTATATCTTATTTCCCGGTTGCATGTAAAAACTATTTTTAACATTTGTTTTTAAAAATTTGTGTTCTAGATTCTCTCCATTCTTGCCCCCTCACCCACCTCCACTGGGAAGATAAGAAATTCAACATAGGTTATACATGTGTAGTTAGGCAAAACATTTCCATAGTAGTCATATTGTGAAAGACTATATTTCCCTCCATCCTATCCTACCTCCCAATTATTCTGTTTTCTACTTTGACCCAATTATTCTGTTTTCTAGTTTAGCCCTTTTCAAAAGTGTTTACTTCTAACTACCCTCTCCCCTAATCTGCCCTTCCTTCTATCATACCCCCACTTATCCCCTTCCCCTAAAATTTCCTGTAGGGTAAGATGCCCAATTGAGTGTGTATGTTATTCCCTCCTTAAACCAAATCCAATGAGAGTAAGATTGACTCATTCCTTTTTACCTCCTTGCTCTTCCCCTCCAATACTGAGAAAAGTCTCATGTGTTACAAATATCAACTTAGGAATGTAGGAATGTAAATAGTTTAACTTTAACAATTGCCTTATGATTTCTCTTTCTTGTTTACCTTTTCATACTTCTCTTGATTCTTGTATTTGAAAGTCAAATTCTCTGTTCAGCTCTGATCTTTTTCATGAAGAATGCTTGAAAGTCCTCCATTTCATTGAATGTTCATATTTTCCCCTGAAGGAGTACACTCAGTTTTGCTGGGAAGGTGATTCTTGGTTTTAATCCTAGATCCTTTGACCTCCAGAATATCATATTTCAAATTCTTTGATCCCTTAATGAAGAAGCTGCTAGATCTTGTGTTAGCCTGTGTTTCTACAATATTCAAATTGTTTCTTCCTGAAAGCTTGTAATATTATCTCCTAGGAACTTTGGAATTTGGTTATAATATTCCTAGGAGTTTTCTTTTGGAGATCTTTTTCAAGAGGTGATTGATGAATTCTTTCAATTTCTTTTTTTTGTTTGCTTTTTTGGAGGGCAATTGGCATTACGTGACTTGCCCAAGGTCACATGGCTATATTTTATGTTAAGTGTCTGAGGCCGGATCCACACCCAGGTCCTCCTGACTCCAGGGCCTGTGCTCTATTCCCTGTGCCACCTAGCCGCCCAAATTCTTTCAACTTCTATTTTACCTTCTGCTTCTAGATTATCAGGGCAATTTTCTTTGATAATTTCTTGAAAGATGATATTTAGACTCTTTTTTTGATCATGGCTTTCAGGTAGTCCAATAATTTTTAAATTATGTCTCCTAGATCTATTTTCCAGGTCAGTTGTTTTCCCAATGAAATATTTCACATTGCCTCCTATTTTTTCATTCTTTTGGATCTGTTTTATAATATCTTGATTTCTCATAAAGTCACTAGTTTCCATTTGCTCCAATCTAATTTTGAAGGAATTATTTTCTTCAGTGAACTTTTGAATTTCCTTTTCCATCTGGCCAGTTTTGCCTCTTAAGGCATTCTTCTCTTCATCAGCTTTTTGGATCTCTTTTGCCTTTTGAGTTAGTCTATTTTTAAGGTATTATTTTTGTATTTTGGGGGTCTCCTTTAACAAGCTGGTGACTTGTTTTTCATGATTTTCTGGTATCTCTCTCATTTCTTTTCCCAATTTTTCCTCTACTTCTCTTACTTGGTTTTCAAAATCCTTCTTGGGCTCCTCCATGGCCTGTACTATGTATTCCTACAATGGCTGTAGCCACCACCACCTCCACCACCCTGAGGGCAGGGGCTAGACCACATTCTTCTCTTACCCAGGTCCAACAGAGTTTTTCTGCTGACACAATAAGGTTCTCTTACATTTTTATGCCATAAGACTTTGTCATTCTCCAAAAGATAGACAGTCTTTATTTTAGATAGTTTTTTGCTACTATGTTATAACCAGTTCATATTTTTCTTGGAGGCTTTTGGTACAGGAGTTTTGACTTTTTGTCTTCTTCTGGTTCTATGTTTTCATCTTCTTTCATCATTCATCTTTCATCACCAAAAAACAATTTCATAGTCTGATTTATTTTCCTCTGTTTGCCCATTTTCCCAGCCAACTACCTGACCTTTGAGCTCTTTGTAATGATAAAGCTCTCCTTCCAGAATGGAGAGTGTTGTGTCCCAAATTTCTGGGGTTTTGCACAGCGGTTGTCAGAGCTTCTTCTAGGCACCTGCCTCAGAACTGTGAGGAGGATGTTCTCTCCATAGCCACCACAAGCTCTGCCACACCAGTGCTCCTCATCCCAGGACCAACATCCAAGATCCAAGAAGGGCAGGGCAAGAGAATCCTGCCTCAGCATCAGCAAAGAGATTCCTGAATTTGCCCTCTGATCAGATGCTTGATGCCCCTACCATCTGTGGACCTGGAACTCTGAAAGCAGCTGCTGCTACAGCTCTGCCTGTAGCCACCACCATCTCCACCACCCTGAGGGCAGGGGCTAGATCACACTCTTCTCTTACCCAGATCCAACAGAGTTTCCCCACTGACACAGTAAAGTTCTATTACATTTTTATGCCATAAGATTTTATCATTCTCCAAAAGATGGACAGTCTTTATTTTACATAGTTTTTGCTACTATGTTATAAATATGTTTGCATATATTACTCTGTTTCTTTTTTCTTCTATTTCTTTGGGATATAGGCATGGTAGTCATATTGCTGGATTAAAGGGTATGAGAGAGTAGTTAGTAAGTTTCAAGGCAAATTTCCAAATTGCTTTCCAGACTGACTAGACCAATTCATAGTTCTACCAATAGTGAATTAATGTGCCCATTTTCTTACAGCCCTTTCAACATTTGTCATTTTCCTCCTTTATCTTCTTTGCAGATAAGATCAACATGAGGTAGAGCCTCAAAATTGCTTTAATTTGCATTTCTCTAATTATTAGTCATTTGGAGTATTTTTCATATGGGTTTTGAATGGATTTCTATACTTGAAAACTTCCTGTTCATATCCTTTAACCATTTATCTATGAAGGCATAGTTTGCATTCTTATAAAGTCAAGCCAATTCCTTTATCAAGGAAATTTATTGCAAAGATTTTCCCCCAAACTGCATAAGTCCCTTTTAATCTTAGTTTCATTAACTTTGTTGGTGAGAAAAAAATTAACTTTATGTAATCAAAACTGATCGTTTTGTCACTTATTATCCTTTCTATCCCTTGTTTAGTTATGAACCCTTCCCACATCCATAGATTTGAAATTTAATTTCTTCTTTGCTACTATAATTTGCTTATGATGTCACCTTTTAATGTCTAAAGTACAGTATTTATCAATTTGGAGTTTATCTTGAAATATACTGTGAGATGTTGGGCTATAACTAATTTCTGCTCAACTACTTTTCAATTTTCCCAGTATGTTTTCCAAATAGTGAGTCCTTACCTTAGTAACTAGGGTCTTTGGGTTTACTGAATTCAGGGTAATTAAGCAGATAGAGCAGTGGTTTTGGAATCAGGAAGATTCATGTTTCCAGTCTCAGAAACATACTATCTGTGTGACCCCGGGTAAGTCACTTAACTATTTTTGCCTCAGTTCTGTAAAATGAACTGGAGAAAGAAGGACAAAAGGTTATCCAGTGGAGAAGGAAATGGCAAATGACTCTAGTATCTTTGCCAAGAAAACCCCACAGACAGTACTAAAATGGTAAAAAGAAATTACATCAGAAGATAAGCCCCCTTGGGTCATATTGTATCACTACTGGGGAAGAGTGGAGGAGAGCTACATAGTTCCAGCAGTAATGAAGCAGGTAGGCCAAAACCCAAAGGAATTTCAGCTGTGGATGCATCTGCTGACAAAAGGAATTTCTGAAGCTATAAAGATCTATATAGCATAGGAGCCTGGAATGTAGGATCTATGAACAAAGATAAGCTGGATGCGGCCAAATAGGAGATGGAAAGATTAAACATTGACATCCTGGGTGTCAGTGAACTTAAATGGATGGGAACAGACAAATTAAATTCAGATGATCACTACATATATTACTGTGGCCAAGAATCCCTTCAAATAATGGAGTAACTCTCATAGTTAATAAAAGGGGTGAGAAAGGCAGTACTGGGGTATAATCTTAGAATCAATGCAATGATATCTGTTAAAATCCAAGGCAAACTAGTCAACACCACAGTACTACAAGTCTGTTCTCCAACCACTGATGACAAAGAGGACAAAATCAGTCCTGTGAAGACCTACAATATCTTCTAAAAATAACACTCTAAAAAGATGTCATATTCATCATGGGGATTGAAATGCTAAAGCAGGAAAGCAAAAAATATTTGGAAAAACAAGCAAGTTTGGCCTTGGAGTACAAAATGAAGCAGGGCAAAAATTAATGGAATTCTGTTATTATAATTCACTAGACAGAACAAACACTCTTTTTCAACAATTCAGAAAGTGATCCTCCACATGAATATCACCAGATGGTCAGAATAGAAATCAGACTGATAATATACTTT
This sequence comes from Gymnobelideus leadbeateri, assembly GCA_011680675.1. Taxonomy (NCBI): domain Eukaryota; kingdom Metazoa; phylum Chordata; class Mammalia; order Diprotodontia; family Petauridae; genus Gymnobelideus; species Gymnobelideus leadbeateri. Next base: position 142,626 of record WOXC01006275.1, on the reverse strand, counting down.
GCAGCCAAAGGTGGAGAAGCTCTATGCAATCAGTTAAAACCACACCTGAAACTGACTGTGGCTCAGAAGACAAGCTTCTTATTACAAAATTAAGACAAACTGAAGGAAGTAGGGGAAACCATCAGCCCATACAGCTATGACCTAAATAATATCCTTTATGAATATGGAGTGAAGGTGATGAATAGATTTAAGAGATTACATCTGGTAGATACAGTACCTAAAGAGTTATGGACAGAGGTTTGCAATGTTGTACAGGAGGCAGCAAGAAAAAACATCCCAAAGAAAAAGAAGAGTAAGAAAGCAAAATAGCTTTCTGATGAGACTACAAACAGCTGAGGAAAGAAAGAAAGTGAAAAAGAAAAGGAGAAAGGGAAAGCTATACTCAACATAGAATTCCAGAGATAGCAAGGAGAGATAAGGTTTTATTAAATAAGCACAAAAGAAATAAAATACTAGAATGGAAAAGACAAAAGATCTCTTCAGGAAAATTAGAGAAATCAGGGGAAGATTTCATGCAAAAAAAATGGGCATGAAAAAAGACCAAAATACAGTAAGGATTTAACAAAAATAGAAGAGATTAAGAAGAGTGGCAAGGATAATCAAAAACTATATAAGAAAGATCTTAACATCCCATATAACCCCAATAACCAAAATGGTGTGGTTGCTGATTTAGAACCCAGACATCCTGAAGAATGAAGTCAAGTGGGAAGCACTTTATAATAAGGCCAGAGGTGATAGAATTCCAGCAGAGCTACTTAAAACTCTAAAAGACTGAAAGCCATTCAAATAGGATCAGTGGCAAAGGAAAGATTCTATTATTATTACTATTATTTTTAAACGCTAGATATTGTAATGACAAGAAAAGTAATTCCCAGAATAAACATAGCCAAAGAAGAAAAAAGTTGTTCTTTTCCTAGCTGATATGATAGTTAACTTGGAAAACTCTAGGAACTCAACTAAAATTAATGGAAACAATTACAACCAGCAAAGTAGCAGAATATAAGATAAACCCAGAAAAATAATCAATTTTCCTGTATATTGCCAATAAAACCTAGCAGGATGAGAGAGGCCAAAAAAAAAAAAAAACCCATTCTATACTACAGGATGCATAAAATTTTGGAGAATAAACTTACCAACACTTAAATAGGAATTATATGAATACAACTACAAAAGACTCATAAAAATAAATAGATCTTAATAATTAGAGAGATTAATTGCCCGTGATTGAACCATGCCAATATAATAAAAATGATAATACTTCCTAAACTAATTTATGCAGTACTATAACAATCAAAACTACCAATGAATTACTTTATAAACCTAGAAAATGAGTAACAATTTATCTGAGGAAACAAAAGGTCAAGAATCTCTACGAAAATAATGAAAATGTGGAAACAAAGGGGGTGACTTCACAGTACCATATTTCAAACTATACTACAAAGCAGTAGTCATCAACACCATTTAGTAGTGTCTTTAAAAAGCTACAAAAGTGAATCAGTGGAAGAGAATAAACACACAACATACAGAGGAAAACAAACATAGTAAACTTAGCATTCACTAAAGCCAAGGACCACAACTACTGAGATAAGGCCTCACTATCTAACAGGGTCAGTTAGGCACTGCAGTGGAGAGAGCACCAGGCCTGGAGTCAGGAAGACCTGAGTTCAAACCAAGCCTCAGAAACTTATAACCTTATAACCCTGGGCAAGTCATTTAACCAGGTTTACTTCAATTTCCTCATTTTAAAAATGAGCTGGAGAAGGAAATGGCAAACTACTCTAATATCTTTGCAAAGAAAAGCCCTAATGCGGTCATGAAGAGCTGGACACAACTGAACAATAAGAACAATCTAACAAAAACTGCCACTAAAGTTGAATAGCAATTTGGCATAAACTAGGTTTAAACAAGCATCTTTTATCCTATACTACAATAGTCTTCAAATGGATATGTGACCTAAATCTAAAATGTCACATCATAAACAAATTAGAAGAAGAAGAAAGGACATATCATTTGCAACTATGGGTAGAGGGAAAGGAGATACAATCACAGAAGATAAAATGGAAAATATTAATTCCATAAAATCGATGACTTTTTGTAATGGAAATGCAGATTTAAAGATCTTCCCTGCCCCTAGCTTAAGTGCACCTGGAGCCTGTGGTGGGAGGCTTGTTTTTCAGGAAAGCCCACACCTTGATACTTTGTGATTGGGCAGTGGGTCAAGGAGGTTGTTACATTCTCTGAGCCAAGAGAAGGCTATATAAGCCCTGAGGAGAGGCTTTGCTTTGGGGCTCACTTTGAGAAGTGGTGTGTGATTTGACCAGATGAGACTCTGGGAAGCCGTTGTTGAGAGCCCCCGGCTTTGAAAACCCAGATGTTGATGCTTCCCTCTCTGGTAACTGTGATTTGGTATTGATGTATGTAATGTTGGGACAGTTTGGAAGCCTGTCTGTAACTCTGAAGATCTGTAACTCTGAAGTTTGGGGTGCTGACCTTTTTCCCCTGAACTAGGTAATGTGTGTTTGTTTGATTAAAGTAAGCTTGCTAACCCATTTTGAGTTGCTTTCCTTTACAAAAGCAGATCTAAGAACCTGTGTTGGCAGCAACCCTGGGGATATTGGGGTGCTTGCTGCTACACTTATGCACAAACGAAATCAACGCAGATAAAATTAGAAAGGAAACCATTTTCTGGGGAAAATTCTTCACAATGACTTTCTCTAATAAATTTCTAATTTTCAAACATATAAAAATAAGAGCCATTCATCAATAGATAGATAGTCAAAGAATATTAACAGTTCTTAAGGAAGAAATTTAAGATACCAACAAACATATCAAATCATTAATAATTAGAGAAATGAAAACTAAAACAATTCTGAGTTTCCATCTATCAGATTCTGTAATGACAAGCAAAATGGTTCTTAGCTCTTTGTTTCAATTATTCAAGTGTCCTTGAACCTTGCCTGTGATTATATCAAGTCTTTGTTAGAAAAAGAACCTGTAAAACCCAGTGGAAAGAACTTGCCAAAGACTGGAACAGGAAGAACATAAGAGGAAGGGAAGGAAAAGGAAGGAGCTGATGATATAAAAGCTCTAGTACAACTGGGACTAAGCAGAACTTGGAGGAAGGATGACAGTGGTGCCAGCACTTTGTCTGTCTGTGTTGATGTTATTTTGTCAGACCTCTCTCCTGACAGACGATGTTGCTGTTGTTACAAAAGCCCTGGGACCTTACCACTGGTTCAGAAGCCCTAAAAGAGGACTTTCTTGCTGTCTGTTTACAGAAGTCCTGATGGAGGGTTTTACTGATGTTTTCAAAGGTTCCAGAATTTTACTGATGATTTGTGTTAATTTCTCAGACAGGGGCCCTGTCTGTTGGTTTGTGTTGATTTCACAGGCAGAAAGTGAACTGATGATAGTACCAGCAATGTGTGTGAGTATTGTTGTAACTCTGCTAAGCTTGATGTGTAGAGTTGAACCAAAAGCTGGGCCAGGAGCTGGACTAGGAGCTGGAAAGCTGCCTACCTGTAAATCCAGGTGGCAGTTGGGTGAATTCAGGCAACAGCTGGGAGCATGAAAGAAGAACCATGGAGTTTGGGAGACAGCCTCAAGTCAAGATGAAAGGACTTCTCTTTGGATCCTTAGTGCTGACTGACAAGATTAAGAATGTGATCTAGAGGTGGGAGACCTTTGCACTTTGTACTTTGAACTCCTTAAGGATGATTACTCCTTAAGGATGACTGAGCTAAAGATGATTGGAAGCCAGTCTCCAACAAAGATGAAAGAAGACTTTAGAGAGTTACTTTATACTGACTGATTCAGATTATGACTTACTGAATGATATCTTTTGTTTAAGACTAGGTAATCATTTTAGTAATAAGTTGTTATGTTATATCATCATGAATGTTGTACTTTGGTTTCTATGAATGTTTTACTGTTAAATAAATAGAGAGTTCACTATACTATGTGATCAGAACCTTAAAGTTATTCACAGCAGCAGTCCTTAGGAGAGCTGTTTGTGCTTGACTTTACATATTGGTCAACAAGAAGAAAGGAAAAATTACAATTGTTAGAAATGCTATAGAAAATGAGATACACTAATTCTTATTGGTAGAGCTATGGTCAAGGCCAGGGATGGGGAGCCTGTGGCCTAGAGATCACATGTGGCTCTTTAGGTCCTCCACCCTTTGAGTGAATCCAAATGTCACAGAACAAATGCCCTTAATAAAAGGATTTGTTCTGTAAAATTTAGACTCAAAGGGCCTCACTTGAGGACCTAGAAGGCTACTTGTAGCCTTGAGGCCACAGGTTCACCACCCCTGAATTCAAGGCATTCTAGAAATCACCTTGGAGCTATTCTCAAAAAGTCACTAAATCGACCAGTGAGAAAAAAAATATATAGCATATTGTAAACTTTAATGCATTATATACATATGTGATGTTTTTATGTGAGCTACAATGCAGTGGAACAGTTATTTCTAACTATAAAAGTTACATGTGGTCTGACAAGTCTAATGGCACCTAACACCACTTTATAGATAATAACATCATTAATAGAGGTGATTAGCAATGCACAACCAAATTTAATAAATTGTCTACTTTAAGAAATGTTTCAGTGAAGAGTCTCTCCAATGGCTAAAAGAAAGAATTTTAAAAATTTTGATGGTCATTATTGCTGGATACAGCTTTCAAATTGCTCTTCTTTGATTGTTGAGAAAAGATTTAAATAGAATAAAATAAAATTGGAGTTATCTGCCATGCCACATTGGAAAGCCCTAGAAATTGTCTTTAATATTAACCCTTCCCCAAATTTCAATATGTCAGAGAACTTCAAAAAACAAACAAGATAAGAGCAGCATTAGGCTCTATATAACTAGTATTTTGCATAAAGTTATAGTGAGCAATTTTTGTGCTACATTTTTTGTGCAACATTTTCTTTTATTTATGCTAAGCAAGGAGGAAAGAGGTGCAACAAAGGAAGCAGACAAAGGACTACCCTTCACAAAAGATGGGGGCAAAGTCACTTACTGTTTTGGTTCTTAAAGAAACACTCTTAAGGTGATAAGTTTTCATAATGCCCTTTGAATTGGTATAAACCTGCCCACATCTGAAACATGCCAATTCATCATACCAAACTCCTCAGGGCAAATGTTAGGTCAATATAGATGAGGCCTCATAAGTAACAACATAATATTCACCAGGATAAAGCATAAGAATCCTGCAGAGCTCATGCATTCTGGTTATACAAAGAAGCCCCTGTTTTTTCTATGCTAACACTGTGCCTGCAACTTTTCCTGTCCATGGAAGAAACCCACCAATCAAAGAAGTTTCCTCTGAACCAAGGAAACTTGTTTCTTCCTTTCTCTTTCAGAACCAGAAACTAAACTTGTTGAGTTATATCCTTTATCCACACATATGAAGCAAAATTTCCTTATTTAATTCACTCTACCAAGAAGAATATCAAAGTTCTAACTGAATGTCCCAGTCAGTCATTGAGTCTGACTAAGACATCCATGAGAAGAAAATGTAACTGCTTCTCCCTCTCTCCCACACAATATAGCATCAGCAAAGGGCTCTTCTAGCATCTACAGTTTTGGAAGCAGCCTGTTCCTGGATGTCAATATACCTATGCTACCTCCTTAATCATTCTGAGATTCTATGGGATAGGGTCCTATTACTGGATATGTGACACTAAGGAAGGGTCTTAACTTGATGGTGAGATTGTTAAGAAGCTAGTGAGAAGAGGGATGATCCCACCATGAAAGTACCTGATATAAGGCTTGCATATAATAGCAATAGTTCACTTTTATGTATCTCTGTAAAGTTTACTAAAGTGCTTTCATTTCAACAATTCTGTGATATACTAGTATTATGATCCCTGTTTTACATCTTTTTTTGGAGGGCAATTGGGGTTAAGTGACTTGCCCAAAGTCACATGGCTAGTTTTTGTGTTAGGTGTCTGAGGTCAGATTTGAACTCAGGTCCGCCTGACTCCAGGGCTGGTGCTCTACTCACTGTGCCACTTAGCTGTACCCCCTCCCCTGTTTTACATGTGAGGAAACTGAGGCTCAGAGAGTTTACATGTGGTCATGAGAAATAACACAATGTACTGGATAGAGAATATACCTCAGAGTCAAGTCTTCTCTTTCAAGTCTTCAAGTCTTCTCTCTCTCTCTCCCTCTCTCTCTCTCTCTCTCTCTCTCTCTCTCTCTCTCAGACACAAACACACACACACACACGCACTCGCGCACACATGCACATACGCGCGCACACACACATGTGACCCTGGGAAAAATCATTTAGCCTCTCAGTGCCCTACAAATTTCTGAGGTTATAAATTTCAGAGCAGTTGCCAAAAATGGATTTTTAGCAGTAATATCTTTACTGGCTATCCCCAAAACAAATGAAAGTGCATGTCCAAACCCATCTCACACAGCTAGTGAATATCAGAGATGAATGTATATTTGTTGACAATTCTAAATAGCATAAAATAATCATCACCAGGAGCAAGAAGAATTAGTCAAAAGGAAATAGTATTGGAATTAGGGCAGCCACTAAAGAAAGGATGCGATAGTGAGAAGCGTGAATTTGAACTAGGGATTTTCTTAGGTTAATGGAACAAAAATAGCATAATGACCAATGAGAACTAAAAGATGCTTTTTATGGTGCTGCTGTCTTTAATTCACACAATATATGAGAGTAAAGCATCAATTATTCCCTCGGGTGTTTGGCAGATATGACTGTAAAAGCAAGTTCTTGGTGGAGCCAAGATGGCGGAGTAGAAACAGCTCATCCAAGCCATTCTGCCCCCAGATTCCCCCCAAACTATGAAAAGGGGACTCTGAACAACTTCTGGAGCCCCAGCACCCACAGAACAACACAGAGAAGCTAACCTCCCACTGAGGACAGCCCAGCAGCCCTGCAGGAAGGACCAGCACAGTGGTCTGGGAGCCGATAGCACACAGCGCGCCGAGCGTGGGGAGCCGAGCCGAGCAGAGCCCAGGTCCCCATGAGCCGAGGTTTTAGACCCAGGGCGACAGGGCCAGCAGCCGGCTGGAGAGACCCCGGAACAACAGCAGCTGTGGCAACTCCAGAATTATCAACATAGACATGCCTAGAACAAAGTAAGAGGTAAGTGTCCTATGGACTTTGGGACCAGTATTTGGGGAATGTGTCGGCTCCCTCCCCTGGGGGCTAGAAGGCACTGAGGAGACACACCATTTTGTAGTTTTCAGAGGCAGATCCGGCTCCCAGCCTACAAATCGTGGGGAGATCCAGCGATCAGTCTTGGGGGGTAATTGCTCTTGCTTTAACCTCCCTGGATCTGGATTGTGATCTAGGGTGGAAGTCGTGGGTGGGTTTACAGCTTGCCAGAAACGGAAGTTGCCCCCCACACGTTCGGGACGAAAATTCCACTATCTGGCCTTAAAGCCATAGCGTGGCAACAAGCCCCAAAGTCAAGTAATTAAGTGGCAACATGCCAAGGCAAAGGAAACAGAAAAATGCAACTCTAGACTCCTATTTTGGGGGCATAGAGTGGGAAAAGGACTGTGAGGTCTGCTCCAAAAGCCCCAGGGGAAAACATGAGCGGGTTGCAGGCCATAGAGGATCTTAAGAAGGACTTTAAAAATCAAACAAGAGAAGTGGAGGAAAATTGGGAAGAGAAATGAGAAGGATGCAGGAAAAGTATGAAATGAGGGTCAACAGCCTGACTGAGGGAAACAACACCTTAAAAAATAGACTAACCCAAATGGCAAAGGAGTCCCAAAAGGGCAATGAGGAGAAGAGTGCCTTAAAAAGTCGAATTTGCCAGATGGAAAAAGAATCTCAAAAGTTCACTGAGGAGATTCATTCCTTCAGAGTTAGACTGGAGCAAATGGAAGCTAATGACTTTATGAGAAATCAAGATGCTGTTAAGCAGATCCAAACAAATGAAAGATTAGAAGGCAATGTGAAATATCTCATGGGAAAAACCACTGACCTGGAAAATAGATCCAGGAGAGACAATTTAAAAATTATTGGACTACCTGAAAGCCATGATCAAAGAAAGAACCTAGAAATCACACTTCAAGAAATTCTCAAGGAAAATTGCCCTGATGTTTTAGATCCAGAGGGCAAAATAGAGGTTGAAAGAATCCACAGATCACCTCCTGAAAAAGATCCCAAAAAGAAAACTCCCAGGAATATTATAGCCAGGTTCCAGAATCCCCAGATCAAGGAGAAAATACTACAAGCAGCCAGGAAGAAACAATTTCAATATTGTGGAAACACAATCAGAATAGCCCAGGACCTGGCAGCTTCTACACTGAGAGATCAAAGGGCATGGAATATGATATTCCAGAGGGCAAAAGAACTGGGAATGAACCCAAGGGTCACCTACCCAGCAAAACTGAGTATTTTGTTTCAGGGGAAAATATGGTCATTCAGTGGAATAGAGGACTTTCAAGCATTCTTGAGGAAAAAACCAGAATTGAATAGAAAATTTGACATCCAGACACAGAAGGAAGAGATGCCTGAGAAGGTAATCAGGGAAAAGAAATCAAAAGGAACTTATCAAAGTTGAACTATTTACATTCCTATATGGAAAAGCAATATCTGTGACTGATGATATCTTTCTCACTATGAAAATAATGGAAGAAGGGGTGTGGTCATATGAATACATATGTGAATGTGTGTGTATATGGTTACAGTTATATATGGATAGAGGGCATAGGTTGAATTTGTTGGGAAGGGAGAATACTCAAGGGATGAAATTATGAGGTGAGAGAGGAAAGTGGCAAGAGGAGATGGGGAGAGACAGGGTAGGGTAAACTATCTCATGTAGAAGAAGCAAGGGGAAGTGGTTGCAAGGGAGGGGGAGAATAGGAAGGCTAAAAAGGCAAAACCACATTCACATTGAATTTGGTTTAGGGAGAGAATGACATACATACTAAATGGGATATCTCAACCTGCAGCAGAATAGGGGGAAGGGGGATGAGAGGAGGGATGATGGATGGGAGGGCATCCTTGGGAGGAGGGGAGGTTGGAAGTACCCACTATAGAAGAGGGACAGGATCATGTAGGGAATGGACCAGGTGGGGGGTGGGATGAGTGGGAGGGAATTATAAGCAGCCTTGTACAATATATCTACTATGATAATGTTTTGCATAGCTAGACATGTACAACATATACTGAATTACTTATCTTCCCAGGGGGAATGGGTGACAAGGGAGGAAGGAAATGGATCTGAAATTCGAGGTCTTAACATTAAATATTCCAAATATATATAAATACTATTATTAATACTCCTTTGCTTGTAATTGGGAGATAAGATGTGCAGGTATTGGGACACAAAGATTCACCTTCCTCTAATGGAAAAGTTGAAGGGGGTATGGGAAAAGATATGGGAGAGGGCAGATTGGAGGAAGCGAAATCTTGTGGGACTGCTATTCTGGTAGGGGAATAACGGGGGGGGGGAAATGATTGTAACTCAAAATCTGGCGGAAATGAATGATATAAAACAGAAGTTAAAGCATTTGTTTAAAAAAAAAGCAAGTTCTTAATTATTTTTCCTAAATATATTAATTTTGAAATATGAAAATTTTACTTTTATAATCTTCTTGTCACCAAAAGGTAATCATATAATGAGGATATTCACACAAAGCAAATACGTTTGTTTGTTTGTTTTTTAATTATCAGCAACAAGGACAGGATCATTCATATACTTAAAAAAAAATTAAAATCCAAGTGATCTAAACTTGATTTTAGGCTCTAAAGTGATTGCATTTTATACCCATCAAAAAAACATTTGTCTTTTGGTATATAAGTTTTAATTCTGTATAATTAAACTTATTTTCTAATATTTTATCAGATACAGTTAGATAATCACGTATAATTTTTAAACCAATAAAAATGTATGCAGTAACCTTATCATTAATTTTTTTTGGAACTTATAATTTGCTTTGAGCAAAATACAATGCAGAATAAATACAGTGGTTATGTTGTTTTGGGTTTTTTTTGACAGTTGCTATGGTTCCCAACAATATCTCTGGTTGATATTACCTCTGACTTTTTAGGTCTATGATAGCAGTTATAAGCAGAATTTTATTTGTTTTAATATACAGAATATGGTTCACTTAAGAAAAAATAAAAGCTATAGTCCAGGGACTCTAATGATGCCTCATTGGTATTTCTCAGTGGATAAATCAAAGTTCTATTTTGACTGGACTACACTATTAGATAGGATATAAGTAGCAAACTACTTCTGGAAATTTGGGCCATTTTTACCAAGTGCCTCTTATCCAAAGGTGGGTAATTATTTGCCTTAAGTACCATTTCACAAATTTTGATGAACTTGAATTTGTCAGTGCTAAGATCCTCTGCTGTTGTCTGTAGCTGGCTCCCTCTAAGACAGTCTTATTACAAAAACATTCAGGTTCTTGAATCCAAAATATTTTAATCTCCATAGAAATTTACTTGTAATTCATGTTATTCATTTAATGAAAAAAAAAATTCACAAAAAATTCACAAAAACCCACCTGGAGCCTGCTCTTTTTTCACTAAAACTCTAAACTTTTATCAGAGCTTTCCACATGTAGACACACTAAAGAAACACTGGTTCTTTTTTTTTTTTTTTGGTTTTGCATGGGGGAAGACAGGGCAATTGGGGTTAAGTGACCTTCCCTAAGCCACAGGGCTAGGAAGTGTTAAGTGTCTGAGGCTGGATGAAACATTATTTCTTTATAACTAGGACAACCAGCTCTAACTACAAGGGTACAGAACTTAGAAAACTTAAGTAGGCTTCTTTCCCTTTCTGAAAGTTAGGTCAATGAAAACCTTACGTGGAAGAGTTACCAAGAATTTGACTCATCATCATCTACCCCAATAGTTCTCAAAGTGCAGTCTGGAAGACCCTGGAAATCTTCCAAGTCCCTTGCCTTCTGTAGGATATGTGGGGACAAAACTATTTTCAAAATAATACTTAATAACATTTTCATACATCAACAGATATAACCTTCACATACTCTTTAGATGGCCCTGGATAATTTGTAAGACTATGAGACAAAAAAGTTTGAGAACCAATTAGAAATGTCTACTTCTCAGTCAACTACTTACTTATATACCATTTCTACCATCAAATTCAACTGCTCTAGAATCCTAAAACAAGCATATTACATCTGCTGCTGGTCTGAATTCATCTCATACTTTATAATCTCTCAGATTTTGCAACTTCTCAGATCTTAAAATCAGCACTCTACTTCCCACATCTAAGTGGTGTAGAGTTATTATTCAAACCAGAGAGACGCAATACTAAAATTGAAAGCTTCATGAAATTATTTTTCTCTAACTATAATTAAATCAAACTAAACTAAGAAACTAAAGTGATCTATATACAAGATTTGAGAAGTAACTAAAAACCAACAATAATACACAATGCTAATTTTAAAAGTACACATTTTGGCTAACAATGAAAAAGATTTTATTTAGATCATAATAAAATAATTTATAAATAAGCTCTTGCAAAAAATCTTCAAATTAATAACTGCCATAGTATATAGCACCTATTATCAAAGAGAAGATAAGACTGCTCAACCAGGTAAATCTAATTTATGGGGTTCTTCCCCTTTTTAAATTTGCTATATATCAAGCATTTTTTGAAATTAATTTTAAGAAAGTTAATGTAGAAAAAATTTAGGCGAATGAATTCATAGATAAGATCAACTATTTAAGAGATGTGTCTAGCAATACAAAATAATAACCATTAAGCTACAAGAAGACACAATCAATTATAAAAAATTTATTAAATGTCTATTATTTTCAGGAACTGTGACAGATGATCAGAGTATAATTGTTTTTAAAAAGTCTCTGCCTTCAAGGAGCTTACATTTCACAAATTCACAGATTAAAACACTGTAATGGAGAAGAAAGGAATACACTAATATCTACGGTATCACAAAATGCCTTTTGAAAGAGGCAGCACTTAAATTGATCCTTGAAGAGAAACAGGAGTCTAAAAAGGCAGGATTGGGAAGGGAGAACATTCTAGGCATAGAGGACAGCTTGTGCAAATGCATGGAGGAGGAAGAAGGAATAATATATGTGGGAAAAAGAAAGGAGGCCAATACAGTGGAGAATAATGTGCAACCAGTCTGTAAAGGTAGATTGGAACCATACAATAAGAGGCTTTAATTGCCAGAGGAAATTATTCTTTTGGTAAATGGATTGCCACTAAAGCTTCTTGAGCCAAGGAGTAACATGATGACTAGACCTGTGATGGAATGTTATCTTGCTGCTTATACGGTGTATTATTTTATGCAAGTGGCACTGTAGTATAGTGGAAAGAACATTGGACTTAGAGTAAAAATATTGGCTATGTGTGAGCCTGAACAAATTATTTGGCTTCACTGGGTCTCAATTTCCTTATTTGTCTAAAGAAAATTTTTAACCAAGATTTTCCTCAGTTCTATTACAGCTCTATTGCTTGTAATGATATATGAAACTGGTCAGGTTGCAATATAATGGTGATTTGTTTTTTTTAATTCCATATTTTTTATCTGTACAGAAAACTGGAGAATACACAGCAAAACACTAATTTACACTGGCAACAATGTAAATTTTCAATCTTGCATTCCTTCCGCAAGCAACAATTGTTACATATTGGTTTTCTCTAAAAAAAAAAAAAAAACAATTATGTCTAACAAAATTTAGATAAATTTAATAACATCAGTCTGTTATGACCCCAGAAATATTTGACTTATCCATACAATGAAAGCCATTAAAATTTCCTAAAGTATTTTCTATGGACAGTTCAGTAACAGAAAGCATGCCACTTGTCCATCCAACAGAGAGATGGCACAGTCTATTATAAAGAGCACTGGATTTGGAGTCAGAATCCTACATTCAAATCTCAAGCTGGCTACTACCCTTAGAGAAATAATCCCATCTCTAGACTTCATACAGTTTAGTATTGGGATTTCTTTGAATTACTTTGATATCAGTAATCCTGTTTTAGATTTAGAAGTAAATAACAGTTCTTGGTACCTAGTGTTTAAGTAAAATATATTCATTTTTATTAATCCTTTTCATATTTATTTTTACATGTTTATACTTATCTATCCCAATAATGAATGAAGCTTCTTGCAAGTATGTATTATTTTTTCATTGTATTTATATGTCACCTCTAGGATCAAATATAAAATCCTCTGGCTTCCAAAGTCCTTTACAACCTGACCCCCTTCTACTTTTTCAGTCTTCTTACACCTTACTACCTTACTCCCAGCCTTATGGTTTGTGATTTAGCCATCTTGCTGTTTCCTTCACTAGATATTCTATCTCCAAACCAGGTGTGTTCACTAACTGCACACAATACCTAGAATTCTCTCTTCATCTCCCTCTCCTGGCTCCCCTGGCTTTAAGCCTCAGCTAAAATTCCACCTTCTATAGAAGAAAGGTTCCCAAAATAGATGATACCGCTCTCTGAGAAGCACTAGAATGATCCAGAGCGGGGAGTACTAGCCTCAAGTGCAATGGGGAACAATGAATAAAAATAAGGGGGTGGTGGAAGCATAAGGAGAGAAGATAAGAATTTTTTTTAAAAACCATTCATACATGTTTCATCTGTTGTGTAACAGAGTTAAAGTTGTGGTGATCACATTATTTTCCAAATAAACACAAAAAATGCAAGTTATAATCAATCAGCAGTCAAGTTCACCAACAGTTCTTAATAAACACCTATTGGCTGTAGAGCTGGGAAGGCCAGAATACATCAGCAGGAATATCTACAGCTTTCTTTATGGATTTTTGCATGGTATACAAACCTAGTTATCTGGCGAAACTGAGATCCCTAACTGCTCCTACTTGCAACCTAGTCACTCTCTCTGCCTTAGTATTCTAGGAAAACCTTTCCCAGTACCCCTCCTTGGGTACTACAGCACTTGCTGTGGGTGCCATGAACTTCAATTGCTCTAGCTTGATTAAAGACCTCCATTTTGTTCTCCTGTTTTCATTAATTGGAACTTTAAAATTCTTAAGACCTCACTCAAGGTAATGTTTCTGGACATCAGTTTTATACAGAAAATCAGACAGCTCTTTGGGATAAAGTTGGCTGTTATTATGTTATAGTACATCAGCTTTCATTACTGCCTCCCAAAACACCCTATCATGACTCAAACTATATCAAATGTAACTGACTAAAATTTCAAATGCTACTTAAACTTTCTCTTCACCTGAAGCAAAAGTTTTGTTTTCATTTCTAAATGTAAAAAGAAAAGTATTTTTGTTTGCCTCCTTTTCCTCTGCTTATAATTTAAAACTATTTTCTTTACAGCTTTTAATTTTTTTTCACAATAAGACTATGCATAACAATGCTGATCTACAAGCAGTGATTTTTTTTTATACTCACATTTCTTCAAAGACTCTAAAAACGCACTAAATGGCTTTCATTCTCCCTATTAAAATTAATGTGAAGATAAATGAAGACTAGAAAAATCAAATGGGATGGAATATAAAATGATGATGAATATCCAAGGAATATATGAAAAAGAAAGGCATAATACATGAAAACAGGTTTGAGATATGATACAAGTTCTGTCTTAAGTTCTGTTGCTTAAAAGATGGAAAGAAATATCTCAAATATAAAATGGATTCAGAATAAGAAAATGCCAGACTCATATAATTTGAGAATTAGGTAAACTTTGCAATCAAGGGTCAAGTTTACCTTTCTCAGGGTTATTGGCCAACATCAGTATATTACAATTACTAACAATTCCCACTCAACAAGATCATAGAGAGAAACGTGGTCCATATACTATTATTCACTGCTCCTTTTCTGAAATAAACTCATTTCATGTCTGATTATTGGTATGGAATCTGGCCATCATATTTCTTTGGAGGAAAGGAAATAGTAGTAGTTGTAGGAAAACTGGTCCAGGGATAAATGCTTTTAAAACACACAGCGAATTTTAACTACAACATTGCCAAATGTTCCTTCATTCACATCCAATTCTCATGCCCCATGGTGGTTGAAAAGTGACCTTGATTACTTAAAGGTTATTGCCTTGGAGCACAAGATCTCTGGCAGGTTCAATCAGGCTAAAAAGGCTTAAAACATGAGCCAGACAAGAGGCATGGTCCCTTGAACAAAGTGCAACCTAGTTCAGTTAAGAGAGAATAATGACAAGGCTGGTGGTATGGTAATGAGTTTTCCAGCTGCTACTCTTCAAATCCATTTAATACAGTGGTGGAAGGATTACCTCAACAATGAAATTAGAGATACTAGAAAGTATTCAGTAATCTCTAAAATAATTTAGCAACAAAGAAATATTGTTTTGTTTTGTTTTCAGTATCACTTTAACAAATTCTGTTAGATGGAACAAAGCATAAGATATATAGAAGTAAATATAAACGACACAAATTCAGGATAGAAGATTAAGAAGAACATTGATTACTGTTTTACATTTAGATAATTTGAGATAGTTTAAAAATCACTTTGATACATCATACCTCATCTCCTTTTTTGTGGCCACAATCTCATGACATAGATAGTGAAGTATTAGCTGCAATTACATATTAAGTATTCTAGTGCAAGTCTATTTTAGGCCAGTCTAGTGATTCAGGCTTAGGGTTAAAATACAATGAGAGAGTCAAAAGATATGAAGAGGCAATTTTCAATAGAAGAAATCCAAGCTATCAAAAATGAATGAGAACACTCTTAATCACTAATAAGAAGAGAAATGAAAATTTAAAACACTTTGAGGTTTCACTTCACAAACACCAGATTGGTGAGGTTGACAAAAGAGAAGGAAAGAAAATGATGATTGGTGGGCCTGTGGGGAAATATGTATGCAAATGTACTATTGGTGGAGCTGTGAACTGATTTGGTTATTCTAGAAAGCAATTTATAATTGTACCCCAGAAGTTGCTAAACTGTGATACCCTTGCAATATCACAACTAAGCCTATACCCAAAGAGTTTGACAAACATAACTAACTGAGAACTGAGTGATCCTGACCTGGTTTGGGTTCCCAGGCTGATGAATTTCCCAGGACTGACCAGAAATTGTCACTTTGACTTCTGATTATTTTGTAAATGCCCCAAACTTTCCTCTCCCCGGGTACCCAAGCTTTCTTTATGGATTTTTGCATGGTATACAAACCTAATTACCTGGTGAAACTGAGATGCCTAACTGCTCCTACTTGCAACCTAGTCACTCTCTCTGCCTTGGTACTCTATGTAAACCCTTTCCCAGTACCCCTCCTTGGGTACTACAGCACTTGCTGTGGGTACCATGAGCTGCAATTTCTCTGGCTTGATTAAAGACCTCCATTTTGTTCTTCTGTTTTCATTAAAATTTCAGGTTGACAAGTTCAAAGAAAAAGGACAAAGATTCATATGAACAAAAATATTTATAATGCTCCTTTATATGGTGGCAAAAAATGGAAACCAAGAAGGTCCTCATTAATTGGTAATTGGATGAACATATTATGCTAGATGAAAGTATGTAATAGAATATTATTATGCCATAGGAAATGACAAAATAGGTAGTTTCAAAAAAAAAACTTGGGAGGACTTGAATAAACTGATGCAGAGTGAAGTGAACATAACCAGGAAAACAACATTATAACATTTTAAAGAAAAAGAACTTCCAAAGATTTAAGAATTCTGATCAGTGCCAAGACAAACCATGATACCAAAAATCCAGAGATGAACCATACTACCTATGTACTGCCAAAGAAGTGATGGACTCAAGATGCAAAATAAGTCATACATTTTGGTCACTGCCAATAAAAGAATTTGCTTTATGTGACTATGTCATACTTGTTATGAGTCTTCTTTGTTCTTGTTGTTCAATGGGGAAGGGGCAAAAGGAAGAGGAAGGAGAGAAAAAATGCTTGTTGATTTTTTAAAACAAAATCAAATGAGCAAAAAGAGTGGAAAGAGATTCATGAACCATAAAATGCAATAAAAATAACTCCACTAATAAAAAGTATAAAATGAATGCTATTCCAAAGGTTAAAAAAGACAATAATTCAGATTAAATGGCTAATCCTCTCCACATTCATGTTCATCATTGTAACTAGTCACATTAGGTCAAAATGGCATTCTCACAGAGCAATGGGAATTCTGCTAAAGCTACTAACACCAATTCTCCACATACTGGATCTTTTTGCCTGAGGCAATAAGAAAACCAAACCAACAATAATCCACAGAATCCCAACCCTTTCAAAGGAAAAACAGTCCAGCCTATATAAATTCAGTATAATTCCTACCACATTTATGAAAATAAAGCAATAAGATCTTAAGTGAAATGTCCAAGGTTAGGTGGCTAGCAAATATCTCCTTTCCATGATTAGCATTTGCCTTCAAATGCTGAAGTATAAAGCCAGAAACAAAAGCAGCTTTACAAAGGAGTTGCACACTTAATTTACAATTTGTGGCTCTGCCTAACAGGAGCTTTTGTTTTATTTAACAAAAAGAATATTACCTTTTAAAATCTCTCAAATTTATCCCCTCCTTTCCACTCCCACCACCTTGCCTATCTATAATCACTCTCCTCTCTAATACATCACTATAACACTGCAATCTTCAACCTGATATGATTAATGATTATCTAACAAATTAAATCCAAACTCCAGCCTGATTTTCAAGGGTCACTGAAATTTGGCCCCAAACTAAATTTTCAGTCTTATTTCCCAGAGCTCTGCCAACCTATATCTTTAATTCTCTATTCCAATCATACCAGATTGCTTTCCATCCTTTCCACCTATGCTCTATAAGGATGTTCTATTCCTGTCCCTCATTTTCTGTACGATTCTAAGATCAGGCCATCACCTTTACCTGAAATAACTTAAAATCCTGTCCATTTTCCAAGCTGAGCTCCAATGATACTCTTCCATACAAATCAGAAATGATCTCTCCTTTCTCAGAATTTCTAAATCATTTTGTATGTCTTTAAAAATCTAGATGTTGTTGTAGTCATTTATGCAATTTATCCCTATGTAAGTTCACTGAAGATTGTATTCATGTCTGTCAAGAGTACTTTGAAAATAGTAAGTGTTCAACATATAGTTGCTTATCCATATTATCTCCCCCATTAAAATGTAAGCTTCATAAGTACAGAGACCCCAGATTTTAACATAGTGTCTGGCACATACTTAATAAATGTTTGTTGATTGATAGGGTGATTTAAGAGAAACTGAATTAATGTGAAAGAACAAATAATTCTTTGACAATTTTGTCAGCCTTTTTTTCCTAAATGATAAAACACTTCCTAGTGGAAGATCACATAAATGAATGGAATTCAAATTCTTGATATGTAGTCAGTCATCATTGTATATCTTCATGGTACACATGTACATAAGAATCTTCACTGTTAATAGCAATAAACATTTATAAAGTGGTTACTAAGAGTCAGGCACCATGCTAAGTGCTAGGGAGACCAAAAAAAAAAAAAAAAGCAAAAATTGATCACTTCTTTCAAGAAGCTCATATTCTAATGGGAGAGAAAACACAGAAAAAATTATGTACATAGAACACACACACAGTGTAAATAGAAGATAATTTCCGAGGAAAGGCACTGGAGCAGAAGAGGTGAGTGAGGGGAGAGCAGGATAGGTCTCTTGCAGAAAATGAGTTATGAGTTAAGTCTTGAAGGAAACCAGGAAACAGGTGATGAAGGAGGGCATTCCAAGAATATGGGATGATCAGTGAAAAGGCATGAAGAAGGGAGATGGAATATCTTGTGCAAAGAACAGCAAGAAGGCCAGTGTCACATTGTAGTGACCTTTAACTCTTTTTTGGAACATCTATAATCTGACCTTTTCATAACAAAAGACAATGTAATCAAAAAACCAATTGAATAAGAATCACTTAGGAATATGGTATAACAGAATTTAAGATTAGAATCTTAAAATGAGAAGCTGAGAACATTTCTCAAGTGAGTTAAATGCATATGGTTGCAACGTTGTTCAATTTTTTTAATAGTGTCCAACTCTTCGTGACCCGGTCATTTCGTGTTTTCTTTTTTTTTCCTTTTTGGAGGGCAATTGGGGTTAAGCAACTTGCCCAAGTCACACGGTTAGTAAGTGTAAAGTGTCTGAGCTGGATTTGAACTCAGGTCCTCCTGACTCCAGGGCCAGTGCTCTATTCACTGTGCCACCTAGATGCCCCCATTTGGTGTTTTCTTGGCAAAGATATTGGAGTGGTTTGCCATTTCCTTCTCCAACTCATTTTGCAGATAAGGAATTGAGGAAATAGCATTAAGTGACTTGCCCAGGGTCACAAAGCTAGCAAGTGTCTGAAGCTGAATTTGAACTCAGGAAGATGAATCTTTTAGACTTCAGGTCCAGCACTCTTCAGGGTCCAGCACCACTTAGCAGCCAATTACAATCTTATACACATTTAAAGTACAAAAATATCTCATTCCCAAAATTAAAATAGGTCCGAGAAAAAACAAAGGGAATGGATTATCCTAATTCAAATGCAAAAGAGGAATCATCTTGGGAGTAAAATTTTAGATTATTGGTTTTGCCATAATAATTTGTGTCTCTGGGAATAGTAATTTCCCTGTAGAAATAACTAGTTACAAAGACCTTTGGAAATTTTAGGCCATAGTCATTTAACACCTGTAGGAAAGAAGAAAGAGAAAGATAGTAGTCCCTAAGAGGAACATTAATGTCTCAAAGTATAAAGATGAAATTTGACAAAATCTCTTATAAAACAAGGGGAATAAGGAAATTGAATTCCCTTAAATGGCAGATAATTATTGTTATGTTGACTGTCTAGATTTAGGAAAGTGTCAAATTGTTCATAATGCAAATTAAACATTTCCTGTGTCAAAAATGCTTTTTTTTTAATTCAGTTGTTAACATTTACCAGCACATTCCTAAATATCTCTGAATGTAAATATAATGCTTACTAGGGTATAAAAATAATGAGAGCAATCTGAAGAGTAGAATTAGGTGGAAAAAGTGAGTGGTTCACATGTGATACAAAGCAAGCAACATTACATTAAATAAGATTGCCATGTGGTCCAAAAGGTATAAACTCAGAGTCTAAGCTTACTTAGGCTAAGCAATTAAGTGACAATATATAGAATGCTGACTTGGACTCGGGAAAATACAAAATCAAATCCTGCCCCAGACACTTACTAAATATGTGACCCTATATATGTCAATTTATAATTTTGTGCTTCAGTTTCCTTACATGTAAAATCAGGGAACTGGGCTTGATGGTCAGTATCTTTGGATCCTTTGATCATTGTATTAGACAGCTAATAACCCTTGCTGAATTACTTTTTAAATATTTTTTTCAACTAACAAGCATTTTTCTCATCTCAACTCCCTGACCCTGCACCCCACAAAAAAGCCTCTTGTAACAAATACACGTAGTCAAGCAAATAAGTCCCCCTACTGGCCATATCCAAAAATGTGCATCTCAGTCTGCATCTGTACTCCATTATTTCCAGTTCAAGAGGTAGAAAGCATACTTCATCAGTGATCCTTTGGAACTATGGTTGAATGAAGTTCTCAGGTCTTTCAAAAGTGTTTGTTTTTATAATATCATATACAATATTGTTGTCATATAAATTGTTCTATTCATTTCACTCTGCATCTGCTCATATAAATCTTCCCAGACTTCCCTCATCTCATCATATTTTATAGTGTAATCTTATTCCATTACATTTATATGCCATAATTTGTCCAGCCACTACCCAAATGATGTGAAATCCCTTACTTTTAAGGGTGTTTTTTACCACAAAAATGAGCTGTAACTATATTTGTATATACAGGTCCTTTTCTTCTTCCTATGTTCTCTTAGGAGTCTAGGTCTAGCAACAGTCTTGCTGGGTATAATGGAATAGGCATCGTTTTAACAATTTGGGGAGTAAAGTAGCATATTGATTTTCAGAATGGCTAAGCTAGAACAATTCAGATATCCACCAACAGAGCATTAATATTCCTGTTTTCTGCAAATCCCTCCAATATTTTCACTTTTTTGTCAAATTTGATGATCTACTGGGTATACAAAATTATTTTAATAGGCATTTCTTTAACTATTAGCTCTTGGGAACATTTCTATATGATTGTCAATAATTTAGACTTCTTTACTTGAGAACTACCTGTTCATATCCTTTTACTATTCATCAACTGGGGATGGTTCTTATTCTTATAAATTTAAATCAATTCCTTATATACAATAGAAATGAGACCTTCATCAAAGAAACTTGCTGCAAAGATTTTTCCCCAGTTAACTGTCTTCCATTTCATCTTAGCTTCTTTAGTTTTCTGTGTAAAAATATTTAAAATTTAAGTACAAAAGTGTCCATTTTGTGGGATCCTCCATGTCTCTAAGCAGATCCTAAAGGCAATGCCTCCCTTTCTCTATTAAGTTGTTTATCATATGAACTTTTTTTATTTAAGTCATATACTCATATATAGCTTATCGTGATATGCTATATGAGTCATAGATCTAAATCTAACTTTAACCAGGCTGCTTTCAGATTGTTTTTTTTTCCTTGGCATTTTTTGTCAAATGAGTCCTTATCAAAGTAGCTGGCATCTTTGACTTTACAGAACATGAGGTTCCTGTGTTCATTTGCTTTGGTGTGTTGTCTACCTTGTCTTTTCCTCTGATGAATCTATTTTCAGTCACTACTGCTTTTGTAATATAATAGAGATATAGTGCTAGAACTCCTTCCTTTTCATTTTTTTCTATTATTTCCCCTGAGACTACTGACCTTTTATTCCTCTAGACAGATTTTGTTACTATTTTCCTTAGGTCTATAAAGGAATCCTTTAATATTTTGATTAATACAGCAGTGAAATTTACTCATTAGTAAAATAATCTAGATAGTACTGCTATTTTTATTGGTTTGGCTCAGCCTACACATAACAATTGATATTTAGATCTGTCTTTATCTGTGCAAAGAGTATTTTTTTTAAAGATTCATATGGTCCTTGAGAGAAACTTGGAAGACATACTCCCAAGTATTTTGTAGTTTCTGTATTTATTTTAAATGGAATCTGTTTCTAATGCTTACTGATGTGTTTTTTAATACACAAAAATGCTGATGATTTATGAGCATCTATTTATTTTATGTCCAACAACTTTGCTGAAGTTATTGTTTAAATTATTTTTTTCTTTTGTAGTACAATACTTGTTATGATCTTTTTATTTCATTTTTATTTATTTTTTTGCTTTTTGGAGGGCAATTGGGGTTAAGTAACTTGCCCAAGGTCACACAGCTAGGTTTGTTTTTTTTTTTGGTTGGTTTGTGCGTTAAGTGTCTGAGGCCAGATCCGAACTCAGGTCCTTCTGACTCCAGGGCCGACGCTCTACTCACTGCACCACCTAGCCACCCCGTGTTTAAATTATTTAATAGGTTTATTTTATTAAGTTAAATAATTTAATTTTAATTTATTAAATTAAATAATTAAATTATTTTAATAGGTTTCTCTAAATGAACCATGACATCATCTACAAAAAAGCAATAATTTTACTTTTTTTCCCTGTGCCTATCTTTATTCACTCCATTTCATGTTCTTGTCTTATTGTTATAGCTAGCATATAGCTAGGCACTTTGTTAAGTAGTTATGGTGATAATGGGCATCCTTGCTTTAATCCTGATACTACTGGAAAAGCTTCTTGTTAATTCACATTACATATAATTTGGGCTCTTGGTTTTAGACAGCTACTAAGCTAAGGAATTCCATATTAAGAAAGGGTCCACTTATCTTATGTTTTCTAGTATTTTGTTGTTGTTATTATTCATCTTTCATTTTATGACTCTAACTTTTTAATGTTATCTTCACTGAAGTTCATTCTCATCAGTTAATTTCTTCTTAGCAAAAAGAGGTTTTGAGTTTCAGAATAAAACAAAGATTTCAAAATGCATGGCCCCAATTTTCTCAGGAAAGTAGGAAATAATGTTCTCTACTGAAGAGGCATTAAAAGAGTGGTAGATTGGGCTTGAAGAGAAGAAAAAAGAGCTCAAAACTATGATTTTGAGGGATACAATAGAAATTTAATAAGAGAAGAATGACAGGACTGCCATAGGAGAAGTTCAGTTGAAACCAGACAGTGGACCCCACAGTAAAACTGATCAGGGAAATCATGCACTGAGCTAAGGGAGAAAAATGGTATTTATATTGATGTTGAAACTGTATAAATGCCAGTACATTTAAGTGAAATAAGTATTGCAAGCATTACCTACAGAGAAGAAAAGCAACAGCAATTTCACTGGACCTTTATAACTATAAGGAGGAGTTGCCTATTCCACCATGTGAGCCTCATATCAGAAACTGGTAAATGAAAACAGGAAACACTGCAATGGACAGAAATATTAGTGCCATGCATCTCTAACAGGGATAATAATAACCAAAGCACTAATATTTCCAAATTTGAGAATGAAAGTGCAAAGCAGGTACAAAAGAAAATAAGTAATACATTACTCAAGAAATGACAGAAGAAACAAAGGTTGTATTTTCAATGGAAGAAAAAATATGTGTATGAAGATAAATGCGCACAGTGATTGCGCTAACCAATAAATGATTTAACTTTACACAGAGATGTGATTCTGAAATTTTAATAACTGATAATTTCCTCCCTATTAAGATATAAATATATTTAGTTTTTTGTGATTATAGGCTAGGGTTTGCCATATTCAGGGACTTCTCACTATGAAAAAATATTCGTGAGCTTTCTGAATAATCTAAAAACCTATAACTTTATTTCTTAAGTCCAAAACATGGTTTGCAAGTTGTTTTTTCCACTAACTTCCTCCATAAAGTCCTTTAAAATCAAGGGAGTAGGTATAAAGATGTGTGTTTCATTTGGACATGCTTATTCAAGTTCATAGAATTGCTCTACTTTATCCTCTATAATAGATATTAGCACATAAACTGCAACTATCTTTATAATGGTTCTTTTACCTACATTCCTCATAACTACCACAAAGTATAGTAACTAAGTATCTCAAGAAATTATGTTTCTCATTGCCCTGGGATCATGATTTAAAAATATATATATATATATATAATGTAAAATATATATATAATATATATAAGGACATAATTCTGCCCTACAATATATCAATTTATTTATCAGAGTTCATTATTCCCTCCATGGGATTCAAAGACTACAGGACCCACTAAAAGTAGAAAAAAAAATTGTTGGATGTTTTACCACCTGATGAAGATGCCCAGATCTTACAAGATCACCTAAGATTATGCAGACAATGGTTTTGGAATGATATTAAACAAAAAATGAATTTTATCAATAGAAATTAACTTTTTACAATCTTCAGTATTCTAGTCTTTCTATTGTTTTACTCATTACAAAGTTTTTGGGTTTTTTTTTTTTTTACTTCATAGCAATGGCTAGCTGCTTTGTCTTTTTTTTTAACTGGCCTTGCTGTTCCTCCAATTTCAAGAAGATTATGCCATACTTTAGAAATATCATTAATAGCTCCTCCAGTTTCCAGGTCCCTCTGACAGTCTTTGATCGTTTTAAAGAATTAATTAGGTTGCTATTCAGCAATAAATTTGTCAGTTCTTGGCATTATTTTTTTGGTTTTTTTTATTTCAGATCCCTTTGTGTTTTGGTGTAAGTGATCCTGCTTCATTATGGGTTTTAATGTTCCTTGAAATATTTGACTCAACCTATGCCAACAGCTGCATTACAGTGTGTTCTTTAAGAAATACAGCTTTTGCATATTTCCTTGGAGTAAGATCTATTCTTTAAAAAAAAAAAACAAAGAATTAAAAACACAACAAAGGATAGCAATGAAATAGTATGAGTACAGTTCAACTGATAGAGAACTAGTTAAAGTTTGGGAAATCAACTCAAGCCAGTTTTAGCTGGGCAAGATCACGCATTTTGATTCAGCCTAAGGTCAATAGAAGTACATATGCAAGATCACTGCTATCAAAAGGAAATAAAAATTGCTTTTTACCTGAAGTAATTCACACTGCAGTGTAAACTGCCATTAGTTAATATTTGATTTTTGTGATTTTTCAATACCCTTTACATTCTTTCCAGCACTTTACTAAAAGTTAATGCTTGATTTTCTAAGATTTTCAGTACCCACTTTTCACCACTTCACTATCATCACTGTGAAAGTAATCTATCAATTATTATAATTAATAATTATAATAATCATTAATCAGTAAATGTCTCTCTTAAATTAAAACTAGTATTACAAAGAAAAATGTTTAAAACAGTACTTGCCCTCAAAGGAGCTTGAATTCTAAAGAGGGAAGCAACTTACACATAAATAGGAATATACAAGATACATTCGCAGTATATTCAAATACCTTTTAGACAGGAATGTACTCACAAATGAGAGGGAATAAGGAAGGGAGACTGGGAAGGTCCTCTTGCTGAAGGTAGATAGAAAAGAGAAGAGAGTAGGGCACAGAACCTTCAGATATAACCTCAGTTAGTAGGACATGATGAAAACGAGTTACATAAAAGAAGACTAAGATGGAACATTCATACATGTAGGAAGAAAACCAGGGGAAAGAGCAGTATCACAAAAAAACCCAGAGGAGTGTATATCCACGAGATGATCCACTACATAAGATATTGCAGAAAGGTAAAAAAAAAGATAAACAAAAAGGAAAGGTCATTATATTTGACAATTATGAAATCATTAGTAACTTTGAAGAGAGCGGATTCAGTTGAATGATGAAGCTGGATTGCAGAAGATTTATAAGAAAGCAAGAAAGGAAATTGAGGTACTAAATGTAGATAGCTTTTTAAAAGAGTTTAGCTGAGGAGGGGAAAGATATAAGATAATAAGTAATAGTGATAATAGGATCAAGTGAGAATTTTTTAAGGATGGGAGTAGAGAAAGAACCATTATAAAGGTAGTGAACAAAGATCATAAAAAGAATTGGAATGATAGCAAGACAATCTGCTAAAGATAGGAGTAGATGAGATCAAACAAAGGTACACAAAGAGAAACTGTTCTTGGCTAAGAGATGGGCCACCTCAAACAAAGAAGGAGATAATGAAAGATGACATAAAAAATATGAGATAAGCAGGAGAAGTTCTCAGTCTCAATTTTTCAGTGGAGCATGAGGCAAGGTCCTCAGACGAAAGTGTGGGATAAAGGGAGCTGTGAGAGGTTTGAGAAAAGTGAAGGTTAAGAACAGCCACTGTGGTGAGTGGGTAGAGAATCAATTAGGGAAGACTAGAAGGGCTGACTTGCAGCAGTGAAGAAGTAGATGGACAGTGTGATCTCTTGAAAGGGGTCACAACAGGGAAGAAAGGATAGGATACCTAGAGCAGAGGCGATAGCTAGGGGAACATATTGAAGGATGAAGGGATGAGAGGTCGTGGTAAGCATGAAAAATAGGGTTGTGATAGTAAGACCCTGAGAATGATGAAATAATAAAAGATTGTGATTGGAAAAAGCAATTTCAGTGTTCTTAAACCTAGAAATGCAACACTGATAGGTGATAGGAATGTTAAGGGTATAACCATCTTTGTATGTAACTGAGGTTGAGTGGAAGAGCAGGTAAAGGAAGGTAAGTAGATTATGGAATTGGGAAGTTCATGTATTTGAAGAAAATCAACACATTTATTGAAGACTGCTAGTATAAGGACAACAGTTGAACTGGAGAAAAGAATCCTATGAGCCAAGCAGAGAACCCAATAAGAAGGGAGAGAGAAACTCCTGGGGATTGACAGATAACTATTAGTATGTGTGCTGAGTGATAGAGAAATAGCTTTTCATGGTGGAAAGTATATAGTCCCAACAATACTAGCTTCAATTTGGATAAATATGAAATAAAATATTTTTGGAGGTGGATAAGGGATCAGAAAGGTGAACTTTTTGTTACTAAAAATAGCAAGGCAAACAATTCGACTTAACTGAGGGTTACAGTAAATTTGTTTCCAATAATTTTACTGAATTTTAAATGTCTACTTCCAGAAAAAAAGTATTAACAGCCAAAAAACAAAACAAAAAAACCCTTTTCTATACTAAGAAAAGGTGTTATATTTAGTTACCTTAATGCCACAAACCATATCTAATTATATTGTTGGACAAAAAAACTTCTTCAATTAATCCAATATCAATTCTGGAATATGATGGAGTGTAGCACTAAGACACATACTCTATCATACTCCAATCAACTAAATGAGTCTCTGAAATATCTCATCTTTTTTTATTAGATTTTGAGTCAGGGATCTCTCACACACTATATATAGGCAGCTAGGTCACATAGTGGATAATGTTGGACTTGGAGTTAAGGAGACCTGAATTCAAATCCTGCCTCAGGGACATACTAGCAGTATGACCCTAGACAAGTCACTTAACCTTTGCCTCATCTGCAAAATGGTGAAAATTATAGCCCGTATTTTCATTGTCATGAGGATCAAATAAAGCACTCTGCAAACTTTAAAACACTATGTAAATGCTAGCCATTATCATGTAAATGCTAGCCATTTATCTACCAGAGTATCACACATTTTCAGAATCAGAAGGAACCACAGAAAACAACCTTCTCATTTTCATGAGAATACTTAATATAAAGAAATAAATACATAATTTGATTTTCCAAAATATATGTGCTGTTCTATGTAGACACTGTCTAATGTTACATGTATATATACATATATATACAAACATACATACATACATGTTGTATAGAGAGACACATACATACATAATGTAGATGAATATTTTTTTATTTTTCCCATAACTCACTTTTGTATGTTTTACTGTGTCACAGAGAGTTTGCATAAGTATGCTTGATCTAGCCACCCAAATTATTCTTTGACACCCACTGTCACACTATTATTCCAAACTCTTTTCCCTAGGATTCCAAGGATTCACAATAGTGCCAACTTTTCCAAAGACCTCATGAGAATCATTCATCCTATGACAGAAAAATATTTTAGGCAAACTATAACTGTAATCCCCCAAAACTATCAAGACCAGTATGAAGGGGAGGTCAGAGGCAAACAAGGACAAATGGATGGTTAAGGCAGGATAATTTAACAACAGAGAAGACAGAGTAACAAGGATAAAAGAGGGAATAGAGGGGCGGCTAGGTGGCGCAGTGAATAGAGCGCCGGCCCTGGAGTCAGAAGGACCTGAGTTCTGAGCCGGCCTCAGACACTTAATCCACACAAACAAAAACCTAGCCCTGTAACCTTGGGCAAGTTACTTAACCCCAATTGCCCTAAAAGGGGTGGCTAGGCGGTGCAGTGAGTAAGAGCGCCAGCCTCGGAGTTGGGATGACCTGAGATCAGATCCGGCCTCAGAAAATGAGCACCCACACATAAATAATGACTAGCCATGTAACCTTGAGCAAGTTACTTAACCCCAATTGCTTTAAAAAAAAAAAAAAGAGGGAATAGTATGAAAGCCTTCACTTGGCTGGTCTATCAACAGAAAATATAAAGCAGAGATTGGATCTAAATATTATAAGTAACAAAGCAAATTAAATCAGAAAATTAACAGCAAAAAAATAAACTAACATCAAAGGGAAATACTTAGCACCTTTTTATTACTTTTACAACTACCCTTAGGTAAATATGCAAACATAGCCTTCCATTATAAAACGGATAAGATCAGAAATTTCGAGATTTATGAATAACATCTGTGCTATAGAGAGGAACAGTGGGAAAATAATTTTATTCATAATAACTTTAATGTAATGTATGGGTTTGGGAGATGTTCTAGGGGAGAGAAAATATAATAATTTTCTGAACAGTGACGTAGTTTTATTTAACAACACAATTGTAATACTTTGTTTTGCCATAACAGTAGATCTTCTGGTAGAGATTTTTCAGGTTAATTAATACATATAAAAGTCACAGAATTTACCATGCATAATTTGTAAGAAATATGCATTTGTACTATAAGAAAATAGTTCAATTTATTATTAAAGTCATAATTATAACCCATATATCAAATTATATTCATAACTCATTAGTAAGTTTTGAAATGCTTTGCTTTCTAACCTAGGTATGAATCAGGCTTGCAAATAGGCAGTGACCCAGAATGCTTAAGAATTTATGGCGAATAAATTATTTGACTTAGTTTGTTTTTCTTTTCTATTTGCCTCCTATGACTAAAGTGCTAAAATGGTACTAGTAAGAAATTTATTCTTTACCCTAGAAAGGCATTGCATGTCAAAAGCAGTACATTAAAACTTTTAAAGAAAAACGCTAGCATATGAGTGCTCTCCATGTTTTTTCATTATGTCAAACTAGGGTCAAATCATCAACTGTATTTCATTTGAAAACCCTTAACTTTGTTGATACTTGTTAGATCCATATCTTGTTCAAACAGTTCATATCTGCCTTGCACACATTTCATTGCTGAATACTCTCACTCACTAGTCTCACCTAAACCCAATATTATAAATGCTTTGGAAATAACATAAGATGGAACATACTTGCAATGCCAATCACAGCAGCACACTTGAGGACTGCTGCTGTGAATAATTTCAAGGATCTAATCACACAGTATAATGAACTTTCTACTCACGCAGCAATAAACTAAAAGGTAACATTCACAACAACATAACATAACAACTTATTACTAAGGTGGCCACATAGTATTAAACAAAACATATTATTCAATATATTTTATGACATTCCTCAGAATCCCCACACAGTGTATATTATTGCATTCAGCAACATTCTCCAAAGTACTTGTTTACAAAATTGTGTGTCTAAGGCTAGGGTCTTCCCTAGCACAATACATTACAAAGAATATATTCATTGCATCCCCAAAATCAGGGGGTCCCAGGCTAGGATCCTCCCTAGTACAACATATCCTTAAGGGGTAGCAGAAAATACAAACACCATCCACCCCTAGGTCACAGTAAGGCACACTCTCCTCAACTGATACATAGCATTCAAGCAAAATCCTCTCTCATCCTGACTTGAGGCTGACTTCCATATCCCATGGCTCCTCAGGCTCTGTGGGCTGACTGCTCTCAGCTCTTGCCTGGGTTCACACACAAGAAGCATTCTGCTTTCTACTCCTTGTCTCAGCTCCTTGGGACTGTTCCATTCCTGCTTCTGCCTGACAGCAGGCTCCAGGGGCTCCTGCCCACAGCTTCTGTTTCTAGGGGAAAAAAAGCTTAACAGTACTACAACAATATTTATACCCATTATCAGCACCATCATTTCAATTTACTTTAACAACCCTTAAAAGGGGCTTAAACTAAGCCTCCTTCCCATGAGTAGATCCCCCCTCTTCAGCTCAATTCACTTGTAAAGACCAATAGACAGGGTTTCTGTCAGAGATATTAACACAGATTAACAGAACAGACTTCTGTCTGAGAAATTAACACATACCAACAGACAGGGATTCTGTCTGAAAAATTAACACTGATCAACAAAGGGAGAGCCAACATCACAAACATTCTTTCTGTTAGGCCTCCCCCCAAGCAATCTCCCCTAGCCTGCTCATGCTTGCTTCTCTCTCTCAGTTCTCCTTCTTTCTCTACTCTCCCCTCTCCCTCCAAGCAACACAATGTATATTGTTTCCAACCAAAGACTTGATTCAATCAAAGATTCCTTATTCAATCAAAGACACTTGATTGGTTAAAACTCAATCCAGAAAAACAGCAAAAAATCCTACTTTGCTTGCAATTACAATACTCTATGTGATACAGTACACAGAGATTCAGTCAAAAAAGGATTGTGAACTTGACTCAAATTTTGGATCAGTTTCCATGTTTTGTACACCTATAACCTGGATACTGTAAACTTCTCTGCTCCTTGAAGGGCTCTTCAGAAATCAGGGGTGAAGGACACCATTAAGATTGATGAATTCCATTTCTTTTTTTTTCATAGCCCCAAGAAAATTTTCTTCAATTAATAGTATTTTATTTTTTCCAACTACATGTAAAGATAGCTTTTAACATTTGTTTTCGAAAGATTTTGATTTCCTAATTTTTCACCCTTTCTCCCTACACTCCCCCCTCCCCAATACCCTTAGTAATCTGATATAGATTATATAGCATTTGAAATATATTTCCACATTAGTCATGTTGTGAAAGAAGAATCAAAACAAAGAGGGGAAACCATGAGAAAGATAAAACAAAAAGCAAAAAAAAAAGTGAAAACAATATGCTTCGATCTGCATTCAGACTCTGTAGTTCTTTCTCTGGATGTGGATAGCATTTTCTATCATGAGTCTTTTGGAACTATCTTAGACTTAGCTCTTTTCAGCAATACAATACTCTATCAGAGTTGATCTTTGCACAATGTCACTGTTACTATGCATAATGTTCTCCTGATTCTGCTCACTTTACTCAGCATCAATTCATGTAAGTCTTTCCAGGTTTTTCTGAAATCTACCTGGTTCATCATTTCCTATAGAACAATAGTATTCCATTACATTCATATACCACAACTTCTTCAGTCATTCCCCAATTGATGGGTATCTCCTCAATTTCCAATTCTTTGTCACCACAAAAGCTGCTATAAATATTTTTGTACATGGGTCCTTTTTTCCTTTTCTATGATCTCTTTGGGATACAGACCTAGTAGTATTATTGCTGAATCAAAGGGTACTCACTGTGAATTCCATTTCTTTACAAGCAGCACAGGTACTGATTATATCACACCTCATATATGTTCATGCAACATAATCCAGGTCCCATAATGTAACTGCCTTTATAAATTACATATCTGTTGGAATGCAGTGAAGTACCAGATTAAGTGGTATTCAAGTTGAATCTACAATATTAAAACAAAGACCACAGAAGGTAAAAATCTCAAGAAATAGCCATGCCCACTTTAGGGCAACAGTGTATACTCAGAGAAGCTAGCAAAAGCAACTGTGAAAAATTAAAATTCAGGGTCTGGTTATAGTGGCCCCAATTCAGTATGCCCATGTTGTTGACTCAGGATAAATTCTGCCCTTCAACTCATAAGACTTAGGAGTTCTGAACAACAAAATTATCAACCATGATCACAGAGGACTGATGGTAAATAATGCTATCCACTTACTGACAAAGAGAAGATGATATGAATATGCAGAAAGAAACATGCACTTTTTCTTTGACGTGATCAGTTTGGAAATATGTTTTGCCTGATTATACATATTTTTACAAGAAGTTTTTCTTTTTCCAGTGTTGGGGGGGGAGGTGGGAGAGTAAGAAAAGAAATGCTTGTTAATTGAAAAATGTTTAAATTGGGGCAGCTAATTGGCATAGGGAATAGAGCACCATCTTGGAGTCAGGAGGACCTG
This sequence comes from Gymnobelideus leadbeateri, assembly GCA_011680675.1. NCBI lineage: Eukaryota > Metazoa > Chordata > Mammalia > Diprotodontia > Petauridae > Gymnobelideus > Gymnobelideus leadbeateri. The sequence continues at coordinate 110,426 of WOXC01006275.1, read as the reverse complement.
AGTTCAAATGCAGCCTCAGACACTTAACACTTACTAGCCATGTGACCTTGGGCAATCCACTTAACTCCAATTGCCCTGCCTTCCCCCTCCAAAAAAAAAGCAAAAAAAAAAGTTTAAATGTTTTTTTTTAAGTTTAAAAATTCTACCCAGCCACCAAAAGGAAAATCTAGCAGCACAGAGTTCATAGAGAGGAAAGGATTTTTGAGTACAAAGTACTGGGGGAAAGTACAATTGAAATTTTAAAACAAAAATAAAGTCAGTGGGGGCGGAGCCAAGATGGCGGAGTAGAAACAGCACTTCCAAGGTGCTCTGCCCCCCACAACTTCCAAACAATGTAAAAGGGGACTCTGAACAACTTCTAGAGCCCCAGCACCCACAGAACTACACAGAGAAGCTAACCTCCCACTGAGGAGAACCCAGCAGCCCTGCAGGGAGCAGCAAGGACAGTGCTCTGAGAGCAGGAAGTACAGCACTCTGAGAGCAGGCAGCACAAGGCTGGGAACCAACTGTGCAATGCTCTGGGAGCTGAGCCCAGGCCCCTTGAGCCGAGGTTTTAGCCCTAGGGCAGCTGGGCCAGCAGCTGACTGGAGGGACCCCCAGAAAACCAGAAGCTGTGGCGATTCCAGAATTATCAGCACAGATATGCCTAGGACAAAGTGAGAGGTTAGTGCCCTATGGACTTTGGGACCAGTATTTGGGGAACACGTTGGCTTCCTCCCCTGGGGGCGAAAAGCTGCTGAAGAAACACTGCACAGAAGCCATTTTGCAGCTTCAGTGGCGGCTCTAGTTCCTGGTCTGCGAACTGTAGGGAGATCCAGCAATCAGTCTGGGGGTTAATTGCTCTTGCTTTAAACTGCCTGGATCTGGATTGTGGTCTGGGGGTTTGGGGTGGGTATCCAACTTGCCAGAGCGGGTGGAGGCTTTACAGAGGCCACCCAACCTGCAGAAGTTGTGAAGACCCCACGTTTGGGATGGAAGCTCTCCTGTCTGGTGGCAGAGTCCTACTGTGGCAACAAGCCCCAAAATCAAGTAATTAAGTGGCAACATGCCTAGGCAAAAGAAACAAAATAAACAGAAAAATTCAACGTTGGACTCTTATTTTAGGGGCAAAGAGGATCAAAGCATGGAGGAGGACTGTGAGGTCAGAACTCCTGCACCAAAAGCCCCAAATGAAAATACAAGCTGGCTACAGGCCATAGAGGACCTTTGAAGCAGATAAGAGAAGTGGGGGAAAATTTGGGAAGAGAAATGATAAAGATGCAAGAAAAGTATGAAATGACAGTCAACAGCCTGACTGAGGAAAATAACACCTTAAAAAATAGACTAACTCGGGGCGGCTAGGTGGCGCAGTGAATAGAGCGCCGGCCCTGGAATCAGAAGGACCTGAGTTCGGAGCCAGCCTCCGACACTTAATCCGCACAAACAAAAACCTAGCCGTGTAACCTTGGGCAAGTTACTTAACCCCAATTGCCCTAAAGGGGCGGCTAGGTGGCGCAGTGAGTAAGAGCGCGGCCTCGGAGTTTGGATGACCCGAGATCGGATCCGGCCTCAGAAAATGAGCACCCACGCATAAATCAAATGACTAGCCGTGTAACCTTGAGCAAGTTACTTAACCCCAATTGCTTTAAAAAATAAAATAAAATAAAATAAAAAATAAAAATAGACTAACTCAAATGGCAAAAGAGGCTCAGAAAGGCAATGAGGAGAAGAATGCCTTAAAAAGCCAAATTTGCCAGATGGAAAAAGAATCTCAAAAACTCACTGAGGAGATTCATTCCTTCAGAGTTAGACTGGAGCAAATGGAAGCTAGTGACTTTATGAGAAATCAAGATGCTGTTAAACAGATCCAAACAAATGAAAGAATAGAAGGCAATGTGAAATATCTCATGGGAAAACCACTGACCTGGAAAATAGATCCAGGAGAGATAATTTAAAAATTATTGGACTACCTGAAAGCCATAATCAAAGAAAGAACCTAGAAATCATCCTTAAAAGAAATTCTCAAGGAAAATTGCCCTGATGTTTTAGAACCAGAGGGGGAAAGAGAGGTTGAAAGAATCCACTAATTGCCTCCTGGAAAAGATCCCACAAAGAAAACTCCTAGGAATATTATAGCCAGGGTCCAGAACTCCCAGATCAAGGAGAAAATACTACAAGTAGCCAGGAAGAAACAATTTCAATATTGTGGAAACACAATCAGAATAGCACAGGACCTGGCAGCTTCTACACTGAGGGATCAAAGGGCATGGAATGTGATATTCCAGAGGGCAAAAGAGCTGGGAATGAACCCAAGGGTCACCTACCCAGCAAAACTGAGTATTTTGTTTCAGGGGAAAATATGGTCATTCAGTGGAATAGAGGACTTTCAAGCATTCTTGAGGGAAAAACCAGAGTTGAATAGAAAATTTGACATTCAGACACAAGAAGCAAGAGATGCTTGAGAAGGTAATCATGGAAAAGAAATCAAAAGGAACTTATCAAAGTTGAACTATTTACATTCCTACATGGAAAAACAATAACTGTGTCTGATGAAACCTTTCTCATTATGAAAATAATTGAAGAAGGGCATATGGGCATATGTTTACAGGTATACATGGATAGAGGGCACAGGTTGAATTTGATGGGAAGGGATGATTCTTAAGGGGTGAAGTTAAAAGGTGAGAGAAGAAAGTGTCAAGAGGAGATGGGGAGAGACAGGGTAGGGTAAACTATCTCATGTAGAAGAGGCAAGGGGAAGTAGTTGCAGGGGAGGGGAAGAACAGGAAGGCAAAAAGGCAAAAGCATATTCTCATTGAAGTTGGCTCAAGGAGAGAATCACATACTTACTAAATGGGCTATCTCACCCTGCAGGAGAGTAGGGGAAAGGGGGATGAGAGGGGAGGGCATTCTTGGGGGAGGGGAGGTTGGAAGTACCCACTATCAAAGAGGGACAGGATCAAAGTAGGGAATGGACCAGGTGGGAGGTGAGACGGGTGGGAGGGAAATATAAGCAGTCTTTTACAATATATCTATTATGGTAATGTTTTGCATAGCTATACATGTACAACACATACTGAATTGCTTATCTTCTCAGAGGGAGTGGGTGACAAGGGAGGAAGGGAATGGATCTGAAAATCGAAGTTTTAAAATTAAATGTTTCATAAGATGTCCACGCATTGGGGCTCAGAGATTTACCTTGCCCTAATGGCAAAGTCGAAGGGGGTATGGGAGAAGATATGGGAGAGAACAGATTGGATGAGGGGATATCTAGTGGGACTGCTATTCTGGGGTGGTGGGTAGGGAAAAAATGGGGGAAAATTGTAACTCAAAATCTGGTGGAAATGAATGATGTAAACCAGAAGTTAATAAAGCATTTGCTTAATAAATAAATAAATGAATGAATAAAGTCAGTGGTAAGAAAGTTTATGATGATGTAGAAAAAAACTTTCTTTTGAACATAAGGAAAGATAAAGATACATTAAATGGAGGGAAATACAATTACATATAAGAAATATTAAATATGACTTACCTTAATCTGTTCAAATCACTTGAATAGCATATATACATTTAATTCAGTCATGCTGCAAGTTCTAAAACTATTGTCTGTGAATCTCAAATTGGTTTCAAAGAAGATAGACAAAGTAGTTCATATGATATAATATGGAGGAAAGGCAAAACAAAGTCTCATGAAAATCTGCAATATAAAATTAATAATCATAATTTTATAGATTCTGAACATGAGAATTTTCCATTACTGATAAGATTCCAAATAGGTGTCCTTGTAGATGCTTTATTCAATCATAAAATGTCACCTGCTATTTGGTTTTAGAGAGAACTAACCATGGACATATTAAAATACTTATACCTCCCACAGGGCAAAACAACTACTAAGAATCATGACTATTAACATATGGATCAATCCATTAATCACATAAATAATTTCCATCTACTTTGAACTTATTCAGGCAGTCTAAAAATATTCCAGTAAACTTTGTTATAGAATTTGTGCTCTAAATAATATAAACACCCAACCACTTATTTTGATTTTTACTTGTTTTATGGCATGTAATCAATATTAGTTATGATGAACTGGTTTTTGTAATTCTCGTAAGTCAATGAAACTTTACACATTACCCAATATAAACCAAGCAGGAAAAAGTTGCTGAAAGCATAATTTTTTAAAAAATCACATTTATCAAAATTGACAAAGTGCTCAGACTGCTATCATTTACACATAGCCAGAATTATTCACAAAACTTTAAACATCAGAGCTTCTAAATAACTGGCTACTAAAGTAGCTGTTTCTGAAAATGTTTTCCAAGCATGAAAACAAAAAAAAGTGATTATTATTTTAACATAAAACAATCATTAAAAATTACAAGCTATATAAAGAAGATTCAGAGGCAACTTAATGTGACAACTTTGATTGATTAAAGACAAGGGAGTTATCTAATTTGGTGTATTAAATTACAGGATTAAACAGCAAAATGTGTGCTTAATTTGTAATCACAATTATATAAGGTAACAATGGTACGTAGATCAGTAAAGCATGCCAGTTGTTTCATCATATAATATTCAAAATAGAGAGCAAAGCAAAAAGGATGAAATGCACAAATGGAAACTGGGTCATCCTGAGAAACTAGCTTAAAGAAAGTGAAATTAATACCATCAGATAAAGTTTGTGAATAACTAGCCCTCAGCAGAAAAGTAGATGAATAAGCCTCTGCTGATAACAAATCAAAAGATATAGAGACAGAGAGACATCAAAATAATTCCAATTATTCCAGTGATTAGAGGAGTTAAATATCTTAAGGAATTTGGGAATCAAAGTAGACAATGCTATATACCAAACAAATGCCAACTTTATGTGTTTTAAAATGTATTGGTTATCAAACACTTAAATAATGCCTAAATGAGGGGTGGGGAATCTGCCACCTCAAGTCCACATGTGGCCCTCTGGGTCCCCAAATGCTGCCCTTGGACTGAATCCAAACTTCACAGAACAAATCCTCTTAATAAAAGGATTTGCTCTGTAAAACTTGAACTCAGTCAAAAGGCTGTGCCCAAGGACCCAGAAGGCCACCTGTGACCTTGAGGCTGAAGATTCCCCATCCCTGCTAAAAGGTTATAATTTATTAAAATCAGATTAGTCTAATTTACACAAATAGGGACAACTCCAAAATGCAATGTTGAGGTTATAATTAAATTGGTTTTGGTAGACAAGACACCAGTGCTTCTCATCCTATGCAATGAAATCCCAAGATGCACAGCATTTCACTTCAGTTAGTTTGAAATTATGTAATCAAACTGCTATTAGCCATATTAATGTAGCTGTAAGCAGCTAATACCAAAAAAAAGTTATATTTGATTTTTAGATATTTATTCTGTATAAAGATTGGCATGTAAGTGAATCTAATGTTCTTTGAATTCTTAATATTTCAAGAAAAATATGAAAGTTGAAATGGTGGATATTGTGAAAGATCTTAAAAAAGGAAATTTAAAAAGAACAAGAAAAACACTGAAAACAAGTATCTTTCCTTTCTACTAAGAATTTTCATCTGCTTCACTCAAACAACTTTACTTTTTGGGCTGATACAAAGAATCAGCCTGAAGCAGAAATCAGATCTCTCACCTTGTATTTGTTCATCATGTTTCATAGACTAAGATAAAGAGGCATAATTAAATACTTTGAACTAAAAATTTTCCTGCAACACTTCTGGCTACATGAGAGAATATAAGTAAATGATAAATGAATAGTATTTTAAAAGGAATTACCATACATTTGTTTTACATATGTAACCTCAAACTCATTGGTAATGTGGGACTCTCTAATCATTAAGTGGAGACTGATTACACAATGCCCCACACCTGTGGAGTTGGTAAAAGCTAAAGAAAAGCGATTTTCTCTTCCTTCTGATCGTCTACCTTCTAGCTCTGACAGTGAAGTCACACCATTTGAGACTCCTTTCAGGCTTCTGGAGGGAGAACTCTGGAAAGAAGTTGACATGTAGAGCAGTCAGCAGTTTGATCATTCCACTCCAGTAATACACAATAGAATTCAGGGAATTTTTCCTTGGGTAAGATCTTGGACTATGTCCCTCGGTTGAGAGCTCATTCACTCCTTGTATTGTCTGGTGCATATTTTCACATGTATACATTGTCTAATTTCTGTCTGCTATCTGTTTTGATAAATATCTATGTGTGTTTATTGTGAAACTAGCATTTGGTGGAAATACAGTTAAGTCTTGGAAATATAACTTGGGGCCCGCCCTCCTTCCCTGTCAAGGAGTGCAGCTTGAACCTAAAAATTACTTCCCCTAGACTAACAATATTCAAGAAAGCAGACATATATAATTCTAGTCTCATACCCCCTCTCTCTGAAGAGAGCAGACTGGCCAACCTCTGGCCCCAACCTCTTACTTTCACTACTAGTAGGAATCAAAGACGACTTTGGAAACAGGTAGTGGGAAGAGATTATAGAAGTATCTTTTCTTGACCCTCTGCAAGCCACATCTAGGCATACCCGTGTGGGCATATATCCGACATGTGCAAAACAGTACAGCACACACAATACATACCCCTACATGTCAATAAGAAAAAAGTAAAAACAATATTTTATTCCTGGCAATCTGATTGGCAATAATCAATAATTAACTCGATAGTAATATCAGGACTACCAAGTACTCCCTTTTTGCAAGATTAAAGCATCACAATTAACAAAATCACAATTCAATATCAATTAATTATCATCCATCCACCCAAAAACTTTTTGAGAAGTATTAGGTGTTTTAGGACTTTTGACTATTAGGACACTATCCCTGCTATCAGGGAGCTTAGTATGTACTACAGAAGATAATACCCGTACACAAATAGCTGTAATACAAGGTAGACTATAAGTGCCACAAAAGAGATATAATCATTTAAGCACATACTATTTGTCATTATTACTCTGTCATTTATAATTTGTCATTATTTAATAATTATTATTCAATATGAATAATTCAATATAATTCAATATGAATAATTATTCAATAATAATTTGTCATTATTACTATTACTCTGCTAAAAACTAAAGAATTAAAGACAATGATGAAACAGTACCTGCTTTCAAGGAGTTTAGAGGTAATATGTGTATAGACTAGTATATACAAAACACATAGAAAATAATTTGTGGGGGGAAAGGAATAAAGTGTGATTATAGAGTCAAATGAGGGGGGAAAATCACTTGATTGTAAGTTCCTTGAAAGCAAGGGCTTTAATTTCTGTCTTTCTATCTTCAGTCTAACAGAGCACCTCATAGATTACAGGTGCTTAATACAGGTTTTCTTATTGATTAAGATAAAGAAAGGTTTCATAGGAGAAATGATAAACTTGATAGTGTATAGGATACAAAAGACAGTGCTGTAAAGTAATGGGGCCAAGTCACAGAAGCTCCCAAGTGTCATACTAAAGTATCTGGATGATAAACTTTCTATATTTAATTTCTTTAATTCTTAATTTAATTTTTGAATTTAATTTCTTCTTCATTATTTTCAATAACAATTACACTAGTCAATAGGGGAGACTTTTATGCAACCACTTTCTATTCCATTAATAAAATGACCCCTGATTTCTACAGTAGGAAATATTATTTAATATAATCCTAAACCAAAAGGCAATCCTCAAAGTATTCATAAGTGAGACCTTACACTCAGTAAATCAAAAGGAAGTCAGGTTCAAATCTCTGAATTTGGAACAAATGGGTCATGAGAAGTGTCCAGTGGAGTAATAAAATGAAATTTAGAGACATCAGTGGGAGTCCCAGAGAAAGTTCAAGATCTATTCTTTGCAAAGGGCAGGGCATATTTTTCAATTCACTGGGAGTAAGAAGAAGATATTAGCAGTAGAAGTTGGCTACTCTGTCAACCTGATAACAACAATAAAGAAATCTTCCTGAAGCATATCTTTAAAAGAGCATAGAAAAATCATAACTACCACAAAATTCTTGTGATCCACAGGGACACAAATAGCACTATAAGAAAGCACCTTAAAACTATTGCTCACAGTTATGAATTCTTGTATAAGAAACCATAGGCCATAGGAGTATAGGCTGTGTTTTCCTCACTGTTGTTTAATGAAGGTAAGAAATGAAAAAAAAAAAGAAAATTTAATTTGTAAACTAAATAGTCAATTAAGGAAATAGAGTCTAACAATGGGATTTGGAGTTTGCACCATAGCTTTTAATATAGGAATGTGAAATTTCTGCCCAGAAATTTAACACAACCCACAATAGGTGACAAGAATTTGTCAATTGTCTGATGAATCTAATCAAAAGGCTTATTAAAACTAAAAATCATAGAAGAATGCACAAAACTGTCATTGTTACTATACCACATTAAAATGTAATTTAAAATGTTTAATGAAATAAAAATAAAATAAAATCTAGATAATGTGAATATGTGGTTTTCTAACTCAATATGCACCTTATAGGGATCCTTTTATACCATTTATTGGCCACTATTTCTATTTGAATTTGATACTATTGTTGTAGGGAGTAACTAGAAGAATAGCAACAAAGATATGCAGTTCACCAGATACAAAAAATCAAAATTCACAGACAATACTCAGAGTTTGAGCCACAAATAAGAGGAGGTTCTAACTTGGGCTGAGGGTGGGGGTGTGGTTAAGGAGGAGAGAAGGGTAGCAAAATTGACCATAAGGGTATCATTGAGACTTTATGAGAAGAAATCCATGACTGAAATATAGCTCTCAGTAAGTCCAACTTATTCAAATGGAACAGGATAGGAATAATTATGTAACAGAGGAGTTAATTGTTTTTTGAATGTAAATTATAACTCAATCTGGCCCTAAGGTTTTTTTTTTCTTTAGGAGTTCATTAACAGCTTGCTCAATTTCTTTTTTGTAATACTGGGTCATTTAAATAAATTATTTCTTGTTTTGTTCATCTCAGTGTTTCGTATTTTTATAAATATTCATCCATTTCATCTAATTTAATACTTTTGTAGACATATAATTGAGCAAAATAGTTTCTGCTGGTTACTTTTATTTCATTTTCAATTGAGTTTTCCTTGTTCATTTTTTATACAGTTTAGCTTTCTTCTCTCTTTTTAAAATCAGTGTAGCTAACTATATAATGTTTAATAAGGGTCACCCCCTAAAAAAAGAAGATTTCTAGTTTTATTTATCAATTCAATGGCTTTTAACCTTTCTTTGCTAGGTTCAGATGGAAAGTGACTTCAAAGAATGCCAGTTACAGTCGAGGTGGGGTGCCTGCAGCCTTCGAAGCCACATGTGGCCTTCTAGGTCCCTGGATGAGGCTTTTTGACTGAGTCCAAGTTTTACAGAACAAATCCTTTTATTAAGGGGATTTGTTCTGTGGTTTGCATTCAATCAAAGGGCTGCACTTGAAGACCAAGAGGGCTACATGTGGCCTCAAAGACTGCAGGTTCCTTACCCCTGCTTCTAATCCCTTCTCCCATGTGTGTATACTATATACTAATGCATGTACTTCTATTATAGGAAATAATAAGTGCCCTTCCCTTCCTCCTTCTTTCTTCCCCACAATATTCATCTTTCCCTCCCACTTTCCTCTTCTCCAAACACCATGAAAACAGAACAAAACTGTCATACCCAAGACCCTCTGCTGCCTTTATTTAACTTTTTCCATAACCCCTGAAGACAGAATTCTTTTTGCCTTCTTAGAAAGTAAACAAGGTACCATAATATAGGCCCTTCCAATTGTTCAAATATAATTACCTTTCTACATTTCTCTCTAATGTGATGGTATTCAAAGTTTCTACTCAGTTCTAGCCATCTCCATTAGTAATGCTTTGAAGTTGCCTATTTTACTGAAGGATCATTTTTCTCCCTGAAAGAATTTATTACTTTGCCCTATAGGTTATTCTTGGTTACAAGCCTTTATTTTTTCCCTGTTGGAATATCGGAAAATTCCAAATTTTCTGCCCTCTCCTTTGCAAAAGTGCCAGCTACCAAGACTTTTATGGTCCTGACTAAGGCTCCTTAACTCTCTACTTCATAGTACTTTTTTATTAAAACTAGAAGTTCTGAATTTTGACTATAATGTTTCAGAGAGTTTTTATTTGGGGGTTCCCTTTGGGAGATGGCTGGTGGATTCAGTCTTATTTTCACTCTGCCCATCTGGTTCTAAGAGATTTGGTCAGCTGTCAATTCTGATTTCTTGATTATGATATCCCGGCCTTTTTTGGTCAAGATTTTCAGGCAATTTAGTGATTCTTAGATTCTCTCTCCTTGACCTGTTTTCTGGATCAGGTGTTTTCAATACACATTACATCTGATTGCATATTTTTTCCAATCCTTTCTTTTTGTTTTAATATCTTTTATCTCATATAGACACTGCTTTCTGTTTGGCTCAGTCTAATTTTCAGGAAGATTAATTCTTGGGTAGAGATAACCATGATTTGTTCTAAGCTATTAATTCTCCCACCAGTCTTTCTTCCCTAGCTCTGATTTCATTTAACATTATATTTTGTATCTCTTGCTTCATTTCTTTGAAGCACTCCTGTAGTCCTTGTAGACAAGACATTATTTTCTCTGAGATTCTACTTGGAAGTTTTGTAGACTTACTCTCTTCATGTGGGTTTTACTTCTTAGTCTCCTTTCAGTCCACAGTATTACTTTATTGTATTCAGCAGCGTGCTTTGGTCAGACTCTGCCACATCTTCTCCCTACCCCACCATATTCTTGGATGGTATGGGTAAGGCCTTGTTTGGTCCATGATGCTGTGGCTAAGACTGGATCTGATTTTCTGAAGAAATTCCTGGGTTTGGGCTCAATCTTCTGACTCAATTTAAGTTTAGTTCTTGCCTCCTCCTTGCACAGTCCCAAACCTAGGATTGGCTTCATCTCTTGCTATAAACATAACAGACACTGACCAGCTCTTTGTGCTCTGCTTCCAAAATATTTACATGGTCTTTTCTCTTCCAGTGAATCTTGCTTCAGGTGGAACTGCATGGATACTGAGCTGCCTAGGTGCTAGTCTGACCCTGCATCCTACTGTTCTTTGAGGTGTGCAGCTAACTGAGCCCTTTGCTTCCTGGGCCTAGGCACTGGTCTGAACCTGTCTTCCTCTGTAATTCAAGCAATGTTTTAGCTCTGTTTCCTACCCTCTGTCCTCACTGCATGCACACTGGCTTATCTGGTCTCAGAGCTTCCATAAGATTCCAAAAGGTGGTTGGTTCTGTGTAGACCTAGACTGACTGGAGGAATTTATAGTTTTTTCTCTTTGGATTCATTATCAATGAACTTTCTGGTATATTTTTAGAGTTTTATTAGGGTGATTTGAACTCTTCTAGATCCTAACACACCATCATCTTTCCACTCTCCCACAAATTGGATTGTTTTTAAAAGTCCAAAACATAGAAGAAAAGGGAGGTAACAAAAGATTAATTTAAGAGTGTAGCATAGTCCTGCAAAAATAGTTAGAAGTGCTAAAGCTCATGATAAACTAGGCTGATGAAGGACTCTAAGGAGAACAAAACGGGGCTTCTTAAAAAGGATCAAAGAAAGGACAGGACCTTTACTTGGGGTGATGGGATAATGATAACTGCCAAGAGACAAGATGGAGTTACTTAATTCCAGCACTTAGCACAGCGCCTAGTTTTATGGGAGTTACTATATGACTGACTGACTTCTCATTTTGATTCTGTTCTATCAATAACAATGACTTTGCAGAGGAAATGAAAGTACAAAAATGACTAATAGAGAATTGACATCCCAGGTAAGAAAGGAGACCATAAAAAGAGCACCTAATTGCTCTTGATGAATTTATGTTACCTGGCCAGATAAATCATATCTTCAGGTACTGAATGAAATGACAGCTGTGATTACAGAGCCACTATCAATGTTATCTAAAAGGTAATGGAACTACAAGGTTAGAGAAGGGTAAATGTTTTCCATTTTTTCCCAAAAAGGGAAGAAAATAGTCTTTGAATTATAGTCTAGTGAGCTTTACTTTGATTCCTCACTGACAATACTCGCCCATCTTCATACTTTTTAACTAGCCATTCCACATTCTTAAAAAGCCCTCCCACTTCACTGTCTGCCTCTCAAAATTCTGTACTTCCTTGAAAATTCTGCTTAAATGACATGAAACCTTTCCTAATCCTTTCATTTGCTGTCTCCTCCTCCCTGTAATTTTTTCCCTAAGCACTTTATTTTTTTGTACATGTCTTGCATAAACTTACTTGCATAAATGTTTTATCTTTCTGTAGAATGTAAGTTCCTTGAAGAAAGGGACTGTTTCAGTTTTATCTTCATATATCCAGTACTTAGCACAGTTCCTGGAACATAGAAGCTACTTAATAAATGCACCTGATTGATGTTATCTGGAGCTTACAATGTCCATTGTCTTGAGTGTTTTTTTTTCTTTTATAAAAATTTTATTTAATTTGTTTTTGCTTTTTGGAGGACAATTGGGGTTAAGTGACTTGCCCAAGGTCACATGGCTAGTTTTTGTGCTAAGTGTCTGAGGCCAGATTTGAACTCAGCTCCTCCTGACTCCAGGGCCAGTGCTCTATTCACTGCCCCCACCGAACCGCCCCTAAAATTTTTATTATTTATCTAAACATTCTTTTCTTTTTCAATTTTGATTTCCAAATTCTCTCACTCCCTGCCCTCCTCCACTCACAGATAAGACAAGAAAAATTTTATCAATTATATGTGTGAAATAATGCAAAACATTTCTATATTAGCCATATTAGAAAAAAATCTAGAAAGTGAGAAACATACTTCAGCTGCACTAAGATTTTATCAGTTCACTCTCTGGATGTGGACAGTATTTCTTCATCATCAGTTCTTTGGATCTTGGATCACTGTATTGATCAGAGTAACAAAGTCTTTCATGGTTGAGCAGCATTACAACACAGCTATATGGTTCCCAATGATATGTCAGTTCTTTTCACTTTACAGTGCATCAGTTCATATGGGTCTTACCATGTTTGTTTTTTTCCTGAAATTATCTAGCTCATCATTCCTAATAGCTCTATTGTACCCCATCACAATCACATGCCAAAACTTGTTCAGCCATTCCCTCAAAGATAAGTATCCCCTCAATGTCCAATTCTTTGCCACCCCCAAAAGGGCTACTTGAATTATTTTTATACATATAGGTCCTTTTTCCTTTTCCTTTTATCTCTTTGGGGTACAGACCCAGTAGTGGTGTTGCTGGGTCAATAGGTATTCACACTTTTATAGAGCTCTGAGCATAGTTCCAAATTGTTCTTCAGAATGACTGAACCAGTTCACCACTCCATCAACAATTTATTAGTGTACCTATTTTCCCTCATTTCCAGCATTTATCATTTCTGATAGGTGCAAAGTGGTACTTCAGAGTTAATTTCCATTTCTCTAAGCAGTAGTAATTTAAAGCATCTTTTAATATGACAATAAGTAGTTTTGACTTCTTCTGAGAACGGCCTATTTCTATACTTTGATTATTTTTCAATTGTGGAATGACATCATTTTTACAAATTTAACTCAGCTTTCTATATATTTTATAAATGAAATCTTTATCAGAGAAGCTTTCTATTAAAAAACGTACATTACTTCATTGCCTGTGATCCTTTATAGCAGTGAACACACACAACTTTATAGCAAATTGTTGTTTCCCTGATTATCTCTTTTAATTAGATTTATTTTAGTTTTTACTTTGTCTGAGATCATTTCTACCTCTGCCTTTTTTTACTTCAGCTGAAACATAACAAATTCTACTCAGAGCCTTTTATTTTAATTCCATGTGTCTTCCTATTTCAAATGTGTCTGTGGTAAACAACATACTGTTGGATTCTAGTTTCTAATCCATTCTGCTATCCACTTCCATTTTATGAGTGAGCTCATCACACTCACAGTTATGATTATTGTATTTTTCTTTCTATCCTATTTCTTCTGTTTATGCTTCTTTTTAACCTGTCACTCCTCAAAAATCTCTTTTTTTTTCTTGCCACTGCCTACCTTAACCTACACTATCTTTTATCCCTCCCAATATCTCTTATCCCCTGAAATGATAATGGGAATTTGAAGATCTCCCTTGTCACTTAAAAAGCCTAAGGGAATTTGAAGACTTTCCCTACTTTGAAGATATAGCCATCCCCTAATAACTGAATGTAATCACATGGAGCCTGTAGTGGAAGGAGTTTGCTGATAGGTGGAGCAGAGCCCATAGGAAACTGTGAGTCAAAGCAGCTAGACAGAGTGGGAGGAGAGGATATATACAAGGGAGAAAGGCTTGTGAATAAATGTTGATTTGTGGGAAGGCTAAAGAATGCTATGGCTATTATGGTTTATTAACTTCTTTGCTACTATGATGGAATCAGCTGACTGGTTTTAGGATTCAGTTTTCTGATGTCTGAAAAAATGTTTTGCTTCTGTCTTCTACATGGAGAATCTGTTATATTTTGTGATCAAGCATTATGGTGGTATATTTATAGTGACCGTTGACACCGAATAGTGCTACCTTCCTTTATCATCCTATTTCACTATTGGGTAGACTGAATGTGTGTGTGTGTGTGTGTGTGTGTGTGTGTGTGTGTGTGTGTGTATTATTCCCTTTCTGAACCAATTCTGATGAGAGTGAGGTTCAAGCATTTCCCACTACTCTTCCCATTTTTCCCTCCACTCTAAAAGCACTTTTATGTGGAAAAAATGTCCCCATTCTATATTTCCCTTCCCCTTCTCCCAATGCATACCTCTTTCTCATCCCTTCATCTTTTTTAAATCATCCCAATATAATCAACTCATACTCATGCCTTCTCTCTATGTAGACTCCTTCTAACTGTCCTAATAATGATAAAGTTCTTAGGAGTTACACATATCATCTTCATATAAAGGAAAGTAAACCGTTTAACTTTATTGAGTCCTTTATGATTAATCTTTCACATTTTCCTTTTTCATTCTTCTCTTGATACTTATGTTTAAATGTCATATTTTTTATTTAACACTGATCTTTTCATCAAGAATGCTTAAAAGTCCTTTCTTTCATTAAATATACATTTGCCCCCTAAAGAATCATACTCAGTTCTCCTGGGTAGATAATTCTTGGTTGTAATCCAAGATCTTTGCCTTCTGGAATATCATTCCTCTGCTCTTTTAATGTGGAAACTGCTAAATCTTGTACAATTCAGACTATGGCTCCATGATACTTGAATTGTTTCTTTATGGATACTTGCAACATTTTCTCCTTGATATGGGAGCTCTAGAATTTGGCTATAATATTCCTGGGAGTTTTCATTTTGGGATATCTTTTAGGAGGTGACTGGTGGATTTTTCAATTTCTATTTTACTCTCTGGTTCTAGGATATTGGGGCAGTTTTCTTAATAATTTCTTGAAAATTATTAAGGCTCTTTTTTCATTATGGCTTTAAGATAGTTCAATAATTCTTAAATTATCTCTCCTCAATCTGTTTCCCAGGTCAGTTGTTTTTCCTATGAGAAATTCCCAATTTTCTTTTTTCATTCTTTTGACGTTGTTTTATTGTTTCTTGATGTTTTATGGAGTCATTAGCTTCCACTTGCCCAATTCTAATTTTATGGAATTATTTTCTTCAGTGATCTTTTGTACCTCTATTCCATCTGGCTAATTTTGATTTTTAGGAGTTCTTTTCTTTATTTAATTTTTGTGCCTCTCTTGCCATTAAGTCAATACTATTTTAAGGTGTCATTTTCTTAAGTATTTTTTGTCTCTCTTACCAAGCTATTAATTCTCTTTTTTATAATTGTTTTCCATCACTTTGTTTCTTTTCCCAATTTTTCTTCCACCACTCTTATTTCTTTCTTTAACTTTTCCAGGAATTCTCATTTGACTTGAGTCCAATTATCAGTTTTCTTTTATGCTGTTTTCTTATAGCTGTTTTCACATCGTTGTCTTCTTCTGAGTTTGTGTCTTGGTCTTCCCTGCCACAGTGGTAGCTTTTTTATGGCCAAGTTCTTTGGGTTTGTGTGTGTCTATGAATGGGTGGTTTGCTCATTTTTTCAGTCTGTTCTTAACTTTCAACTTTATGTGAAAGCTGGGATCTGCTCACCTGGGGGTGAAGTGGCACTGTTACAAGTTTTAGTCTTTTTCACACTGCTGTTTTCAGAGCTAATATCTAGGGTCTACAAGTTTTTGGTGTTTCCAGGATGGTGTGATCCAGGGAGAGGTGTAGTCACTACTCTCTTGGCCTAAGGTCTAGTCTTTACCCAGAAAGGGCCCTGCTCCCCTGTTGCAGCAAATGCTAGCATTCCTTTTGGCGCTGGAACTGTGACCAGGTTGGTCCCCTGCTCTCCCATAACTGCAAGCACTATTGCTCCTTTCTGACTTGAAACTACAACCGGGGCCTCTACTTCCTTGTGACAGAACACAAGTGCTCCTCTCTGTCCTGAAACTTTGACCCAGAACTACATATAGGTAAAAGAGTTGCCAATCAGTGTCAGGTATACCCAGTCCCAGAAAAGGTTAGTCTGTAACCTCTTTTTAACCAGTTGTCTGATCCCTTTTATTATTTCTGGGCTTAGAGGTCCCAAAGCTGCCACTGCTGCTGTCATTACCACCTCCAAGGTCCCATTCATGCTACAGTCCCATTCATGCTACGGTCCCATGCTACAAGGTCCCATTCATGCTTCACTCTCCAGGCTGCCCCTACCCCAGTGTCACAGAACTCTTCTCCAAACCCCTAAATTGTCTTAAGCTGGAAAAAATATTTCATTCTGACATTTTATTGGTCCTGCTAATACAATTAATTTGAGGAGTTATTTTAAAGTTGTTTAGAAGAGATATTGGGAGAATTCAACTGGGTTGCTGCCTCTAATTTGTTATCTTGGCTCCACCCTTTTAATTCTTTTCTTAAAAAAAAGCATTGATTATGTTTAAGTGTAAGACATCTGTGTGATCTACCATTTTGTGGCATAATTACTTAATCACAGAACCTTATTTTCCAAAAAATTTTCCCATCCTTACCCATGCCAACTTTTGCATTAAAGTTGCCAAGTATCAAACCATAAGATAATTTAATTTGAAAAGTTACATTGAATTCTTCATGGAATTTCTCTAACATTTCATCTAACATCCATAGAAAATTTCATCTACAAACAAAAGTAGTTAATAATGGTAGTGCTTTCACCAATACTTATCATTATTCTGTAATACAACATGAAATGATGTTTCGTATTGTCTTTGGAGGCACAAAAATACTAATTATTCTTCCAACTCCTTTATTCCACTGAATAACTGAAAAAGCATTTATTAAGCCTTCACAATGCATCAAAAATATAAACAAGCAAAATAATGTCTGACCTCAATGTGCTTACATCCTAATGGTAAAGGACAATACATGGGAGAAGGAGAAAACACAGATAGCAGCAAGTTTTAGAAATAGCCACAAAGTATCATGATGGCCTAGTTCTGGTCAACACTCTTAAGAATTAAGATTAATATGATTCATTTATTTTGGTAGTGTATACACTGGCTGGTCAGTGGACAATGATATTATATTTATAGTATCAAAAATAATATTTATAAATGGTTTAAAAATTATTATTCTAAGCATCCTCAGTCCCCTTTAATAAGTCTGCCAATCTTACTACAGATGAAGAAAGGAGCTGCACAGGACTATAGATTATTTTATATTTTTCTACATTTTAGGAGTTGCCAATGCCAAAAAACTAGTCAGCAAGTGGTAAGTCTACTGGTGACAAACTTCTCAACTAAGCTACTCTCCAGAAAGCAGACACAGTTTACTGCTTTACTCAAAGGTCTTCCATCATAGTAAGGCAATCTGTAGATACAGACTTCAAGAATCCTGAGTTGCTTCCACATCATAATGAAGATATATCGCTAAAATATCTGAACCCACAGACTCAATGAATAGCTTGCAGACTTGAACTTAATCATACATGCCAGGATATGCTATGGAAAGAGCATTCAATGTGGAGACAGAGAATTTGGGCTCAATTCCCAGCTCTATCATTTCCTGTTAGACTCTTAAAAGTTATATAATCTCTCTGGCCTCAATTTCTACTGCTGTAAAATATGAGGATTGGATTAGATGACCTTACATGTCCTTCCACCTCTAAATATATCATCCTAGCATCCTTTGAAATTTACCAGCAGTATCTTTCCATCTTGAAGGTTAGAAAATACAGAACAAAAAAACAAGTGCTCTTCCAAACATATGGCCAACACTGAAAATTTTCTTCCTAGTTCTACCACCCACACATGATATGGCATTAGGCAAGATACTTAAAATTTCAGAATCCAAGTTTCTTCTTTTGTGTACTAGATAGAAGACTTAGCACAATACATGTTTAGATCCTCTGAAACACATACATGTGCCAATTACTACTTAAAGCTTAAAATCTGGTCCTAATTTTACATAATCCAAAATTAATTCTGGCACTTAAAATATCTTAAATGTAATAAATTGGTATGAAATCCTGCCCAAATATATTATTTTCCAAAACACAAAGATTGCTTTTCTTTCCTGTTAGTGTAGTTAAAAGTTTTCTGCTTCCTAGCCTCCTCAAGAGTCACCCAGTCCAAAACACTGGTTAGAAAATACAAAGAATATAAATTTATATTTTCCCTTTTGTCTCATTCAGAACTCTGTGAAAAACATTTAACTTAGATAAAGACTAAGAAAAATCTCAATGCTGATTATCACTGAGATGGACAGAAAAAAAATTCCTGACTGGTTAACATTTATCACATCAGTCACCCTAATCAACATTTAAACTGCTAAAATTGTCTTGATTTATGATTTTTTTAAAAGACTCAAATGCACATTAATTGATACCATGGTTACATCTGTCTTATTTTCTCATGTCAATACAGCACTCTACCCAAGCTGTTAGCATTTAATCCTATTCACATTAATACCTATCAATGCAATTAGTAGGCAATTAAGAGATATTCAGATTTATTTTAATCATATTTTTTAAGTGATAGGACTAAAATAAGAGGCACAAAAAAATTCACATCTACAAATGTCAAGCCATTAAATGGCCCCAAAGATGTTTGTGCTTCAGAAATATTTCAAGCTTAATAAAATGCCAACTATATACTCACACATATATTTTCTTAAACAGCTCTCACAGATAAATCATATTATTGAAATGAGACTTTAGGGGTGGCTAGGTGGCGCAGTGAATAGACCACTGACTCTGGATTCAGGAGGACCTGAGTTCAAATCTGGCCTCAGACACTTAACACAAAAACTAGCTGTGTGACCTTGGGCAAGTCACTTAACCCCAATTGCCCTCCAAAAAGAAAAAAAAAAAGAAATTAGGCTTTAGCCTCATTTACAGCATCTGCTGACTTCCCCCTCCAGTTACCTGTTATGTCCATAATGACCAGAATATATGCCCCCAATTATTTCCAATTAAAATTTATTTCACTCTTATAAAAAAAGTATTTTGAAGTGAAAAAGTTGAACATAATCCATATTGAAGTCTTTGTTCAAATCCATATCTGAAGTCTCTTGAAGAGTCTTAAAGATTATTGCTAATAGAGTGTGAGCTCTAGAGAAAAATCAAGTGTAGACCCAAAGATAACTTGCCTATCTGTTGCCTGAATAGCAGCCTAGCAGAGTTGGGAGAAGTTTATCACCAAATTGGCCAAATGGTAATGAATTTTTGCCACAATTAATAAAGACTTTTAAGGCCATAACAAAACTGGATTCTGTTAGCAGAGAAAGTATTTACAATTATCAAATCATAAAACTTCAAGATACTGAAGTATTGTTCATGCATTTCAGTCATGTCAAGTCTTGGTGACCTCATTTAAGGTTTTCTTGGCAAAGATATTGGAGTGGTTTGCCATCTCCTTCATTTTATAGATGAAGAAACTGAGGCAACCAGGACTAAGTGACTTGCCCAGGATTACACAGCTGATTAATGTCTGAGGCTAGATTTGAACTCTGAAAGATTAGTCTTCTTGACTCCAGGACCTCTCTCCACTGCACCTCTTATCTACCCAATGAAGTAGTAGCAATATAAACTATATGTTACCATGTGATTATTCTTTCAAAAACCACTGTAAAATAGATCACAAGAGGAAATCCTATCTCCACCTGTGTAGAGGGCCAGTACTGAGACAGTCCAGTCATGGCAAGAGCCTGGGCCAGGTTTTCCCTAGATCCTGCTTCCCGTGAGGGCTACATTGTTTCTCAAGATATTGGTCACCATCCTCCCATGACTTGCAAGAGTACAGGACGTGATAACCAAGAACTGACCCCTCACTGCATTCGCACAAAAGGACAAAGTACAAGGAAGTTATTCTAGGGCTTAGTATATAAACCTTGACCCTCAGACAAATAAATAGACTGCTTTGACAGATCCTGCCTGTCTCGTGTCTTTTCATTCCACACTCTCCCATTCATGCAACCTCAGTTGCTGCAGGCATCACACCTGGCAACCAAAAGAATGATTGAGTTGTAATCAGATGAAATAGCCTCAAAAGATCTTCACTTTGTAACTCAGTAAGGAATGGAGACTTTGCTGAAAGAGCTAATCACTACCAAAAGCAAGCAGGTGGTAAGGTCCTAATGCTTCCTATAAATACCAAGCAGTATACCTACAAGACAGTATGGAGAAGAGAAGATTAAAGAGTGAAATGCCGGCTGCCTTTAAATATATGAAGAACTGTTATATTGGGGCAGGGGGCAAACTTGTTTTACTTGATCCCAGAGAGTAGGGCTAGATGAAATGGGTGAAAGATGGAAAGAGGCAAATTTAGTCTTGACACGAGGAAAAACATCACAACAATTTTAATAATTGAAAAGCAGAATGAACTGTCTCAAGGGATAATAGTTTAATTTCAATTCAATGAGCATTCATTAAGGGACTACTAAGTGCAAGGTGCTAGCTATACCAAAAGAAGGAGGAGGAGGAAGAGAAATAGGAAGGAAGGAAGGAAGGAAGGAAGGAAGGAAGGAAGGAAGGAAGGAAGGAAGGAAGGAAGGAAGGAATTGTCTCTCTACCCTAAAACTTACATTTTATTGCAGGAATACATGCAGACAGAAAAATTCAAAATACATTCCAAATAATCAGAGGAGGCACTAAGAGAAATTATGCAAGGTCTCTTCAAGGAGATAAGGCAGCTAGGTGGCACTGACCCTGAAATTAGAAGGACTTAAGTTCAAATCTGTCCTCAGAAACTTACTAGCTATATAACCAAGGGCAAATCACTTAACTGTTTGCCTCAATTCCCCCATATGTAAAGTGAATCAGAGAAGGAAATGATAAACCACTTGAATATCTTTGCCAAGAAAATCCCAAATGGATCACAAAGAGTCAGATACAATTGAAAAATGACTGAAAAAAAGACTTAAAGGAGGCAGTATTTGAACTGATCCTTGCAAGCAGCTAGGCAGTATATAATGTATAGGTGAAGTGAGAATGCATTTCCTGGAATGTTGTGTATATGAGGGGAAATAATGTATAATCAGTCTAGAAAGATAATCTGGATTATTACAAACTATATTGTAAAAGGCTTTGTTTTCCAAGTAAGAGTTTATATTTTATTCTACAGGCAATAGAGAGACAGTGAATTTTCTTGATCAGGAGAGTAAAATAGTCAGACCTGGGCTTTAGGAAAATCAGTTTGACAGCTTGTGTGGAAGATGGACTGAGAAGGGGAGAAGTTGGCTACCAAGGGATCAATTAGGAGATTTATTACAAAGTCCTTGTCACCATGAAATCATTCAATGAATATGGCTTTGTCAATGGAAATAACACTAAAAAAAAAAAATGCATTACTATCTAACTGCTGTACATTACATACTACCAGGGGCATTTCCATTTGACTTGCAGCTGAAACCTCCAATGTGTTTTATCTCCACTACTAGGCCTCCTCTAAATCAAGGGCTGTGTTCTTTTTCTATTTGTATTCCCATCACTTAGTATATTGCATTGCATATATTAAGCACTAAACCAATGATTTTTCATCCATACAGCAGACTAGGTGAGAGGTCCTGAACTAAAGTGATTGCCATCTAAGTAGAGAGAAGGGGAAGGATACCAGATACATTGTACAAGTAGAATCCCCAAGATTTGGCAATTGAATGAATAGAAGCAGGATGTGTGAAAGTGAAGAGTCCCTGATGGCTCTGAGTTTGTAAATCTAGATGAGTAGAAGTTGGCACCCTCAAAAGAAACAGGTTATTAGGATGATGAAATGAGACATTAAGTGTACCAATACATTCAATTCAGTACACGTTGAGTTTGAATTGCCCATAGAACATTTAGGTGGAGTTATACAACAGGCAATTAGATATGAAGGACTAAAGCTTAGGAGAGAGGTGAGGGTTAAATATGATGATTTTGAAGTAATCTGCATAGAATGATAGCTGAACTCATGAGAGCTGATGAGGTCCACAAGGAGGAACCCCCAAGTCTGGAAAAGTTCAAGTGAAGTTTGGATGGCAACTAGTTTGGTATGATATATAGGATATTCTTATTCAAATATGGGGGAGAATAAATCATCTGTGAGTCCAAAGGACTGTAGGTTTTGAGATGGAAAAGGAATTTAGAGGTCATTCAACCTCTCACTTTACCCATAAGGGAACTGAAGCCCAGAAACACATCTTACTGAACATCATAAAGGTAGGGACAAGAGATCAGCCATGAAGGTCCTCTAACTTCAATCCAGTGCTCTTTCCCCTATATCACAAAACCTCATGATGGTCTTTTTTATGACTGAAACTCTGTGATTCTTAAGTTTTACTACACTAGGAGACAGGAGTGAACTAGAAAAAGACCCATATTTGGGGACCTAGCATCCATAGACAGGTTTTCTGCCAGCAGACAGCAATGTGGTAGACATCACTATAGCAGCTCTACTTGACTAAATATTAATCAGCAAAAAGCAGCAAAGTGGGTTTTGCTAAAATTGCTTACACTATGCCAGAGCTACATGATATATGATAGAATCTCTAATAAATCAAACCTTCCTGAGAGCTTGTGACATTAGGGAATGCTCATTTGGGAGCTCTTTACCACTGAGAATTTTTCTTTTTTATAATACCTGTTACTGATTTATTTTCTTTTAATAAAATTTCCTTTCATTAATGAAATAAAATATAGCCCCCTTAAGACAGGTGCCTCCTAGCTGTGTGACCTTGGGCAAGTTACTTAACCCCAATTGCCCTCCAAAAAGCAAAAATTAAAATAAAAAAAAAAAAAGGAAAAGACAGGTGCCTCAAGTCACACTCAATCCGCATGGAGACTTCACCAATCCAACTAGGTTAGTCTCTTTTGTTTAGACCACCTTTGGAATGCAATCTAAAGAGTCATGTGGGTCACCCAAGTAGTGTGGGAATTCTACTGATAAGATTTAGACTGGGATCCATACTACAGCTAGAACCAAGATAGATCCTTTGCTCAACCTGCCTTTCTATATAAAATCTTTCACAAATTCTGTCTCCTATAAATGGTTAAGTTTCTCTTTCTGTAGGCCAGGGAAGAATATCCCATTCAATGAACGTCAGCGTATGAGTATATTGTCTGGGACAAGATGCCTTCCACTATGTGCCATTTAGCAAAGCTGGGAAGACTTGCACTCAATAAAGTGGATTTGCCAGAAAAGAGAAAAAAGGATCCAGGAAGTCAGATAAATTGGGAGAATACAAAGTATATTATTCTGTGACTAACAAAGGAAAAGACTGTGCATAAGAATAAGAAAGGCAGAGAAAGAATGTCCTTAAGTCTTAATAAAGGGAATCAATTCAATCGTTAGTTTGCAATGCTCAATATGACTATTTGCCCTTCCTACAACATAAAAATATATATTCAAAATGTAGATAGACATAAAAATTGAAATAAGGAAGACAGAGTGGAATTTTAGAAAATTGGGCTCTAATCTAGATGTTCAACCACTCTCTAGCAGGTAACCATGCAGAGTCAAGTTGACAAGCATTTATTAAGCATTTACCATATATCAGATAAGCATTTACCATATATCAGATAAAGCAGATAGAAGGTACACTGGATGTAGCCCCAGGCCAGGAATCAGGAAGACTCCTCTTCCTGAGTTCAAATCTGATCTCAGACACTTACTATGTGACCTTGGACAAGTCACTTAATCCTGTTTGCCCCAGTTTTCTCATCTGTAAAATGAGCCAGAGAAGGAAATGGCAAACCACTCCTGTATCTTTGCCAAGAAAACCCCAAATGGGATCAGAGTCAAACACAACTCAAAACAACTGAACATATATGTCAGGTACCTTGCTAAATGCTGGGGATATAAAGAAGGCAAAAACAGTCCCTGCTCTCAAGGAACTCATATGACTCCAGGGAAGAAAGTGAGGTTGGTGTCTTTGCATAGCCCTCCCTCACTTAAATCCAATCCACTTGCTTGTCATGGCGTGGCCTCCTTAAAGTCATGGTCCTCTTTGAGAAAAAAGGATAAATAGCAGGAGCAAACTTATGAGAGAGACAACATGCAAACAAATGTCTTCTATTATTCAATTGCCTTATCATTATATAGGGATGATCCTGGGCTTTCAAGGGTAGATTAACAAAGCACAAATACTGATAGCCACTACCCTCTAGACATCTGGAGGCTGCACAGACATGTGCATTCCTATAGATGATATTACTGGACATAAAACAGCACCAATCAAATAACAGATTGTAGGTACTGGACCTGTGATTTCACTGATACAGAGAACTCCCAGTTAAGCAAATTTTCTACCAATATAGATGAGTACCTTTGCTGTCACTTACAGTCTTGGAGAAATTCCTAAAGCACTGAGAGGTGACTTGCTTGAGGTCACACAGTCATATGTCTGATATAGAATTTGAACTTAGGCCTTCCTAGTTTGGGAGACAGCTCTCTAGCCATTATACCATACTGCCTCAATATCAACGAAACTTCTAAAGTTTCAGATCTCTTCACCATTTCATTATTTTTAAACCAACTTCACATTGCAAGAGCCCTTTGGAATTTGAGTATATTTCTTGCATCAATAATGTACACCTTTTTATAAAGTCTAAAAACTGATTACAAGGGGGCGGCTAGGTAGCGCAGTGAGTAGAGCATCAGCCCCGGAGTCAGAAGGACCTGAGTTCGGATCTGGCCTCAGACACTTAACGCACAAACCAAAAAACCTAGCCGTGTGACCTTGGGCAAGTTACTTAACCCCACCCAATTGCCCTCCAAAAAGTGCAAAAAAAAAAAAAACTGATTACAAACCTCAATCAAAAATTCATTTGAGGCCTTAATTTAACCTGACATTAAACTAACTACTCTGTGAGAGAACTTCCAAAGAAATCACCTTCCCTATAGAAAATAACAATATTGCAAAAACAATACTTGTAGGCACAATATATACAAAATAATTGGATTAAGTCCATTTAAAATGGGAAGTAAATATTTACACCATAAGGAGTTCAGTGCATTCTAGAGATAGGAAATATAAGTAATCATTTTCTAAGTTATGTTACTTAATACTAGAAAAGAATTTACTGTTAAAATTATTTCTAGGTCAAGATGGTGGAGTAGAAACGGGACTTCCATGGGGCTCTGCTTCCACCGGAAGAGAAGTGAAAACAGTGTAAGAAAATTATGAGAGTCAACAGCCTGACTGAGGGAAATAACACATTAAAAAATAGACTAACTCAAATGGCAAAAGAGGCTCAAAAAGGCAATGAGAAGAAGAATGCCTTAAAAAGCCAAATTTGCCAGATGGAAAAAGAATCTCAAAAGCTCACTGAGGAGAATTATTCCTTCAGAATTAGACTGGAGCAAATGGAAGCTAGTGACTTTATGAGAAATCAAGATGCTGTTAAACAGATCCAAACAAATGAAAGAATAGAAGGCAATGTGAAATATCCACTGACCTGGAAAATAGATCCAGGAGAGATAATTTAAAAATCACTGGACTACCTGAAAGCCATAATTAAAGAAAGAACCTAGAAATCATCCTCCAAGAAATTCTCAAGGAAAACTGCCCTAATGTTTTAGGACCAAAGGGCAAGACAGAGGTTAAAAGAATCCATAGATCACCTCCTGAAAAAGATCCCAAAATGAAAACTCCTAGGAATATTATAGCCAGGTTACAGAATTCCCAGATCAAGAAGAGAATATTAAAAGCAGCCAGGAAGAAACAATTTGAATATTGTAGAAACACAATCAGTATAACACTGGGTCTGGCAACTTCTACACTGAGGGATAGAAGGGCCTGGAATATGATATTCTGTAGGTCAAAGGAGTTGGGATAAAAACCAAGAATCACCTATCCAACAAAACTGAGTATCATGTTTCAGGGGAAAATATGGTCATTCAGTGGAATAGAGGGCTTTCAAATATTCTTGAAGAAAAAATCAGGATTGAATAGAAAATTTGACATTCAGATACAAGAAGCAAGAGAAGCATGAGAAGGTAAACAGGGAAAAGAAATCATAAGGAACTTATCAAAGTTGAACTATTTGCATTCCTACATGGAAAAACAATAATTATAACTGATGAAACTTTTCTCAGTATGAGAACAGTTGAAGGGAATAGAAATATATATGTGTGTGTGTGTGTGTGTGTGTGTAGTCTATATTGAAGGGTATATGGGTGTGTGAATACATATGTGAATGGGTGTAATATAGAATTACATACAATTATATGTAAGCAATGATTGAGTTCATGTGGTTGTTCAGACACACTAACAATAATAATCTTTATTAGTTTGGCACATAAAGAGAACACATAAAATTTCCTTTTTTAAAAAAATTATTCACTATTAGTTTACAATATTCAATTGCACAAGTTATTGAATTCAAAATTCCCTTGCCCCCTTCCTCCCTCAATCCCCCCCCCATAAAATTTCAAGCAGGAAAGACTTTAAGTCCTTTAGTCCTGTGTGGCCCAGTTTAGATTCAGTCAAATTGGTACACTTGAGGATCTGGAGGGCCACATGTGACCTTAAGGCTGCAGGTTCCCCATCCCCTAACTAATCTAAGCACCTCCTTTTTTATCTTTGGAGGGGGGAAAGCAGTACAATTCGGGTTAAGTCACCTGCCCAGTGACTTTTCAGATCAGAAGGCATGAATAACTAGAAGACAAGGAAAGAATTCCTGCAGAAGGTAAAATATAAGCTGAGATATGGAAACCAAAAAGTAGAGTTGAAGATATGAAGCATTTCAGGCATGGAGGACAGCCAATTCAAAGGCATGGAGACAGGAGTGGCATATACCAGGAAGAGCAAGAAAGCCAGTGAAGATAGATCACAGAGTGGATAAAGAATACATTTTGTACTAAAAATGAGGAAAGGATCTATAAATGCCAAACAAATGACTTCATATTTAATATGAGATGTTATGGGCAGCCACTGAAGTTTATTAAGTAAGGGCGGGGGGGGGGTGACATGGATTAAAATATGCTTTAGGAAAATCACTCTGGCAACTTAATGGAGGATGTACTGGAGGGGGGAAAGTCAGGGAGATCAAGTGGAAGGCTAATGCAATAGACTGGGAGAGAAGTGATAAGAGTCTGATCTATGATCATATATGAGAAGAGAGAAAGGGATTCAGAGTAGAAATGTGTGAAAGTAGAGACAAAAAGTGGCAAGATACTAGATATATGGGCTGAGTTAAAGTGAAGAGTAAATGACAAAACCAATGTTGTGAGACTGGGTGACTTGGAGGACAGTAGAGTCCTTGACAGTAATAGGAAAGTTAAAAGGAGGAAAAGGTTTGTCAAGGGATGAGGGAAAGGGGAAGGAAAAGAGATAATGAGTTGTTTTGAACATGCTGAATTTGAAACAGCTCCATGATATCCAGTTCAAGGTGCCCAAAAGGCAACTGGTAACATAGGAGTGAGACTAGAAAAAGGCTGAAGCTGGATATATCAAGAGAGAATTATCATATATATATATATACACATATGGAAAAAGAAAAGGGGACTCAGGAGAAAGCCTAGGAAGATAGCCGCAGTTAGTGAGAGTGACAGGGATAAAGAATTAGTGAAAGAAACAGCAGTCAGACAGCTATGGAGAAATGTAACATTATAATCTGGACATGTAATGTAATAAAGTATATGACATCAAAAATAACAGTTTTTGTGCTATAATTACATCCTTAAAATTTACTTACCTCTATCAGGACCGTTAAATTACATTAAACTCTTTATTTAAGTATAAACTATACTAAGAGATCAAAGACTGAACAAGAAGCCATATATGACTTTTGAGAAAGATCTTCCTGTGTAGAACCAGCTATTATTCCTGACTACATCACTGCGACTGTCTTATATTGGCTCTTAAGGAGTTAGGTCAGAAAAACTAAACTATTAAAAAATAAAACATTTGGTACTATCATGGTATCCTCGTATTCCAATTAGAGTTAGAAAAAAAGTTACATTTATAAAGCTTTAAAAAAAACTAGAGGGACAGCTAGGTGGCACAGTGAATAGAGAACCAGCCCTGGAGTCAGGAGGACCTGAGTTCAAATCCACTCTCAGTCACTTGATACACTTACTAGCTATGTGACCTTGGGCAAGTCACTTAACCCCAATTGCCTTGCCTTCCCCCCTCCAAAAAAATCTTACAATACAGTTGATTAGACACAGAAAGCCCAGAGGAACTTTTAATGGCAGTCATTTCTTAGCTAAAGAACACATACCTTTATTTATGAGTGTCAATATATAAAATTCATCAGATGTTAAGAGATTTTTAGCTGGAAAACAATTTGACAACCATCTATCTAATCCCTCCTTTTTAAAGATGAGAAAACTGGAGTTCTGAAACATAAGGTGACCTGCCAAAGGTCAAAGACGTAGAAAGTGGCAGAGAGAATTCAAAACTGCATTTGGGACTTCCAAAACAATGCTGTTTCCATTATATTAGCCTAGGAAATATGCCAGGTTATATAAGATATGCACATTATTTGGCAAATTCAAATAATATATCCTACTAAGATAGCAATATAAGGAAAACAGATTTTTAGCTCAAAAAAAGTTGACAATAAATGTGTGAACAGAACTCTAATTAATGAATTTGCTAATTGGTCCATAACACTAACACATATACACAGAAGTTCAATAACATATGGAGAACTTTTAGTAGCAAAACTACAGATTTACATCTGACTTTAAAAATAAAATGAGTTATTCAACACTCAGTTCACAGTCACTTTGCCAGACTATTGTGGTCACAAGTGTAGTCCTTGCTGGCATTAATGAATAAGTTAAAATATTACCTTCTATCTATGACTGATCAGAATCAGAAGCTAAATCCACACACTTTCCTTAAAGTTTCTAGGATTCTTTAGAGTTATTTAGAATCCTAATTGTAATTTTCACTAAAAACTACTTAGATAACTGTCTTGGTATAATGTTTTATCCACATATATTCTTACCAGAAAATTAAATCAGTATTTGTATTTGTGTATATGTGTAGGTGTGTGTATTAAAGGCCTAATATGAACCAAAACTTTGTTAAATATGTGGGAATATAAAATAACTTTATGATCCCTCTCCTCAAAAACTTTGTAATCAAGTTGAAGATAAAAAATCCAGATTATCATGATTTTGGGGAAAATAATTTATAGTCTTCACACTTCCATAATTTAAAGATTTTTTTTCAAATTTCTTACCTAACTTAAGTTTTCTATCCTATGCCTTATGTCACAATTCATCTTCCACACCATAATATATCTGTAGATTTCATTTCATTTCCTTCCATTAGTTTACTGCTAAGATTTTTATACATCCAACTATCAAAACTAGGTATTAAGTACATACATACACACACACACACACACACACACATTCCTACTCAAAGAAATTTCTTCCGTTTTCCCCAACAATCTTTGAAAATACGCCTCTTCTCATTTGTCAATGAGATTTTTCTATTCAAATATTTTTATTGTCTGTTATAGGTGATCTCTGTCTTATCTACAAGCTTGGGAAATAAAAATGAAATCATCTTTCAGCAAATGCCTTAAATTTCATGAATGTATCCTTGGGCCTTTCTTGCAAATCACAAAATGAACAGATCTACAACAGAAAGAGGGCCATCTCTATTTGTGACTTCTGCCATAAAGATATACAACAATATTTTGAATACTCCAACACCATTTTCATGTCCCTTACCCCAAGTCTTTTCTTCAAGTTAGAAATCCCCAATTTCTTCAACTAATCTTCAAGTGTCAGAATCTTCAATCCCTTCACTACTCTGTTTACTCTCCTTTGGATGTATTCTAGTTCATCAACATCATTCCTAAAATATGATGCCCCAATGTGAATATAATATTCTATATCTGAAATAACTATAGTCCCATTTCCACCTTCATTCTGGTCACCATGCCCCTGTTAATGTAGGTCTAGCATTGCATCAACTTTTTTGGCACTATATATAGTATATTATTGACATGCTGAGTTTGCAGTCCAATAAAACCCCTATCATTTTTTCCTTTTTAAATGTTTTAGATTTTAAAGTCTTTTTTAAAAGGACTGTCACTTCCCAATATATTTCTCATTCCCATCTGTGCCCATACAAATAGAACAGTCCTCTGTAACTAAGAGATATAAAACAAATTAACACATTTTCCATGTCTCAACATGTATCATTATTAGTCCAACACCTCTCTGCTGAGAGGAAGAAGGAATGCTTCACTACCATTCCTCTGAATTCAAGATTGGACACTGCATTGATTGGTGTTCAGAGGTCTTTCAAAGTGGTTTTCTTTTACATATTGTGGACATGATAAAGATAGGTCTTCTAGTTTAACTTCACTCTTCATCAGTTCATAAAAGTCTTCTTGTGTTTCTATGAATTCTTTATATTTGCCCTCCTTGTAATAGAATTATATTCTAGTATATTCAGATAGCACAGTTTGCTCAACCATTCCCTAATCCATGGGCAACTGTTCTCTTTCCAGTTCTTTGCTATGAATACTATTGAAAAAAAATCTGATATACATATTTTCATATACATGGGACTTGTTTCTCTATTTTTAAACTCATTCAAGAATAAGCCTAGTAGTAGTTATTACTCATCAAAAGGTAAGTACAGTTTAATGAGGTTTTTTTTTCACTCTAATTCCAAATTGGAATAATTGATAGTTCCACTAACAGTGCCTTAGTGTGTATTATCTTCCCACATTCCTTATAACATTTACCAGTTTAACTCTTTGTCATTTTGTCATTCTAAGGGATGTGAAGTAAAAATGCAGCATTTTAATTTTCCCAGATATTTTTTACAGGAATGGTCATGTGGACACATTTTCCTCAACCTGCACATATGCAGTTAATTTTTTAAACAAAGTACAGAACTTTAAATTTATCCCTAGAAGCCTAGAACAAATGACATTTAAAGGTAACTTCCACTTATAAGATTCTACATTTCTATGAATGAATTATAGTACTAAACTATAATCATAAAGATATAGCCCTAATAGTTTATTAGTCACATATTAATCACAGAGCATGGCCATATGAATATAAATTAAATTAGAGGGAATATTGCTAGTAATTTTTCCCTTTGTAAAGCTGTTTTTCATTCTAGTTTCTAAACCAGACTTTATTCTACCATTTTAGCAAAACATTTCTAAAATTTCTCAACATTCCTATTCTACTACTACAATATGAACAATTACAAATGAAACACAATTTTCACAAATATAACCCTTCTTTTAAGAGGCAGCTACATGATGCAGAAAGGCAGTTAGGAGACACAGAGAATAGAATGTTGAACCTGGAGTTAAAATCCAAGTTAAAATCTATCATCAGACTCATATGTGGTCTTGGGCAAGTCACTTAAAACTCTATCTCTCTCAGTTTTCTCAGCTATAAAATATGAATAATGAAAGCATTTACATTTCTGGGTTTTGGTGAGGATCAAGTCAAATCATATTTGTAAAGCATTCACACAGTACCTTTCACATAGTCGTCAATAAATGCTTGTCTCCTTCTTGCCTACCAAAAGGCAATTGAAAGGCAATTTCTTCCTTGCTCCTGCAATTTGTTAATAACGTAAAATTTTATATCTATGTCATATGCCTATTTGGACCTTATCTTAGTATATAGTATGAGGTATAGGAAAAAAGTAATTTCTTTCAGAACACTTTACAATTTTTCTAGCAATTTTTTGTCAAATAGTTACTCCTTCCCTGAGTAGCCAGTGTCTTTTGGGTTGACAATACCAGTCTACTAGGTTTCCTTGCTTTGATATATTAATGTACCTAATCTGTTCAGTGATCACTCTCTCAACTTTTTAACCAGTATCAAGCTTTTTTGATGATTGCAACATGTTTTGAAATATGGTCATGCTGTTCCTCCTTCTTTCTCATTGTTTTTCCCCCAATTATTTTCCCTAAGATTCTTGATATTTTATTCATGTTTGAATTTCAGTGTTTTTGATTTTCCTAGCTCTATAAAGTAATCATTTGGTAATTTGATTAGTATGACAATGAATAAGTAAATTTATTTTGATAGTATTGTCATTACTACTATAATAGATGATATCTGCCAATGAGCAATTAATATTTATCTTATGATTTAAGTCTACCTGTATTCTTCTAAAGAATGTTTTCTAGCTGTATTTATATAGTAGAGCTCTTGTGTGTATCTTGGAAAGGTAGTCTTCCAAGTATTTTATACATTCTATAGTCATTTCAAATAGAATTTCTCTTTCTTTTTATTCCAATTGGGTTTTTTTGTTTTGGGTTTTTTTGTGATACACAGACATGCTGATGATACATGGATTATTTTAAACTCTGCAACTCTACTGAAGTTATTTGTTTCAATTAATTTTTATTTGACTCTATCATCAAATCATCTGGGAAATGATAACTTTATTTCTTCTCTATCTATATTTATTCCCCAAAATTATTTTTCTTATCTTATTGTTATAGATGTTATTTCTAGCACTATATCAAATGGTAGTGATGACACTAGAAAGTCTTGTTTTACCCTAATTTTATTTGGAAAAACCCTAGTTTGCCTTATTAT